>CM053583.1:109977645-110019200 GCA_028627135.1 Pseudochirops cupreus
CTGCAGGTTCCCCACCCCTGACTTAAACAAAGGGAACCTTTCCCTGTGCCTACCACATAGTATCTTGATGCCTGGGATAAAGGAGATCATGATTTTACTTCAAACAAACACATCATCACCACTCTAGTGTGAAACCTGAAACAACAGTAAGAGGAACAGAGGTATTTTTCTAAGTTCCAGGCATCCTGTCATTAGCTCCGGTCTAGTTCAATTGAGAAATTAAGAATGGGCAGTTTCCCCAGACTTCCTTTAAATCAGCAAATCCCCAAATTACTTTCTTTAAAATAGTGCTTTGTATATGGGAATTAGACCTACTACTTCAAACTGGACCACTCAATAAGAAAACCGTTTTTTTCTTTCTTTAAAAGACTCCCCTAATTTCTCTAGTAGTAATGATCTTTTACCTCGGAATTCATGTAACACTTGGTTTTTTACTTCCTCAATAAACTTATCATGTTGCATTACATAATACAGTTATTTGTATATATCTTCTATCCCCTATATTAAGACTTTAGGCTTAATGAATCATAGCTAAATCTTGTCCTTTTTGTAGAAGCTAAGACAAGATCCTTACCCACTACATGTCTAATAAATCCTTGTTGAATTGGAAAATAAATGAATTATTGTGACTGGGTGGATCTGTGATTTCCATTTGAAGAATTTCCCTCTACTACTCCCAGGTCAGTACCTTCTCTGTAACCTATAGCCTGAGAGCTGCCAGTAGGTGATAGAGGTAAGACCTGAACCCAAATCTTCTTGACTCTGAGGTTGGCTTTCTACCTAGCACACCATATAGAAATGTGACCTCTTCATTTGCCATACACTGTCTTTGCTTTTGTTTACGTGTGGTGCTAGTGTTATCTCTTTGGATCAAGAACAACCACTATTTATTGAGAATTTATGTGTGCAAGGAAGGTGCCTTTCAAGGTTTGATGACTAGCATTTATAGCCATCAGATCACAGATTTACATGTGGAAGAGATCTTATTTTCTTATTTTGTAGATGAGGAAATTGAGTCTTAGAGAGCTTCTTTTTCTTAAGTTGCTTTTATAGTATGGTAACTATCCCAATATTCTTTATCTCTGATTCTGCGAACTCACTCTCCTTTCTTTGTTCATATGGAGCGATTATTTATTTAAATTCACTATAGTGACTGTGGTGGAAATAACATTTGGCTCACTTAATTTCCAAAGAGTTTGACTTTTCACATGTTGGTCAATCTGGGTCAGCTCAGTCCCAGTCATAGACTTAGAATATTAGAGCTGGAAGATGCCCGAGAGTCACTGTCTTGTTTTTCTTATTCAATGTATTGGCCCATTAGATTAGAGCTGGAAGAGATTTAGAGGTCACCTATAATGAGGCCCCTCACGCTAAAGAGTGGAATCTGAGCCCCAAACAAGGAAAGTGACTCCAACGTACTTCATATTAACATCTTCCAACCAATTTCTTTTGGTCAATCCTAATAATGTCTCTGGTCTCTCTTCCCATATTAAGTCTTTCTCTTGCTCTTCTTCCACTGGCTGGCTACCCCTTAACTTGTATCTCTGTCACAGATCACCCATTCTGTTTAGTCCATCTCCTCTTGCAATTGAAAAACTTATCTAGAGAAAATAAGATGACTAGTCTCTGTTCACTATTAGGCATCTCATCTCTCTTTACAGATAATATAGATAGAAATAAAATATGTATAAATGGATGGCTATTAAAGAAAGAGGGACATAAGAAGACAGAATGGTGAGGAATTTTAGGAGAAAATCAAATATACACAAATACAGTTTTTTCTCACAATTAATTGCTGTTCTTTAGAACATTCAATTTCCTCTTAAATTCCCCACACCTCCTCTGTCCTCCTCTGATCTGGACTTTCCAGGTTACTTGATGGATAACATTAGGGTTTAGAATGAACCTGGGCATTTTTCTGTGCCTTCCCTTGACAAAGACTCATTCTTACACTAATCATTATTTACTCTATCAAAAATTTCTTCTCTTTTTTATTTCCTTTTCTGAGGTTTTCAAAGGTGTGTGTGTGTGTGTGTGTGTGTGTGTGTGTCTGTACACATGTGTATTATATATATTATATGTATTATATATACATATTATATATACATATATACACAACATACATATATGTATTTGCACACTTTCAATATATGCATGCATATACACACATGAATATCTGTACCATGTATACAGACATATCTGTATGCATGTGTATACACATACATACTTATCTACTCAGCCTTAGGAAGGTATCATTAGATGGACCCTACCATTTTTATAGCTGCAAATTAGAGCTGAGAGGAATATTAGAGATCATCAAACCTCTCATTTTTGTTTCTATTCAGCCATTTTCAGTTGAGTCCAACTGTCATTCCATTTGATGTTTTCTTGGAAAAGATACTGAATTGGTATGCCATTTCCTTCTCCAGTTCATCTTACAGATGAGGAAACTAAGGCAAACAGAGTAAAGTGACTTGCTCAGAGTTACACAGCTAGTAAGTATCTGAAGTCAGATTTGAACTCAGGAAGATGAGTTTTTCTGACTCCAGGTCCAGCACTCTATCCATTTCACAGATAAGAAAACAAAACCTTAGTGAGTTCATGTAATATTCACTATGTCATAAGTTGTAGAGCAAGGATCTGAACCCAGATCCTCTGACTCCAAAATCCAGTTCTTTCTCTGTGAATATTATGCTACCTCCGTGAACTCTTTCAAAATTGCTTCATTTCCCCCCATCTATCTTCTAGTGGTTAAATTAATGAGTAAATAAATAAATATTTAAATAAATAAAAAAATGTAGAAATTAGATGTGCTAGACTTACTTTCCTTAAGTTTTCCCATTTCCATTATTTCTCCATTTACCACCTATCCATCTCTGCTAAGTCAATAAAAAATGAGTATTGAATTTATTGAGAAACTGAAGATCATAGAATATTTGAGCTGAAAGAGAACTTGACTAGTCCCTTCATTTCATTGATAAAGAAACTGAGGGGCAGGTTAAGTAATTTGCCTAATGTCTCATGGCTGTTGGTGGAAGAGCTGAGATAAAAATCAGGAAGAATGGCTCAGACCCTGCCTCAGACACTTACTAGAGTGTGACCCTTGGTAAGTCATTTAATCTTTCTTGGCCTCAGTTTCCCCATCTGTAGGATGAAGAGGTTGGACTCGATGGCTGCCAAGATGTCTATGAACCTATGATTTCTACCTCAGACACTTACTAGATGCATGACCCTGGTCAAGTCACCTTGATTCTCAGGGCCTCAGTTACCTCCTTTGTAAGTGAGGGGTGTGTTGGAATCAATTGCCTCTAAAATCCCTTATAACTCTGACTCTGTGATCATATGGTCCTGGCTCTAATTAGTATTTCTAGATTAGTATGTCTAGATTGTGTGCCCATCTAGGTGTGAAAAAATCAGGAAATATCAGTGGTTGCCATATGCCTCTTCACATTAGATCAAAATACAAAGAGGCAAAAGCAAAAAAAAAAGAAACCCCAAAACCCAAACCAAAAACTCACCTCCCCTGAGTCCTTCAGAAAAAATGACATGTGACCATGAAACTTCAAGTGAAGTTAATTTGAGAGCAGATTTTTCAAATTTTTATCTAAACTCAGGAGGCTTAATTGATTAAATTAAACTGCCATTAGCAAGGTCTGCAGCGGTCTCTCCAAAATGAGCAAATCCTCACAAGCCATTAGATTTGAGGGAGGGAATCAGATCTTCTTGGAGGGATGACAGCCAGTCTCAGGTGTGGGAGTTCTGCACTCCAGGCATGCCTGGTTACTACTAAGGGTACTCTCCTGGATTCATATGCACTGACATTTTTCTGTCAACTTGCAAACTCTTCTTTCCCAAGATTCTTCCCTCCTACTTTGAGTAGCCTAGTTTATCTTCTTAACTGACATATTACAGGATTAAAGATGAATTCCCTAGAGATATGATGTTTCGAGGAAAAGCTGGAGATGGGGATGGGATTTCTTGAACGTGGATCACCTTTGCCAGTAGGTCTCCATTGGGCAGCTAGGTAGCAGTGGATAGAGTCTTGGGCCTGGAGTCATACTGGAAAACCTGAGTTCAAATCTAGCCTCTGATACCTGGGCAAGTTACTTAACTCTGTTTGCCTCAGTTCTCTCATCTGCAAAATGAACTGGAGAAGGAAATGGCAAAACATTCCAATATCTTTGCCAAGAAAACCCTGAATGGAGTTCAAGTACTGCGTCTAATTCATACTGACTATGATCCTGGGCAACTCACTAAAAATACTCAGTGCCCTAGCTCAGCTCTCTAAAGTTATTAATTACAGAAAAGTTATAAACTGCTTTAGTAGAGAAAGTTTCCTTAAGAGGAGGTATAGGGAAGATTTTCCTAAAACGATGAAATTATATATCTGGTTAAAAAAAATCTGATGACCTGGGAACAAGATTATTGGAACTCACTTGCCACTCGTTTACCATTCCATATTTGACATAACAAATTTTAGAAAAATGAAAATAGAGTTGTTGTTCAGTCATGTCTCTCTATGACTCCATTTGGGGTTTTCTTGGCAAGGATACTGGATTGGTTTGCCATTTCCTTTTCCAGCTCATTTTACAGATGAGGAAACTGAGGCAAACAGGGTGAAGTGATATAGCACAGGAACTTAGTTCCAGGCAGATTTGTACTGGATTTGGTCAGACCCAAGGAAGGCAGTGAAGACATAGATAGGGGGTTTATACTTTATTCTCATGGCAGTCAGTCAAGACAGGGAGTAGGAGCAATCATCCATACCTACTGATCATTGCTCATTTGATATATAGAGAAACACATAAAGAAGGCAGCATGCCAACAATAAGCTCATAAGTTTACCTTATCTTTGGTTACATAATGATGTGTCAGCATGGTGCAAGGACAGTGTTAGTGTTTATAGAGCATGGATACTGGCTGCCTGTATCAAACCAGATCCATGTCACATTACACACAAGTGACTTGCCTACCTGTCATGCAGCTAGTAAGTGTCTGAGGCCAGATTTGAACTCATCAAGATGAGTCTTCCTAATATTGTTAGCTTCCTAGAAAAAAAAGGATCATCTGCATGGCTCATTAGAGGCAGAAGAACAATAAAAGATTAAGCCGTAATTATGATGATGCAAATGATCTTGAATTTGATGCTTTTTGCCATTTCTCTACTGTTAGCACATCCCCTCACCAAACTACCTGGAATTAATTTTGCTTATATTCTGTATATGTTCTGTATGTATAGATCTCTCTCATTAGAATGTAAGCTCTAAGAAGGTAGATGATATTTCACTTTTGTCTTTGTATCTCCAGTGCTAAGCATCATGCCTGGCACATAGTAAACACTTACTAAATGCCTGACTGCTTGCTTAATTGATTTTGTCCTATGTTATTATTGTGAGTTATTTGGAAAGTTCTAGTCCATTGGGGAGGGGGCTTTGCTTCTACAATAGCTCTAAATTGTTTTTGTTTTTTGTTTTCTTTCTTGGGGAAGTCCAAATTCTCAAGTGAGTAGAATAAAGCTGGATGTCAGTATAAGTCTTTGAGATGAAAGTGGGGACTCAATAGAGGTTTTTTTTGGGAGGGTTGCCTTCCTAGAAACCCCAGGTATGTTTCTGTTTCAGGGGAGTTCAAATCCTCAGGGTAGTACTATAGAGCTGGATGTATATTTGGGTTTCTGAGATGAAAGTGGCACTCATCAAAATGCTGGGGGGTGAGGTGGGGTGGTTTGCCTCATCAAACCCCCATGTTTGTTTCCCTACTGAAGAGAATCCAAACCACAGGGTAGAGCCATGAATCTGGGCAGCTGTGTAGGAGCCCCAGGGAAAAGTGGGACTCACTGGAGAGAGAAGAGAATTGGATATTTCCACTATATTGTGCTATTATAATTAGAGATGGGTATCATAAGATATAATGTTGCTACTGAGCAAGAAGCAAAGAGCTGTAAATAGGAGAGAGAAAAGCCTAGAAATCTATTTCATCCCACATTCAATTGAGACATTCCCCCAAGTTCATGGCTTAGGCTTGTCTGACTTTCTCTGGGAGTAAGAAGAGGTTGGGTGATTATTAATCTTTATAAATTTTATCTTAAACCACAGGCACGATGATTTCACCAGCCACCCAATTTATTCTAACATCCTTTTAGTGTTTTCCATGAGGCTGATATCTTTGTGCTAGTTTGTAATAGTTCATAGAGTATATTACTATTATTCTTAATGGCAATAATAATAATGATAGTGAGCATTTATGTAGCACTTTAAGATTTGTCACATGCATTCCAAATATTGTCTTCTTTTATCCCCACAATAATCAGGGAAGCAGGCACCATTATTATGGCATAATTTTACATATATACATATATATACACATATAAACGTACATACACACTATATATCATAATAATAATATAGTATAGAATATATTATCACATCCTTTTGTTTCTCTTCACTCCTTTTCCTTTTTTCTCCAGTCAGTCATAAAGTACTTGATCTTAGAACTAGGAAAGACCTTTTTGACCATTCTATTTGAACCCCCTCATTTTGCACATGGAAAAGTAGAGATCCAGAGAGATTAAGGTCAAAGGAATTAATTAGTAGCACATTTGGGAGCAGAAGCCAGGTCTGTGTATTCCCAGCCTAGGACTTCAATCCCACTACCTTTCAAGTGCCCTAGGGGCAGTGACTTATTTTATTTTCCCTCCCAGACTGGGCATGAACAAATAATGGATCTCTTCCTGGTGGAAGTCTTTTCAGTAGTCTTTGTTCAAGCACTCTGATTTTAATCAACGGTTTGTGCGAATCAACTTAACTTTGAAACCAGGTGCAGATTAGCTTATCAAAGGAGAAACCAATAAAAACCTGCTAAAATGGGAGGTTGGGATTTCTATATAGATAAGAATGACTTTCTCTTGGGGATTATTTATTTATGTAAAACTACCTAGGATGCTTTCCCTCCTCCTTTCTCACCTCTTTGTTTCAGAATCCTCCACTTTCTTCAAGTCTGCACTCAAAAGCCACCTTCTGCCGGAGGCCTTTCCAGGTCCCCGCCCAGTTGCCAGTACCTTCTTCTCTAAGGTTCTTCAAGCTGTTCTCCTTTAGAATGTAAGTTCCTTGAGAGCAGAATCTGTTTGCTTTTTCTTTGTATGCCCAATGGCTTAGCAAAGTGCCTGACGTGTATTAACTGCTTAATAAATGTTTGTTGATTGTCCCTT
Source organism: Pseudochirops cupreus (assembly GCA_028627135.1). Classification (NCBI taxonomy): domain Eukaryota; kingdom Metazoa; phylum Chordata; class Mammalia; order Diprotodontia; family Pseudocheiridae; genus Pseudochirops; species Pseudochirops cupreus. The sequence continues at coordinate 109,984,850 of CM053583.1, forward strand.
TGTCCCATTATAAAACAGCAACTCAATCTCTTCTCCTTACTTGTATGTTTTGGTTTTGTGACACACTCAGTTCACAGTTATCTAATTTGAGCTTTAAGATTTACAAAGCACTTTCCCTATGAACAACTAACAACACTATGAACACTAACAGAATTATATATGCATGTCAGAGATAAGAAAACCAAAACTAAGACAGAATAAGTAACTACATATGGAATAAGGGTCACAGCTAGTAAATGCATTTCAAGACTCTGTCTTGAGTCCCTTTTTGTTCTCATTCTACATTCTTTTTCTTGCTGATGGCATCAGCTCTAACAAGTTCGATGACCATATTTACATATCTAGCTCTAATCTCCCTTCTGAACCCCAGTGCCTCATATTCAACTCAATGCAACCCAACCCAATAAGCATGTATCACACATGTGTTATATGCCAGTCATGGAGATAGAAAGACAGAAACTAAACTGTGTCTTATTAGAGCTTACCTTTTTACTAAGTAAGTCATCCCAAGGACTCAGTTCAGAATAGAGATAAGGCCTGAACCTATGACTTAATTGATCTAGGGAAACTCTGGAGTGTGAAAATTCCTCTACCAATACAGTCTAGTATATTCTCTGAAATTTTTTGTTGTTCAGTCGCTCAGTTACATCTGACTGTTTGTGACTCCATGGACCATAGCGTGCCAGGCCCTTCTGTGCTTTACTATCTCACCCATTCAAACTCTTCTTTATTGATGCTGGACACTTTTCGACCCGAGGGGCTCATTAATGGAATTTTTATAGTCTTAGAGAATTTTGTAGAGTGAGTTTATTGTCTTTTAAATGACCTGAGTCACATGAACATAATGAACTGAATGGTAGCAGGGGTTGTGACAGTGCTAATATTCTTGAATTATCATGAAAGACTTAAGAAGTTTCATCATATCTAAGTAAAATATTCAAGTGGTCTCTGAAGATTAAATAACTGAAAGATTGTTCACTAGGCCGTTTCATTTGTTAATCTAACAAAACAAAAGATATCAAAGTTCTAGTTTCTCACTTTTCCCAGCATATTTAGTTCATTCATTATGATTATCATTTAAAATGGTTAGGGATATTGAAACAACACATATAAAATAAATATAAAATACGAACAACTTAATTTCCTAGGGAGGCCATAGGTCTAATAAGGACAGTTTATCCAAAATAGAACAGAAGGCACGATGGAAGGGGAGAGTAGGATAGAGTGGGGGGAGAACAGGGGAAGAATGGGGCTGAAATAGACAAGTATGAAGGAAGGAGACATGGTGGAAAGGGAAGGTAACTTGAGCCTCGACAGACTAGAGCTCAGAATCACAAAGATTCTGGTTGAAAACATAAGGTAGCTTGTTATAAAGGCCTTTGTAGGAGCAATGGCAGTATTAATTTAATTTATTAATCACCAAGCAAGAAGTGTTAGGGGAGGGTGGAGTGTTAAGGTATTGTTGCTGATAGAAGGTACTCGCCCAGCAATCCTTAGCCAGATCAGCTGTGCCCCACCTACCTACTTGATAGCTTTACCCATAGTTCCCATAGGTACCTGAAACTCAAGGTGTCCAAAAAATGAATCATCTTTCCCTTTAAATACACCCTTCCTCTTAACTTCCTGATTTCTGTTGAGGGCATGAGCATTCGGGGGGTATCTCTGGGTATTATGCTAATTTTAAAAATTCTTAATTTAATGAACACCAAAAAGGCAAGAATTCCTTATGCAAAGTAGAACAGAGAAAGAATTTATGTGAAACCATGAATCTCTATTACATGGAGCTTGCTTTTTTGAAGAAGTATAATATATTCAGCATATTATTTTCAAAGCTGTCCTGCTTGTCTTTAGTTCCTTTGGAACTTCTTTGTGTTTCTTCTGTGTATTTTAAAAATTCCCTTTCTCTCTCTCTCTCTCTCTCTCTCTCTCTCTCTCTCTCTCTCTCTCTCTCTCTCTTTTGCTCCCTCAACAGAATCACTAACAATTTTTTCTTCTTTCCCCCTTTGGGAAAAAAAGAAAAATGAAGCCCCATTACAAAAAATATTGAGTCAAGTATAACAAATTCATGTACTAGCCATGTTTTAAAAAAATCTCAATCTCTGAGTTCATCACTTCTTTATCAGGAGGTAGGAAGCCCCTTTCATTATGAGTTCTCTGAAATCATGACTGTTCATTGTGTTGACAATCCATTAGATTGCAAGCTTCTTTAAGGCAGGGATTGTTTTTTTCTTCTTTTGTATCCCTAGTGTTTAGTACAGTGTTTGGCACATAATACATGCTTAATAAATGTTTATTGATTAATTGATCAAAGTCATAAGTCTTTTTAAAGTTGATTCTCTTTACCTTATTGTTATGGTATAAATCGTTCTTTTGGGTCTGCTCACTTTACTCTTCATACAAATCTTCTTAGGTTTTTCTTAAAATCATCCTCTCTGTAATTTCTAACAGCACAATAGTAAAATATTGTATTTGCATACTCACATATTCACATCATATTAACTTGTTCTGCTATTCCCCAATTGATGGACACCCTCTCAATTTCTAATTCTTTGCTACTGTAAACAGGTCTGCTTTAAATATTTTTCTGTACAGATGGATCCTTTTCTTCTTTTTTTTTGATCTCTTTGGGTTATTGATCTAATAGTGGCTTCTCTGGGTCAAAGTTTAGTAGCTTTGGGGGTATAGTTCCAAACTACTTTCCAGAATGGCTAGATTAATTCACAGTTATACCAATAACGACACCACTATTCCTCTAATAGTCCTCTGGATTCAATACTCTCATTCTTTCCCATATCAATTCAGTGAACAAGTCTCATCTCTTCTACCTCCATGACATCCATTACCTTCTCTCTATACACACTACAGTTATCTCGTCCTATCTCTCCTCTCCTCTCACCGAGATTATTATAATAAACTTCAGATTGTTCTTGATTCTCTTCTCTAATCAGTCCTCTGCATAGCTTCCTTATTGATCATTCTAATGCAGAAGACTGACCATATCCCCTATGCTCAAGAAACGTCAGTGAATCCTCATTGCCCTTAGAAGAAAATTCTAACTATTCTATTTCACATTAAAAATCTTTTGTAATCTGACTTTAGTCTGACTCCTTATTCTACCTCATACAATATTCTACTAAAGCAGTGGTTCTCAACCTGTGGGTTGCAGCCCTTTGGGGATCGAACATCCCTTTCACATGGGTCACAGGGGTCACCTAAGACCATTGGAAAACACATATTTTTGATGGTCTTAGGAACCGAGACACGGTTCCTCTATCCATCTCCAGGTGGATCCGCCCACTTGGAGATATGCCCACACACGAGTATTAAAGGGTCGTGGCATTAGGAAGGTTGAGAACCACTGTACTAAAGCCACCATTACTTTGACATATATCGAACTGACATTAAACATGTAACACACACCCACAGAGTAGCTAAATCAATGATGTTGAATGAATTTTCTGATTAGTTAAAAAACCCAACAATTTTGTTGTTTTTCTGTCTGGAAAATTATCTTTTGTCATGTGAGTGAGTCTGTGTGTGTATGTGTGTGTGTGAGCGCTAAAGACAAGGCACTTTTAAGAAGTTACATGGATTTTGAATTATCCTCTTGTGTCTTCTTCAATGCGTTATAATAACTGCAACTGGCATGTTTCTCCTGCTTTAAGAGAGTACTAGAACCTACACTGTAGATAATTTAGAAAGCAGATAAATTAGTTCCACTTTCAAAAGATTTCCTGTTGCAATCTCCATGATTGCTTTAAGTGTTTTTCTAATGAACATCAACTAGTTGACAAAGAGAGGAAATTTAAAGTTAAGTGAAAGCCAAAGTATTAATAGTGAGTGCCAATTAAAAAACTACTAGAAAATACAGTGAGTGACCACCAATTGGGGAATGGCTAAATTGTGGTATATTGATGTAATGCAATGTTATTACATTGTAAAAAGCAATAAATACGAGAAATTTAAAGAAACATGGGGAAACTTATATGAACTGATGTAGAGAAAAGTAAATAAAATCAGAAAAATGATATACATAATGACTATAATGACACAAATGGAGGGAAAAACTAAAAAGAAGCTTGCTGTAGAATAATTGTAATGACGAGTCTTGGCTCTAGAAAAAGAGATGAAGAAAAGCACTTTCTCCTTTTTTGCTGAAGAGGTTGGGGACTAGGGGTATGGAATGTGTGTGGTTTCAGACATGGTTATTGGGCATGTTGGGTTTGCTTAACTTTTTTCTTTGTTACTACAGAAGATTCATTGGTGTTAGCATGGGGAGTACATTTGGAAATGGCAGTGGTGAACAATAAAATACTAAAAATAATAATACCTCCCCCAAATTATGAAAAATTATCCCTTAAGGTAATGTCAATATAAAAACAGAATTGAGCAGAATGCATTTTGCATAATAATAACAAGAAGGATAATAGCTAGCATTTATATAGTACTTTAAAGTTTGAAAAGCACCTTACAAATATTATCTCATTTTGTCCTCACAGCAGTCCTGGTATGCTAATTATCCCCATTGTACATATGGGGAAAATAAGGCAGAAAGTATTGAAGTGACTTGCCCATGGTAACACAACTTGAAATGTCTGAGGTCAAATTTGAACTCAGATCTTCCTGATTCCTGGTCCAGCACTGTTATCTACTGTATCATGTAGCACTTCAGGAATGCAACTACCACGTAAAACATACTTTCAACATTTTAACTCCTATTACTTCCTTAGGTTTTTTCCCCATTCCATCATTTCCCCCCCCCCCCCTTTTTAAAGGTAAATTAAAGTTTTTACAGTCTAAAATGACAATGAATTGGCAGGTATTTCTCTCAACAATAGGACTGGAGAAACAGGGCCTTATCTTTTATATCTAAGACATAGGTTACACTATTGTTAATGAATTTATTCTGTGAGGCTCAAAATAGGCAGGAAAAACTTCATCTTAAAGATATGGATATTTTAAAGCATAAGATGATGCTTTTATCAGAATTTTGAGTTAAGAAAGTTTCTTAGTATTTCTTGCTCAAACTATCGAGGATGCAGCGAAGGAAACAAAAAACAAGCAACCAAAAGTTTTCTCTTTCTTGCTCCCACATCCCTTTGTTGTTGTTGCTGCTTCTGTTTTAACTGCTATAGCCACCATGGGGCAGCTAGGTGTTGCAGTGGATAGAGTGCCCAGCCTGAAGTCAGGAAGGCTCCTCCTTCCTGGATTCAAATCTGACCTCAGACACTTTCTAACCAAGTGACCCTGGGCAAGTTACTTCACCCTGTTTGCCTTGGTTTCCTCATCTGTAAAATGACCTGGAGAAGGAAATGGCAAACCACTTCAATATCTTTGCCAAGTCATAAAGAATAGAATATGACTGAAAAATGACTAAACAACAATGGTCATTGTGTATATTTTTTCCCTGGTTCTGTTTGTATCAATTCACGTAAGTCTTCCCATGCTTCTCTACATGTGCTATATTCATCATTTCTAATAGCACAGTAATGTTCCATTACATTCATGTGCCACAATTTGTTTAAGCCATTCCCTCATTGATGACCATCTACTTTACTTCCAATTCTTTGCTACTATAGAAAGTGCTGGTATAATCATTTTGGTGAATATGATGACTTTCTCTTTTTAATCATTGACCCCCTTGGGGTATATGCCTAGCTGTGGAACCTCTACTTTAGCACAATTCCCAGTGGTTTTCCAGATTGGTGGCATTTTTAATGGATTTTTTGAGTGTTTAACCCAGATGTGAAAGATCTTAACGGGGAGGAATACTGAATTATGGCAACACTGAAGGATACTCTCATAGCACTATACAGTTTAAGTTAACCTTCCTTCAATACAAAATTAAATTTTAATCTTCAATTTTCATATGTAATTGTTAAGACTTATTTTCCAGGTGGGCTTATTTAGATAATTTTATAGTAGTATAATATTTTACTATAAGTAGCCTCCTTTTCAGCAAGCAAACATTTGTGCAAGGAAAAAGTCCTATGGTCACATGGGATGTTAGAGTTACAGAAATACCAGCATCTGAAGGCCCATTTAACATAGTCTTCTGGAATCTGTCCTATGCTTCTTCATTTTGTGAAATCTCATTCAAGGGCTCTAAAGAGGTGCTAACATTTGCACAGCAGGTGACTGAGAAGATTCTGAAGGAGAGGAGAGGGACACAAACCTGGACAATTCCAAGCACCACATCCTTAACGTTCAGCATTTTGTCCACATTTGAAAACACTAAAGAGAGGAAAGGAAGCTATAATGAGCTCTGAAAGAATCACCCGGTTCCTCCAGCATATCCCAGATTCAAACTGACTTGGATAAACTAACACCCTGTTGTTTTTCCTAGGACAGCTAGTCTATGTATCATTAAAAGGTGGGAAAGAGTAGACAGGAGTGTTAACTTTAAGTACAACCATCTGTAGATGAATTGGAACTAGGTCTGGGATTTGCCTGTGTGTACTCTTGCTGCATTTTTACCTTTATGAAATTTTTAGTGGGATGATTTTGGAAATGGATTTATCCTGCTATAAAAGCAAGAGACATCTTTCTATAATAATAATAACATATTTATAGGGTGCATTAAAGTTTTCAAAGCATTTTGCATGTTATTTCATTTGATACTTCTAACAACCCTAGAAGGCAAGTGCTATTATTATTCTCTTTTTACAGATGAAGAAGCTAAGTTAGTGACTTGTGCAAAGTTACACAGAAAGTAATTGTCTGAGGCAGAGTTTGAGCTCATTCTTCCTGACACCATGTCCAGCATTCCTTCTCCATTATGCTACCTCTAGCGCTTTTTGTTTTTTTCTTCCCAATTCAGCTCTTCATAGTGAAACAGTAAAGGAACACTTAATTGAACAACCAGATTACATAAAAACAAATTTCGTCTTTTAAATGAGGGAATTGAACTTCATGGCCTCTGATGGCCCTTCCAACTCTCATGATTTCAAGTGATCCAAGAGGCTGAAGAGACTGGTCAGTGAGTTCAAAAATGAAGAGAAAGGTCAAAGATTAAGGTGCCCAAATGAAGGGAGTATATACATGCTTTTTCAAAAGGTGAAATTCTTCCTGGAAATTTGTCATTTATTGAACTATTTCCGTTCTAGGTTATTAGGAATTTAAGAACTTCCTGGTAAGCCTGACTGGTGAACAGACAGATGACTAGTTCTGTTTAAATCACCCAGTGACCAGGGTGGTTAACAAACAGTAAACTTTTGGATGAATCACACAATATTGCTACATAGTAAGTTCTTAGTAATTTGGGAACACTCATGGCAAAAATTGGAAAAGGTCAATTTTAAAAGGATGAGATTTGATCATTTAGTCCTGTCTATTTAAATTCTTTCATTTGGTGGCAAATGACTTTCCAAAGAAATACTTACATGGTAACTCAGCATCCTTATCAGGAAAGGGAAAGAAGGAAACAACAAATTAAGTGCCTACTATATGCTAAGCACTTTATTATCTCAAATTAAACATTATCTCATTTGGTCCTTACAACACCCCTGGGTAGTAGGTGACTTCTTATTTCCATTTTATACGTAAGGAAACAGAGGCAAACAGAGGTTAAGTGACTCTCTCAGAGTTACAGAGCTAATAAATATCTGAGGCTGAATTTGAACTCAAGTCTTTTTTGACTCCAAGGATATTATTTCTAGCCAGCTAGAGACAGGAGTAGGATCCTATAGGCCTCTAAATCTTTGTCCAGACTGTATTGATGATATGGCATTTTTCCCACAAAGGGGTGGTATAAGCAATTCCAAAGATGCCTTCGATATCTTCCTTTTTTGTATAGGAAAAGTTCTAAAATAGTCTTTTTTTCCCCCATGCCTCCCCAAAACTATTTTCATATGGTGATCAGAAGAAGCAACACAATGACACTCTCAAGGTCTCTCTTAAGAACTTTGGAACTGATTGTGTTACATGGGAGATACTGGCACAGGACCACTCAGCATGGTGTGCTCTCATAAAGGTGTTGTTCTCTATGAGCAAAACAGAACTGAAACAGCTCAAAGGAAATGCGGGATGTTCAAATTTAGAGTATCCCACCCCAAATGTTCATATGGACTATTTGTGACCAACCTCTAGTAGAACATTCTGAGCTTATATTGGACTGAGTCAGAAACACTGTAACTTGACTCTAGCATAGTGATGTTATTTTGTTCCTCTTGGAGAATGAAGAACAACCACCAACCAGGAAAAGTTCTATCTCTAACATATTTCAGAGACAGCACCTCCTTTAGAAATAGTGTTTACTTGGGAACAAGGTATTGTTTGCTGTATCAATTCCAGATCTTTGGGCTTTGGGATCTTTGAGCAAAGTAATTGGTAATTCCCCTACTGTGGCTATGTAAAATCCCTCCTGTCAATTGTTGAATCATCTACAAATATTTCATTTTGTTCCACTTTCAAACCTGAGCTACCAATCCCCTCAAGTCAGGCCTGGTCAACAACACACTGAATCAGAGGCTCTATGCACTATAGACTTCACTCAGAGCAAGCCTCTATTTCTTTAACATTAGTCAGCCTTTTGGAAAGTTATCATTGAACAAGCACAACAAATGAACCCTAAATGCCAAGCTATCTTTCAAGAAGTTAATCATTTACAATACGTACTGGGTTAGGAACTGTAAGGGATATGAAGGAAGTATAAGCAATGGTTCCTATATACTAGATATTTGTCCAGACAAGGTTTATTAAGAAGAAATCATTAGGTAAGTCAAGAACAGAGGAGAAGGGGTGTTGGGAGCTGGAGAAGAGTCTAGCTCTTCAGGAGGCCAAGAAGACAAAATCCTTGCCTTTTCTAGACTTTAGATGACTTTAGGGACTTTGGATGAGATATTATCAGTAATCCAAAGTAAGATGATTTTTAATGGCATTTAGCATTTAGTGCTGGCAAAGCAAAATTGTAAAGAAGTCATCATGGGTCATCATCACCATCCCATCTTCCTTTCTAGACCCTTCTCTAAGCTTCCTTATGCACCTTAATGGGACCAGTCTTAGACTTCTTTCAAAGGGACTTTTTCAGCACCTTTTCCCCTTCAGATGCTCTTCAAAAGCCAGGGACCTTAAACATAAATTATAATTTAAATCTAAATCTTTAACAAATGGAGTCTTTGAAAGAACAAGATGATGGTTATAGAGTAAAGATTCTTTATTGTTTCAAGTTCCTAAGGAATATCTAATTAATATGAAAAGTCTCAGTTTCCTTATCTGTAATGTGATAAGAATAAGTATCCTTATTTTACTGGGCCTTGGAGCCTGGCAGTTCCACTTTCGAGTACCATCTCTGACCCTTGGCAGCTCTGTGACCTTGAAGGAAGCTAATTATCCTCCTTGGATCCTACTTTATTCTTCCATAAAATTAGGAAAGTGGACTAATTGGCTGCTATGGTCCCTTCTGTCTCTAAATTTCTGATCCTGTTGTACTTAGACCCCAAAGTTTTTGTGAGGATGAAATGAAATAGTATATGCAAAGTGCTATATAAATTTTAAGGAAATATATAGATTTTTGTTGTTGGAGTGTTTCATTCATTTCTGACTCTTTGTGACCGCATTTGGGGTTTTCTTGGCAAAGGTACTGGAGCAGATTGCCATTTCCTTCTCTAGTTCATTTTACAGATGAAGAAACTGAAGCAAATAGGATTAAGTGACTTTCCCAGGGTCACACAGCTAGTGTCTGGGGCCAGATTTGAATTCAGGAAGATGGGTCTCCATGATTCCAAGCCCAACACTATCCATTCACTGCCCCAGCTTTATAAATAGCTATTACTGACCCTGTGATTTTATGCATATAGGAGCTGAGCCTTCCCATTATTTCTAAAACTAGATCATTCGTTCTGCCTCTCTAAGCTGCAACTCAGACCTTCACCTGGTATTTAATCAGTGGAGGAGAGGAGAAACATGAGACACATGCTGCATTCCCTGACAGCAGCTTGCAGGTATTTGGTACTTTGCTTGCTGGGCTTGATACTAATCAGGTCAGCTAGTCAATGACAGTGGGGGGAAGTGAAAGTAATCTCTTTCCCCTTACATTTTATGTATCTTTTTAACATATTTGGGAGGCCTAAGAGTACAAAATTATTCCACAGTGCCCTGCTTGAAGATGAAGTGAATACTTTTAAATGGTGACACATATCTGACCACTACATAGATCCAACCTCAATTCAAGTAAAAAAAAAAAAGGATTGAGGGTAAGAAAAATATATACATCTTAGCTTATGATGGATGTTCCTTTACCAGGAAAACGGAATTGTGATTTTTAGACACCCAAGCTACAGAATGTGGATCATTAAAGGGGCTTTGGAAGCCAGTTAAGTTCAGTCTTCTCATCTGAAGTGACTTGCTCAGGGTTACACAAGTCATGACAGAACCAGGATTTGAGCTAGGTTTTTTATTTCCTAATCCTGTGCTCTTTCTATTCCTTAACTTCCATATCACATCTTGATTCCCTGAAAATTTTCAACCTTAGCTCAAGCTTAGTATGGATGGTGCTTATCCTATTGTCAAAAGGCAGTAGCAAGACCTGATGAAGAGAGGAAGAAATCACAATGTAACTGGTTTGGTTACACTCTTCAATTGCTACAAAGCCCTAGAAGGTGACTTTTAATCTAAAGAGAGAAAACATGTACAGAAATAAGCAGATAAAAATACATACATGGAAGCCTCTGAGTCACTGTACTGCCAAAGCAGATTGACAGTTCAGACTATGACCTCTGGGTTAAAGATAATTCCAGTCACCTTAGTCCCCCTGGCAATATAAACAGCATGGTAGCAAAGGAGGCAAATGATTTTATAGAGTATGCTAATAAATTCATAAATCTAGAGCTGAAAGGGGATCAAAGGCCAGTTAGTTTGACCCCTTCATTTTATAGTTGAGGAAACTGAGGTCGAGGGACTTTCCCAAAATAAAAAATGTACTAAGTATCAGAGATGATAAGTGAACCCAACTCTTCTGACTCCAGAGACAGGGATCTTTTCTACCACATCACAGACAGGGCAATGGGTATATAGTTCCCCCAAACAGAATGTAAGCTTGAAGGCAGCGATAATACTCTGGGAAAAGCACTAATAGCTGGGGGAATGAGGGAAAGACTCTTATAGTAAGGTGGTACATGAGTTGAGTGCAATTAGGTGGTACAGTGGATAGAGGGTTGGGTCTGAAGACCCCTCTTCCTGAGTTCAAATTTGGCCTCAGACATGACCCTGGGCAGGTCACTATCACTAAACTTTGCCTCAGTTTCCTCATCTGTAAAATGATCTGGAGAAGGAAATGGCAAGCCACTCTAGTATTTTTGCCAAGAAAACCCCAAATGGGATCATGAAGAGTTGCACATAACTAAAAATGACTGAACAACAACATGAGTTGAGTCTTGAAAGGAGCTAAAAGTCCTGAGAGGCTGAGCTGAGAAGAGAGAATTTCAAGCACAGGGGAAAGGTCTGTTGAAAGCCATAGAATTGGGAGTTGGAACACTACAGATGAAGGTGTGTTTGTGGTGGGGTGGTCATGGGGGTGGTGGCCACCAAGTAGACCCATTTGCCTCGAAGTATAATGTATAAAAGAGAGTAGTGTGTAATCAAGCTCAAAAGATGGGTTGGGGCCAGAATGCAACGAGTTTTAAATACTGGAGGAGGTATTTTATCGTAGAGGCAATCAGGTTTGCTTAGCTCTCAAAGGTTTCCTGCTCTTACTCACTGCTAGAGGTTCAAGGGTCAGAAGTCCAATTTACTCAACATACCTTGGGGCTCATCCTTTTGGCTAAACTGTGGAAACCATGGAGTTCTCATTAGAGAAAAGACTTGGTTTCTGCTGTATTTTTAGAGCAGTGGTTCTCAACCTGTGGGCTATGTTCAATTTGTAACAATGAAAATACATCCTGCATATCAGATATTTACATTATGATTCGTAACAGTTGCAAAATTACAGTTATGAAGTAGCAATGAAAATAATTTTATGGTCCTCACCACAACATGAGGAACTGTATTAAAGGGTGGCGGCATTAGGAAGATTGAGAACCACTGTTCTAGAGTTAGCCAACGTTGTTCTTGCAAGAGGTGGGGTCAGAGGATTAAGGCTGATTTTGTTCTGTTCCAATCACAACTTGATACCATCCAAGGAAGTTGAAGGAACCAGCCTGATCTTTTCTTTTTTTTCTAAGCTATTTTCAATCAACAAGAATTTATTTTTTCCTCCTCTCCATCTCTCCTGACTATTCCCCTCTCCCCCAAGGTGGGGAACCCTTGTAACAAATGTGCATAATAAAGGAAAACAAATTCCCACATTGGCCATGTCAAAAAAAAATGCAAGTCTCTTTCTGTGTTTGAGTCCATCACCTACCTTGATCCTTTGTATCATTTTAATCTTTGGGGAACAGAAAAAGTCCATGTGTGACCTGATCTTGCTAATTGTCTTCACATTTCCAGTTAACATTTAGAAATGGATGATGCTCCTTGTTAAAAAGGAGCCCCACTGACTGGTTAATTGATTCACGTCTGCTAACTCATTTCATACTAACTTATATTAACAGCTAGCAAAACACAGCCAGAGTCCCATTTTGTTTCAGTTGTAACCTTCTGAAAAAGAGAAATGAGGGGGGTGGTAGGGAGGGTGGGAATCTTTGGGATTTATTAAATGGAACAGTCTGAGACATGGTCCTGTGGTAAAATGTACCCAAAGCCAAATAGACCCCTGCGCCAAATCCTGTAGAAACCTCTTCTTTTCTAGGCATATTAAAAAAAAATTGCCATAGGTATCCCATGACCAGACTTTATAATGCAACACTGTTTACTGTTCTGCAGGGTCTGTTCTGGCCTTGAGAAAATCTGTTCTCAAAGGCTACTGGGCTCCTTTTACAACTTCACGCTGTCATGTGGCAAAGCTCAAAGCTTGACTCAGTCACAGGGCTGAGAGTGGGGGTAGGAGTGGGAAACAGAAGCCTTCTTCTCCCTTCTTCCTTCTTCTTCTCTTCCTCCCATTCACTCTCTCCTGTCTTTTTGTGATGATAGCAGGCCATTCCATTAAACCATGGTGGGTATAAAATTTACCACTTAGTCTTGGGTTTTGTGCTCTTCTCTCTTCATACATTCTGTTTGTGAACTGATCATATCTCAAGGCTTTAGTTGGTTTTTTTTAATGATCACGGATAAAAGGGAATTTGGTTGTCAATTTATTCCAAACTTCTTATTTTACAAATGAAGAAACTGAGGCCCAGTGGGGTTAAGTGACTGTCTCAATTGTATTTTTAAATCCCTAGTGCTTAGCACAGTGCTTGGCACATGGTAAGTGTTTAATAAATGCTTTTTTCATTCATTCATTCTAGGTACTTAAACAATTGGGTGATAACATCAGTGGGATATTTTAGGATTTTTTTCACTATTAGTTTGTGTTTACTCATTTGTACAGCAAAAAGTACATTTAAATATGTGGGCACTTCTGGGGTTGTATCCCAAAGAGATCATAGAAGCGGGAGGAAGACCCACATGTACAAAAATATTTATTGTAGCTCTCTTTGTGGTGGCAAAAAAACTGGAAATTAAGGGGATGCCCATCAATTGGAGAATGGCTAAACAAGCTGTGGTATATGAATGTAATGGAATACTCTTGTGCTATAAGAAATGGGGAGGAGATGGACTTCATATTTACCTGGAGAGGCTTATACAAACTGATGCTAAGTGAGAAGAGCAGAACCAGGAGAAATTTGTACACAATCACAGACATATCACATGTGTGATGACCAGTCTTGATCAACTAGACTCTTCTTGGCAATGCACAGCTATTAGACAATTAACTCTACAAGTCTCAGGATGGAAGGAGATACCTACATTCAGAGAAAGATCTAGAAAGAACAGAGTTTAAATGGAGACTAAAGCAATCTACATGCTATCATTCTTTTCCATGTTTGGTTTTGTTTCCTTTTTCCCATTGTCCACTCCATTGGTTACAACCCTTCTATACAACCAGACTAATGTCCTATGTGAAAGTATTTGCCGATTCTATACTAGACTGCATGCCACCATGGGAGCGGGGAGAGGGAGGGGAGAAAACTTGAAACTCAAGGGACTCTGGAACTGAATCTTGTAAACTAAAAGTAAATAAACAAATCAATAAAAAAAAATTACAAAAAAAAATATATCCAAGGAAGTCTGTTAATAGGCAGTGAAAAAAATTAAAAAAAATAAATATGTGGGCATCAATGGCAACTTATAACTTATTCAGTATCTCCTTCTGATCCTTGTACACACAGACACATACACAGACACACAGACACACGCAGGTGCGCACACTATCAATGTGGTTTTACTGAATCAGAAATCTTTATTACAAGGAAAAGATTAGGTAGGAGAGGGGAAAGGCATATATTCAGGGACTGATATGATATAAAAACTAAAGGAAGTAGTATAACTTTTTTGATAGGTCATTACGAGATAATGACATTGTTAATGTCAAAGACGTATTTCTATAGCACTCTAAGCTTCCCAAAGCACCTTCCTCACAAAAATTCTGCATGATAAACTCTCATGAACTCTTGACTGAAGAAAACATGCAGTTCAAGTCTAGATGTAGTGTCATGATTTTCCATCACTACCCATTTCAATTCCAGTTCAAAAAGCAAAACCCCCCCCAAACCAAACAACAACAAAAAACCCAAACAAACAAAGAAACAAAAAACCCCCAAACAAAATGAAACTACAACCATATGAGTCTGTGCTCAATTGGCTGTGTTAGATTTCCAAGATAAATGAAAGGGGGAAAATACTGAAACAAGTTTCTCAAAAAGCAGTTAAGACAAATTTCCTGTTGTCGGTTACTGGGTAGAGAAGTATTTCTTTAAAAATTCTGTGACCACTGTTGGTTCAACATATTTGAGGTTAAAATGGGATTGAGGTTAAAATGCAATACCATTTCTTAACAGAAAGGAAGGAAACTACAGAGCGGTCATATACAGGGTTAGTTGTAATCAATACTTTACATTACATGTATACATTGATTATGATACATGTAAAACATTATATGTATTCCACTGATAGATATAATTGATACATTGGTTTCACTCTTTAAAGATGGTATTATTTATTAGCAAGTGATTAGCAAGTAAAGAAACAAAATGCAGCAGTAAAAAATATATAGTATATTGGAAAGAGTACTGGTCTTGTAGTGAAAAGGTCTTGACACTAGTTGTGTGACTTTGGATGAGTCACTGTCTCTCGGAACCTCAGGTTTCCTTATTTGTAAAAGAAGGACAGTTAGGTGGCTCAGTGGATAGAGTGCTGGACCTGGAGTCAAGAGGGCTTATCTTCATGAGTTCAAATCCAGCCTCAGGCACTTATTAGCTATGTGACCTTGGTCAAGTCACTTAACCCTCAGTTCCTTATCTAGAAAATGAGCAGAATGAAATCACAAACCATTCTTTGCCAAGAAAAAAACCACGTAGAGTTTCATGAAGAGCTGGACACTACTGAAAAATGACTGAATAGCAGCAAAACAAGGATACTAATATTTGCAATTTCTACCTAATGGTGTTTTGGGAAGAAAAATCTTTGTGATCCTTAAAGAGTCCTATAGAAATGTGTTATCCCTACTTTATTTTTTTAACATTAAAAGTAGAATACAGGGTGACCCAAAAGATGTTGGACCTTGTGTAAAATGCAGTAAAACAAATGAACAACAACAAAAAAATTGACGTTTTGATAAAACCACTTAATAATCCTGCTTGACTCTAGTCACTGACCCCTCTCTAGAACAGACAGTATGTGGGTTCAGTCAGCCATACCAACCTACAAGATATAAGCAAGACAGAAATAATGACTTCATCCCAATAAAAGGCTCTTTATTTTGGAAGGTAAAAAGTAATGACTGCAAAAGAACAAAGGAATGATTTCAGATTTACAATACGGAGGAAAACTATATCAAAAGAACATAACTGTAGATAGAGGGTATTAAAATAACCGGAATTTTTTTCTCAGTTAACACTGACAAGCTCTTTTAACAAAAAGAAATGGGGTTGGTGCTAAGGTTTGGCTGATAGGACTTCTGCTCTGAGTAAATTTATAGGTTGTTAAAAAAAAAACAAAATAAAAATAAGCACAACAAACTGAGGTAGGCATTGCCAGGAAGTTTAGGGAATTAAAAAAAAATAACGTTCTTGGATTTGATGATTAAATTATTTCCAGCTCAGTGAATACTACAAGCAGTCCTCACTTTTTCTTATTGCATTGCATCCCTGGAAATGGCGTTGGATTTTCCCAAGGAAACAATGTTATGAGTAGGAATTTAATGCCTGATAAAAGACAGCAATGTTTCAGCCCTTCCATGACTGACCTACTAGCCACACTGCCTGAGATTACAATAACTTAACATTGAACCTAATTACCTTTCCACTGCACTGGCTGCCTCCCAGAATCCCTCAGGTTCTGTCTCCTACATGTAGTCCTTGATCTTTCTCAGTTGTTAATGCTCTCTCCCACCTCAAATTGTCCTACATTTACTTATTAGTACTCATGTTATTTCTTTTCCTCCCTCTAGCAGACTATAAACACTTTGAGGGCAAAGGCAATTTTGTTTTTGTCCTTGTAAACTCAGCACCTATTATGTACCATGTGGAGACTAAGTTCTTAATCAATGTTTGTTTGATTTAATTGAATTAAAATTATATTATGAGCCCCATTAAATGGACATGAACACATATATCAAAATAGAGAAAAGTTCCCCCATGGAATTCTTAGGATTCAGATAGATCATTTCTTTAGAATGCTGTCCATTGGAAGACTAATCAATGTCTTCTTTTTCTCTAGATAAATCTTTCTGTAGCAAGTTGGGAGTTCAAAATCGGACTTTTTGTCCCTTTGCTGGTGTTTATGGGATAATTGCATGTGAGACTCAAGGATTTTTAAAAAATAGCTGACAGAACCAAATCCTTCTCTCCATTCCAGCTGCCTCCCTGAGTTATTGCCCATTGCCAGGAGCATGGTTCCTGTGGTAGAAAACATGAAATGAATGTGTGGCGCCACCGAGAAGTGATGTATAGGTGTTAATTAGACTGTGTTGAATGAATGGAACAGTGGAATGTCAAGTGTTGAAAAGCAAAGATTACCAATGTGAAATGAACATTTCTGATAGTCTAGCAGGGGTGGGGAACCTCGGGCCTCCAGGTCACATATGGTCTTCTAGGTTCTTGGGTGCAGCCTCTTGATGGAGTCTAAGTTTTACAGAACAAATCCTTTTATTAAGAGAATTTGTTCTGTGAAGTTTGGATTCAGTCAAAAGGCTGTACTTGAGGTCCTAGAGAGTCACATGTGACCCTGAGTCTACAGGTTCCCCACCTCTGTCAACTTTTCATGGGAAGAAATCTCAATAAAATTCAGAGAAACTGTTAGTAGAATATTGTATTTTCTGAAGATTTCAGATGAAGAAAAATAAAGAAATAGATAAAAATGATAGGATTTGCTGTAGCTTACATAATCTGGGTCTGCTGTCTTATCCTATCATCCCTCCATCTTTGTTTTGGCCTCCTTTCATCCTGCCACTGTCCACACTGGGGTTTCACTATGGGTTGCTTTCTCTTTCTCTACTGAAACCTACCTGCCTTTTAACCTTTTATAGCGCTGACTCAGAGATAGATTCTCTTGGCCTTTCAAAGTAGTAGGTACCCATTCCGATTAATTTAATGCTAATTAGCCAATATGACTTGGTTAGAAGTCTTTCCCTTGCTCCCAGGTAACATGTGATGTTTCCTTGGACACTTTTGACAGTCTGTCTAGAGATACATAACAGGTATTTTTTGATGAGAGACTGGATCGCTGATTGACATGGATGCTATGGTCCCAGCTTAAGTATGGTTGACTTCTGCAGTTTCTGTCTGAGATTCTATTTTATGCTTCTATTTTATAAGTGACTCTAATAGTGGAAATCTGAAGCCGAAGTAAAGTAGAGGGGCAAGAATTCACAATGGCAGATCAGTGGAGGTAGTGGTGGGGTATTTGGAAAGATAAAAGAATTGGGATTACATTTTTAAAGTATAATGGCAATACTTTTGTCCTCCCTGAGTTTTCTGCTTTCCAGACTAAACATCCCAAGCTCTTTCAACAAATCAATGTTGGCTGCAACAACCAGATTAATTTTGAGTCCACTCATCATCCTCTAGACATTGCCAGCTTGTCACTGTTTTTCCTAAAATATGGTACCTGGAACTGATTACAGAACTTTAGATTTGGTCTGAGTGGGAAAAAGTTCAGCAGGGCTATAATTTCCCTTGTTCAGGACACTAATTGACTTTCCTATCACATTGTTGATTCTTATTGAGTTCATGGTTTATTAAACCTCTAAGACTTTTTTTTTCATGGATTTCTCTGTGGATGCCTCTTGTTCCTGATTAAGCAAACATTTATCCCTCCTTACCTTTGCTTCGTAGAATCCTTAGTTTCCTTTAAAACTCAGCTCCTGGCACTTCCTATAGGGAGTCTATCTTGGTAGCAAAGAACTAGAAATAAAGTAGATGCCCTTTCATTGCAGGAAGGAAGAAATTATGCTAAGTGAATATTACTATGTCCTAAATCACAATGAAGAATTCAGAGAAGCATTTGAAGTCTTACATGCTTGCAAACAGTGCCTCAGCTTGGAGTTAGAAAGACACCAATTCTGCCTCAAACGTTTACTAGCCATGTGACCGTGGGCAAATGACAGTTTAACTAATTTGAGCTTCATGAGTTTTGTTATCTGTAAAATGGGGACAATAAATGCATCTACCTTGTTGTAAGGATCAAATAAAAAAAATTTGTAAGCTGCTTTGCAACCTTGAAGTGCTACATAACTGCTTATTACGATGATGTGAACTATTGCAGAGTGTAGTAAGCTTGGTGCACAGTATACATCATGACTATAGCAACATAGGGACAGCTGGGTGGCACGGTGGATAAAGTGCTGGGCCTAGAGTCAGGAAGACTCATCTTCACCTAATCTGGCCTCAGATACTTACTAGCTGTCTGGGCAAGTCAATCCTGTTTGCCTCAGTTTCCTTATCTGTGAAATGGGCTAGAGAAGGAAATGGCAAACTGCTCCAGTATCTTTGTAAAGAAAACCCCAAACGGGATCACTAAGAGTCAGACACAAATGAACAACAACATAAATGGAAGGACTAATAAAATGAAACTGAACACTGTGTAATCAATCATAATGACTTAATTATGGTTCAGGAGAAAGGCTGAAAAAAATATGCCTTCCTTTATTGCAGAAGTAGAGGACTTTATACACGGAATATTTTATGTATTCTCATACATGGTTAATGTGTTGGCTGATTTTGTTGAATTTTTTTCTCCTTTTTGAATCTTTATTACAAAAGATAGTTTGCTGTGTATCGAATGAGGTAGGGTTAGACTTAGATTTTGATGGAATAGAATGACAAAAAGCATTGAAAAATTTTTAAGCATATAATAATAACCTCTGAATTTACCTAAACCAAGGGTTCTTAACCTGGATCTGCAGACAAGTGCTCAGTGGGTAGATATCAAGGGGTCCAAGAACTAGGATGGGAAAAAAATATATCTTTGGGGTTTTTTTTTTATTTTTTAAAATTTATTCTATTTTTTTTATTTTTTGAATTAAGACTTTTATTTATTTTAGTTTACATCATTCATTTCCATGAAATTTTGAGTTACAAATTTTCTCCCCATCTTTCCCCTACCCACCGCCCCAAAACAGCCATCCCATTTTATCACCCCTTCCCCAATCTATTCTCTCCTATATCCTCGCCCCTCACCCCTCTGACTTTCCGATAGGGCAGGATGGATCTCCCTATCACAGTGCCTGTGTATCTCAAGTTCCATTTGGATGTAGTTAATAATAATAATAATAATTGTATATATATATATATATATACATATATATTTTTAACATTTGATTATAGAACTTTAAATTCTAGATTCTTTCTCTTCCTCCCTCAAAAAACATATCTTTGATTTACATAAACCTCTTAGCTGAATTTAACATTTTCTTCAATTGTTTAGAAATGTTATTGTGAGGGGAGTGCAAAGACTTCACCAGACTGCTGAAAAGATCCATGAGAAAAATAAAAAGGTTAAGAAGTGCTGACCTAAACCATCTATGAACTGAAGTTCAGTCTTCTCTAGGAAGAGAGGAAGGAAACAAGTATTTGTTAAGAATCTGCTATGTGGCTAAGCATTTTTTTTTACAAAAATTATCTCATTTGATCCTTACAACAAATCTGTAGTTTCCCATTTTATAGCTGAAGAAATTATGATTTTCCCAGAATCACACAGTGAGTAAGTGTCTGAGTGTCACTGAATTAGTGTTTGAAACTCAAGTCTTCAGGACTCCCAAGGCTAGCACTTTCATGGTGGAAACTGATCTTGAGGTGGTGAAAAATCTCTTCCTAATCCCCATCTCATTTAAATTTTCCTTTTAAAAGCTTTATCATGGTTTTTTTTGGTCTTTCCTACTTAGAAAAAAATGTAAATTTTGATAATGGGTAAAAATTCTGTTCCCACTGACTGTACAGTGCTTACTACATGAGTTATGTTTTTCATTAGACATAGTCTGCTACGTAGGGGAAAAAAAATCTAAGAGACCAAGCTGAAAACCCACATCACAAAACATACCATGCCTATTTAACCCATAAAGAAAATAGTGACTTGAGGGGAGAGGCCCATAAGAGGCCATTCAGTTTGTGATGATAGGAACAATTCCAGGACAATAAGGTACTTTGTGAAAGGAAATAGAAATGCTATGTAGCAAAATTGAAGTAAGTTAAACAGACACGTATAAGAGCTGGAGTATCTAATGAATGCTTCCTCCACGTGAGGGAGTGGGCAAACCCGATTTTATCTGAAGCTGGGTGTAGACCTGTGACCTTTTCTGACTTGGGTGGGACACTAGGTGGAGAGGTTGAGCTTTGTCATTAAGACTGAAAAAGCCAAAATTAATTAGAAGGCCTGAGGAAGTAAATCAGTATAGAATTTATTTTACAGGGCTTTCAGAAGTGCAAACCACACTATAGGCTCTCTTTTTAGTTCTGCTTCCAGGTCTCCAGATCTTTCAGGTCTTCCAGATCTTGCGATAGTTCGCAAGATCACAGATACAGAGCTGGAAGAGGCATCAGAGACCACCAGCTCATTCAAATCCCCTGTTTTACAGATCAGGAAACTGAGGGCCAGAGCCATTTAAGCAACTTTTAGGTTTTCTGGGCCTTGGT
Source organism: Pseudochirops cupreus (assembly GCA_028627135.1). Taxonomy (NCBI): domain Eukaryota; kingdom Metazoa; phylum Chordata; class Mammalia; order Diprotodontia; family Pseudocheiridae; genus Pseudochirops; species Pseudochirops cupreus. The sequence goes on from CM053583.1 coordinate 110,006,053, forward strand.
TTGCTGCTGGGGGATGACTGGTAAAGAATAAAAATTTCACTTAATACTTTAATTTTTTTGAATGAGGTTGCAAACTTCAGACAACTGGGAAACAAGAGAGGCAAACAGTAAACAGAAATGAGGCTCATTTTGAGCCAAAGCATTGATGACAACCTGAACTAATTGAATCTATAGAGATTGAGACTTAGAAAGGACCTCAGACATCTAGTCAAATCTATACTTGGGCAAGAAACCCATTTGCAACCTTCCAAGTAGCCATCTGAACATTGCTTAAAGGTCCCCATTGATGGAAGTTCACTACCTCTTGAAGCAACCCATTCCATTTTGGAGAATTCCAACTATCAAGAAGTTTTTTCTTATATGGAGCTAATGTAGATGTCTCTGCAGAGTCTATTCCAAGCTTCTCATTCTTACATCTGGGATCAAACAAAAGCCTAAGGGCTCTGTTGACTTGATGAGTCTAATCTCTTTTCTACTAAATAACTTTTCAAATATTTGAAGTCAGCTATCAGGTACCCCCTGAGTCTTCTGCTTTCCTGGCTAAACATCTCAAGCTCTTTCGACAAATCACTGTTGTCTGCAATGATGAAATTAGTTTGAAGTCCACTAACCATCCTGGGGACATTACCAGCTTCTTTTTCCTAAAATGCCATGCCCAGAACTGATTATACTCAGACCTTCAGATGTATTCTGAATTGGTGGAGAGTTCAGTGAGACTATCATTTGACTTGTTTGAGACACTTCATTTCCATAATTGAATATCTATCACATTGTTGATCTATATTGAGTTCATGGTCCACTAAAGCTCTAAGTCTTTTTTTTTTATATGAATTTCTGTTCCATCATATCCTTGATTGAGCAAGTAAACATTTATCCTTCCCCATCTATGCTTTATAGAATCTCTAGTTTCCTTCGAAACTTAGTTTATCACCTCCTATGGGAAGTCTCTCCTGATCTCTCTGGTTCCTAGGCTCTTCTATCTGGAAATCATTTTGTATGTATATGTATCTTATGTTCTGTGTACATATTCTTCACCCCAATAGCATGTAAATTTCTTTTTAAAAATAAAAAAAAATTACTTATTTTTAGTTTTCAACATTCACTTGCAAGCAAGTTTTAAATTTCTCTGTGTCCCCTTCTCTTCTCCTTGATGGCATGCAATCTGATATGAGCTCTACACATAAATTCTTTTTTTTTTTTGGAGGGCAATTGGGGTTAAGTGACTTGCCTAATGTCACACGGCTGGATTGGAACTCAGGTCCTCCTGATTCTAGGGCCAGTGTTCTATTCACTGCACCACCTGGCCACCACAGCCATTAGTCTATTTTTTAAGGTGTGATTTTCTTCAGCATTTTTTGGGTCTCCTTTAGCAAGCTGTTAATTCACTTTTCAGGATTTTCTTGCATCACTCTCATTTTTCTTCCCAATTTTTCCTCTACTTCTCTTACTTGAGTTTTCTACTTCATTTGTTGCTTTGAGAATGTATTACATGGTGTGTGTGTGTGTGTGTGTGTGTGTATGTATTGATTATTTAACTCCTTTTTTTGTTGGCTTAAGCACCTGTGATTCCATAGGTATAGGAAAACCTAGAGAAGAACTTCCTTTATCAGGGATCAGTACCTTCTCTGTAATTTATAATCCCAGAGAGTTGCCCCAGGGGTCTAAGAAGTGAGATGATTTGTCCAGGGCCAGAGTACCAATATGTGATAAAGACAGGACTTAAAATCAGGTGTTCCTGACTCTGAGGCTTCCTCTCATATTTACATTTCTTCAAGTAAGTGAGCCAGTGTTGGTGTTTGGCAATCTTTTCGCTATAGGGAAAACTTTGTTTTAATGGGATATGATTAGTGTATGTAGGGGTGGGTGCCTTGTACCTCCTGTGGAGAGAGGTTATAAAAGATCATTTGGTTCAAAGAGATCCCTGTTTCATCATATCAAGGGCTGAGGAAAAACCAATTGTAGCTATATTTCATCTGTCAGTGTTTCTCATTTGACTCTTGCTCTTCCTGAGTAAAATGCTCTTTGCAAATTTCTTAGTTGTCATTTAAAAAGTGAGTTGTATGTGTGCAAGCACACAAGTGTGCTAATTCAGGATGTGATCAAATTGATTGGTTTAAAAAGTTTAAAAAGTCTGTTCTATATTTTGTTTTGCTTTTAATGTTACTACAATAATACTACAACAAGGGGGTATTAATGATTTTCTTTTTTCAAAAATTGATTTTTTTGTTTACTTTTAGCTTACAAGATTCAGTTCTACAATCTGTGAGTTTCAAATTTTCTCCCCTCCCTTCACTCCCACCCCATGGTGGCATGCAATCAAGTATAGGATCTGCAAATACTTTCACATTAGACATTAGTCTGGTTGTAAGGAAGGGTTGTAACCAAAGGAATGAACAATGGGAAAGAGGAAACAGAATGAAACATGGAAAAGAAAGAACATGTAGTTTGCTTCAGTTTGCATATTAATGATTTCCTTAAGAAATTATATTTTACATACCTGGAGCAAGGGACTCATGAAGCAGACTGTTCAAATGTATTCCAAAAAATGTATGCTAATCATGCATTTCAAATAAAATATGAAATTTACTTTTTTACAAGAACACTGAGACCTTCTGGGTTGGAGATGGGAATGCAGGGGTGTTAATTTGCAATACTAATTTCAGAGATGGCCTTATGGGTCCTGCAACTTTTTAATTTGTTCTTGAAGGCCCAAAGTCACATGGATCTCACAGGAAATCTGGGCTGCCATAGAATACTGGAATGCATCAAGCATAGAGAAATACTTTGTGGTAAGAGTAGGTCATATTTCTCCCTCCCAAATCTGGTTTGCATAAAACCCATTTTCTATAATAAGAGTTATTTTTTAGTGTACATCTGTATCACTTTTTTCTTTCAGAGAGTTCTCATTTTATTACTGTGCCTTACATTTGGAGCATTATGATACACATCCAACAATTGGATTAACAAGCACTTAGTAAGTGCCTGCTGTGTCCCTACTATGGAGAAGCTAGGTGGTGTAGTGAATAGAGCACCAAGGCTGAAGTCAGGAAGACTCATCCTGCTGAGTACAAATGTGACCTCAGACATTTACTGGCTGTGTGACCTTCACCAACTCACTTAACCCTGTTTGCTTCATTTTCCTCATCTGTAAAATGAGTTGGAGAAGGAAATGGCAAATCACTTTACTATCTTTACAAGAAAATCTTAAATGGGGTCTCAAAGAGTGGGACAAGACTGAAAAACTACTGAATTGAATGTTCAGGAACTAAAATAGGAACAAGACATACAAAGATAAAAACAAAACAGTCCCCTGGCTGGAGGGAATTTAATTCTGCTGGAGGGAGGAGGGAAGGGGAAATGGCATAGCTGACATTAATAGAGCTCTTTCACATTTGAAAATTTGAAAAATTTTAATTTTCTCATTTGAGTCACACAGCCCTTCTGTTTGGCATTTGAAGTTTAAAACAATCTGGCTCCAAAGGTGTCGCCTCGATTACCTTACTCGTCCTCATACACACTTCAAGTGCTGGCCAAAATGACCTACTTGGCTGCTTTTCCAAAAAGACATTTCATTTTTCACCTGAAATTCCATCTTTTATCTTTATGATGGATGCTCTTTTTCCACACCTTGACCTCTGGGAACCGTCAGCTCCCTCCAAAACTCATGATCCTCACACTCCCATTACTTAGGATTTATTTAGAAAAATAAATACAATAATAAAATATAATAATAAAAGTAGAATGCAAAAACAAACTGTTTGTAAACCTGTTGTCTCTCCCAAGTAGAATGGATGCGATTCGAGGGCTGGGGATGGGTCACTTTCTTTGAACTTTCAATCGCATCCAGGAGGGGTTTAATAAATGCTCGTTGAGTTCAACTGAGGTGAACAATATTGTGAGGTAGATATATCTGTACACAGAATAAGCTCACAACTTTGCAGAGTAAACAGGAAGTAATTTTGGGAGTGAGGGGAAAATGCGAACAGCTGGGGAGGGTAGATCAAGAAAGGCCTCCAGCAAGACATGGACGAATGGCAATCACAGCCACACAAATGTTGGTGATATTTATGTAGCACTATAAGGTTGGGAAGATGCTTCATCTTATCTGATCATAGGTGAATGGGAAAGAGGAGACGGAGCGGGAAGGAAATAGCATTTACTGTATATAATAGTGCCTACCGTGTGGCAAGCATTATGCTAAGGACTTTTTGCATGTACCTCATTCGTAATGACAATGACAATAAGAGGTAACATTTATATAGCACATACTATATGCCAGGTACTGAGCTAAATGCTTTTTATAAATATTGTCTCATTTGATCCTCACAACCCTGAGATGTAAGTGCTATTATTATCCTCATTTTTGATATGCTCACACTGCTATTAAAACATTTCAACCTCTCCCAACTGAGGCACTGGACAAATCTGAGGCAAATGAGGTCATGAAGCTAGTGAGTATGTAAGGCTGGATCAGGGCCAGCACTCTATGTAATGTGCCATAATTAAAGTATCCTAGTATTTCATGAATAGCCATTCCAGTAAATCATATATTCTTGACAAATAATTCCTTTCCTCATAGAAGATAAAATCTCCCAGGAAAGGTTAAAATACTAACCTTGCCTAATTTTTTCCTTTTGCTAGTCCAGCTCCAAAGATGAACAGCACTCATATCTATCAACCTGACATCTTTGTAAGATACTGAACATTAATCGCTGTTTTAAGTGCAGTGCATTTAAATGGTCATTTACTGACTGTGCAGTACATGTTTTGCTTAGTACTAGGGAGCTAAGGACAGACACAAAAGAAATATATAATTGGTCCTTGCCCTCATGAAGTTCATAGTCTTTTGGGGGAGATAAGACTTATTATGGACTGACAATCAGCCACCAGGTACTTCAGGCTAGAAAAAAGTAACTAAATTCTCCAACAACCACACTTACATATAAATCATAGTTTTAACTCAAGTTATGCATGGAGACTCAGCTCAAATGGCCAAAGGGATGTAGACCACAGACCTTATAACTATACACCAGAAATAATTTATTCAGGAAAAGAAATCACATCATTAAAAAATGAACCTGCTCACAGTTTGACAGATAGGATTGATATTTCAAAATCATTCCCCTCTCAGAATCAGGCCATTAATCAAAATTAATACAAAACTAAAATAAAAAAGGCATGATGATTAATTCAGACAACTCCAATGTGATCCATTTGAGCAAGTTACTGATGTAATCTGAACATTTTCCTTAGAAATCTATGTTGTTAATTATATAAAAACTCATTATAATTAATCTTTTTTTCTCTACCGTGCAAATACTTCCTGTTGTTTAGCTGTTTCCTTCATGTACTACTCTTTGTGACCTCATTTGGGGTCTTCTTGGCAAAGATACTGGAGTGGTTTTCCATTTCCTTCTCCAGCTCATTTTACAGATGAGGAAACTGAGGCAAACAGGGTTAAGAGAGTTGCTCAGAATCACACAGCAAGTAAGTGTTTAAGGTGGAATTTGAACTCAGGTCCTCCTGATTCCAGGCCTGGCATTTTGTCCAGTAAGTCACCTAACACTTTCTCTGCTCTTTCTTATCTGATTTCCATCCTGGTCTGCTCATAATACCCTAATTCCTCCATATACATCCTCCCCCATACATCTTGGTCTCCCACAGAGATAGTCAAACTTGGCTTAAAATAAGGTAAGACTATTTTGGATTCAGGCCTGTTCTTTCATGAATGTTGCTGAAAGTTCAGTACATTGTGGGAAATTAGTTCAGCGCCTCAGTTAGAAGAGATGAAATATTTTAATAGCAGTGTTTATGTACTCAGTTCATAGATAACTAAAAAACAGCAAGATTTTATATCAGGTTTTGAAATGAAAAATGTGATCTACTCCATATAAATATAAATTTCATCCATTTCATTCCCTTCCCCCCCTCCCCTACCCGCCAGTCTCTCTTAATATTATTAGTGTTCCTCCAGCTTTTGGTTCTCACTCCCAGATTTCTGAGTCACTGCAGAGGGAGGGAGACCCACCAGGCTGTCTGGCCAAGCTTTGCAGGTTTAGCTTTCTCATGAAAATCAGTCTTGAAAGGTTTCCTTTTAGAAGTCCCTCAGGCTCTTCAGACAGCCTAGAGTTGAAACTGTCTTGGGATCCATGATAAAGCAGAGACCAAAACTGTAGCAGGCAGGGGGAGTTCAAAAGGGTAATGTCTGCCCACAAGTGGCTTTCAGGCCAGCAAGCCTTTGCTTTGGGCCAAGTCTTCGAAAGCCTGGTCTTGTCACACTGAGGCAGAAAGAGCAGCCTCTGAAATGCACATGGGAAAATATGCCTAGGACTCTCAGACTCCAAATTTGATTTTAACCTTTAAAGTCTTACCCTTGGAGGAATTAAATCTTAAAATTCCTTCCCCTTAAAGATAGATGTTCACCAAAAAAACCTCAATGTTTCATTTTTTTACATTAGAAAAAAATACAACTTTATGCCAGTTTTGACTTCTGTCTAAAACATAACCATGTGTGTAAATCCATATGGACTTCTAAATAATGTATGAGCTATTCTTGATTTTTACAGTCTGGAAAAAAGCTCATTAAAATAAAATTAATGAGGGTAAAACCTGATCAAAGATAAACACTGTCACAAAACAGGTAATTTCACTTTCAAGCCTCCTACTTGCTCTACTACTTGCTGTCTATGAGATCACAGACAAGTCACTTCTTCCTCTAGGACTCAGTTTCCTTATTTATAAGAAGAGAAGATGGACTAGATCAGGGGTTCTTAATTCATTGTTCATGGATAGATTTTAGGGAGGGAAAGTGTCCATGATCTTATAATGGAAACAAAAATTACATTTTTCTTGCAATATATTTGGTTTCCTTTGTCATCCTATGTATTTTATTTTATTCATTGAAAAATATTGTTTTGAGCATGACTCCACTGACTTCACCAGACTACAAGACACAGAAAGGGTTAAGAACCCCTAGACTAGAAAATCTCCAAGGTCTCTTCTAGCTCTAAATTCTATGATAATCCTATGGGATAATACTTTAGGGGTATTTATTTTTCCTCATTAACTTATTGTCTTCATCAAAAGAAGACAGCTAATTTTCCATACTCCTGGTAAAAGTGAGTTTAATCAGCTGTAGCATACATTGGAATTTTGTAGGCTAGAGAGTAATGACAGTCCCAAGAGAACTATTGACCAAATGTTTTAGAGCAAAAGTTACTGGGTAATTAGGTGAGACAGAGAACCATCACTGTGAAGGAGGTACCTGCTAATCTGTAAGAGAAAGTAGCAGAAGAGAGAGAGAGGCAGGAACAACATTATGGTCTCTGAGGGCTAAGTACCATACACAGAGTATAGGTGATAAAGTGAACTGAAAACATGAGCATAAACTGCTGTACATTATCTTATAGGCATCCTTGGGGCATGACAGGATAGAACTCATGATGGAAATAAGGCAAAGAAAGGGTATAACTTATGCCAAAGAAACAGGTCTACTAGGAGAGAAGGGAGAAATAGTACCACATATGTTAAGAATAAAAATTCAATAAGGATTTATTGCTGCTTGGTACTGAAAGACACTAAGCTATGCATTCAAGAAATGGTGCCTGACTTTAAAGAGCTTATTATATAGGAGAAATAAAGGAATATGCAAAAACCAAATATGTACAAACTATTATAATAAAGAGTGAAGTGGCCAATGCTATGGGAGGGGCACAAACAAAATGCTTTCATATTTCCAACTGGGGGAGGGGGAGATTTTTTTTTTTCCCTGGCTTGTGAGGAGTAGAAAGAGGAGAGGAAAGAGGAATGAAGGAAGATCACATAAGAGAGGAAGTATTCGAGTTGGGCCTTGAATGATGATATCATTTTGATGGGTGGAGATAGGAATTACAGAATGGTATGAGCAAGGGTTTAGAGATAGGTGTTTGCACATCTCTCATAATATCCCTTTGGCTGAAATGGGAAAAAAAATGACCTGGATGACAATACTGTTAGGTAGATTTATTGATGTCATTGGTATCAAGAGAGACTTAGGTTTGAATTCCAGCTGTGAGACCACAGGTAATTCACCTAACCTCTCTAAACCTCAGTTTTTTTCATCTGTAGAATGGATAAAATGAGATGAATGCATGTAAACTGCCATGTAGAGATAAAAAAAAATCATGTAAATGTTCACTACCATTTCCATGATAGCTGGTTGAGCAATCATGTCCAAAGGTCTTTGATTAATGCAGTATTGTAACTCTGGATAGAAATCCTTAGCAAAATGCCACAGGACTCTGTGCAACACCTTTGAAAAAAATTTTCCTGATGACTTGAATGACAGCATAGATAGTATGCATATGAAGTTTTAGGATTATGCTGATTCCAGAGGGATACCTAATAAACTCATTGTCAGAATCTAGTTTGAAAAAGATTGTGATAATTTTCAGCCCAGAATCACAGCCTACAAAAGTGAAAGGGAATAGGAATAAATGTCAAGATTTGCTCTTATATTCAAAAATTCGATTATTTTCAGATAGTTTCCGAGGTTCATGAAAAACCTGGGGATTTTATTTGGCTGTAAGCTCAGTATTTGTAGCTGATATGACACACACACACGTATCATATCAGCTACATATACTGAGCTAATATAAAATAACATATTTATAATTACAAGAATTAAAATTATACAATTATGTAGTATTTATACTATGGCATCAGTATTATAATATGAATATTATATTGGATTGAATTAATATGTATCATATTATATTTATATATTATATACCAATTATAGAGTGAATATTGAACAATATTTTACCAATGTAAATGAACAATATTATAAATGAACAATATTATAAAATGAACAATCTTGAAGACTTTTATAAATTGATGAGGAAAGAAATGAGTAAAACCAGGAGAATATTTTATGCAACAAAGATATTGCTGTAAAGACAAATAACTTTGAAAGTTGTAAGAACTATGATCATCAACACAATGACCTTCTGTGTTTCCAGGGGACTGATAGAGAGGTGATAGATTCAGGTGCAGAGCAAACCACATTTTTAAAAACACAGCCAGTGACAGAATTTGTTTTGCTTAATTATGCATACTTCTTAAAAGAAATTTGGTTTTCTTTCTTTTTCCAGTACAGTAGGGGGTAGAAAGGAGAGAGAACAAAACACAACAAAAAACAAAAAACAACCCCCAAGAAAACCCATCATGGATAATTTATAAGGTATAATAGAAAAATTCTAGAGTTGGAGTCAGAGAAATTAGGTTCAAAGTCTGATTCATTACTTAACACTTTTGAGCCTTTGGGCAAATCACTTTATTTCACTGGGTCTTAGTTTTCTCAGATTTAAAATGAGTTGCTGTTTCAGTCATGTCTGATTTTTCATGACCTCATTTGAGGTTTTCTTGGCAAAGACAGTGGAGTGATTTTCCATTGCCTTCCCTGGCTCATTTTATAGATTAGGAAATTGAGGCAGAGTTAAGTGACTTGTCCAGGATCACAGAGCTAGTAAATGTCTGAGGCCAGATTTAAACTTAGGAAGATGAATCTTCCTGATTCTAGGCTCTGCACTCTATCCACTGTACCACTTAGTTGCCCCTAGCATGGGTAGGTTTTTTGGATGACTTTTTTTTTTTTTTGCTTTTTGGAGGAGGAAGGCAGGGCAATTGGGGTTTAACTGATTTGCCCAAGGTCATGTGGCTAGTAAGTACTAAGTGTCTGAGGCCATGAACTCATGCCCTCCTGACTCCAGGGCCGGTGCTCTATTCACTGCACCACCTAGCTGCCCCCTTTAGGTTTTTTTTTTTTTCCATTGCTAAGATTCTATGATTTTCTGAGATAAAACTTCCTCTCAGACAGTAACTAGCTGTGTGATCTTTTCCCGTCACTAAACCTTTTCCACGCTTAGTTTCCTCATATGTAAAATAGAGATAAAAGCTCCTCCCTCTCAGGTATATTATGAAGATCAAATATGATAACATATGTAAACCATAAGGTATTTATATTATTGTTATTACTACTACTATTCTGCAATTAGAAGTTACAGATGAGCTGCTGATGACCATGTATACCAGAGCTTACCAAACTTAATTGGCCTACAATCCCCTAAAAAAAAAATTTACTCAGCACCTCCCAGGAAATCTACTTTCTTTAACCCTTTAACATTAAAAAAAAATGTGCATCATTTCAAACTACTACAGCCCCTCCACCCTGGATTGTTACAGTGCTCCCCAGGGGCGGTATTGCCCACTTTGGGAACCTATGCTAGACTCTCTGAAACTGCCAAAAAGAGAGAGTATAGTATAGTATATCAAATAAAACATTATGGAACTACCTAGGTGGAGTAGAGAATGAGAATAGGAGGGTGGGGAGAAGTGCCCATGACCACTCCTTCTTTACTTTGCTTCAGGACCCATTCTTCTTCTACTTCTTCCTATCACACCCCTGCATCACATTGGGCAAATGCCAGGGGTGCAGTAGTTGAGAAAAAGACATCTGTCTGCTTTTGTATCGAACCTGCCAACAGTAAATGATGACACCACAGCGAAAAGTGAACCCAACTGGGCGAGCCCTGAGAACCGGATGGCAGAATGCCACCTGGAAGTAAATCCAGAATAGATTAGAATGGAACCTCAAACACTTTCATTCATTTTGACCTATGCCAAGAAAGCACTCCCTCCCCTTGAATAAAAAAATGAAAGAAATCCATTTAGCAATTCAGCTGTTTATTTGGCTTACAATCATAGGAAAAGGGCTGAATTGCTTACCTCACTAGTTGCATTTCCAGAGCCTGAATCTGCACTCAGAAGAATATACAGTACAGGATTTCCCTCATTACTAATGACTTGTAGATGACAAATTCATTAATTAAAAGCCATTTCTAGCTTCTAACATGACTATTTTTTGGAAGCAAGATGAAAATATGCAGTGTAAAGCAAGGCAAGCCTATAGCAGACACAGTTCAGCATCCTGAGTTGCTTTAGGCTAAGCTGAGTACCTTTCTCTTTGGTATTTTCCTCATAGTTTCCCTGAACCTGCCTTCTAGGACTCCTCTTTCCCTCAATGTATCCAGGGCTACATTGGTCAGTCTCAACCTCTTACCCCATTTTTCCTTATTTATTTTCCAGAATTTTAAAAATTCCTCCCCCATATAATAATATTTTATTTTTTCCAATTACATATATAGTTTTAAACATTCTAAACAAACTTTTATAAGATTTTCAGATTTTTAAAATAAGATTTTAAGTTCCTCCTCCAAACAGTAAGCAGTCTGATATAGGTTATACGTGTACAATCATATTATATGTATGTCCACATTAGTCATGTTGTGAAAGAAGATTCAGAACAAAAGGGGGAAACCACAAGATAAAGCACAACAAAAAAACTGAAAATAGTACGCTTCGGTATGCATTCAGACTCCATAGTTCTTTTTCTGGGTGTGGACAGCATTTTCCATCATGAGTCTTTTGGAATTGTCTTGGATCATTGTATGGCAGAGAAGAGCTAAGTTTATCATAGCTGATCATTGCACAATGTTGCTGTTACTGTGTATAACGTGCTACTGTTTCTGCTCATTTCACTTGGCATCAGCTCATGTAAACCTCTCATTTTTCCTTATTGAAATGACTTATTTTCTCAAGGCAAGCCTCTGTCTGTACCTACTCAGGAAGCAACTAATCCATGCAACTGGGAAAAAGCTAAAGGAGACTTCCAGCAACCTCCTTCCCATGAAGAAACATTCCTCTCTCTAATTTATATTGGGATAAATATGGAATTTAAGCTTCTTAAGGCCAAGGGCTGTCATTCTATTTTGTCTTTCTATATATAGCCTAACCCAGTGCCTTGACCAAAGTGAGTCCTGGATTGGAGTAGCTGGGGTTAGTGAGTGGAGAGAAACCAGTGACATTCTTCCAAGTCAGGGACCAAGATGTTCCTAGTTTGTAAAATGAGTATATTGAATTAGATGACTCCTAACAGAGGCAGCACATGATGGAAAGGGTATTATTCATGGGTTTTTTTGTTTTTGTTTTTTGCTTTTTGGAGGGCACTTGTGGTTAAGTGACTTGCCCAAAGTCACATGGCTAGTAAGTGTATCAAGTGTCTGAAGCCGGATTTGAACTCAGGCCCTCCTGACTCCAGGGCTAGTGCTCTATTCTTTGTGTCACCTAGCCACCCCAAGATCAAAAGGGTATTATTTTTGAAGTCTGGAATACCTGGGTTTGAATTCTTCCTTGGATATTGGTTGAATATTAATTAGGCAAATCACTTAATAATCTCTCTGGACCACAGTTTCTTGATTAGATAACTCTAAGTTTCCTTTTAGGTCTAGATTGATTGTCCTGTGACAATCACGGTGGGGTCACTCTCTTAGTTATTGCTGGCAAGATTCTTGCCACAGTCCTCCTAGGCTGATCCTTTACCTGGAAGATGGTCATCTACCTGAGAGTCACTGCGACTTCAGAAAGGGCTGAGAAATAGTTGATATGGTATTTACCACCTGACAAGTCCAGGAGAAATACTGGGAGCAGAACAGAGGTCTGCACACAACATTTGTAGACCTGACCAAGGTCTTTGATACTGTTAGTTGTGAGGGCTTATGGAAAATTATATCAAAATTTGGTTGCCTGGAGAAATTCATCAGCACTATATTCCAATTTCAATATGGCACGTTTGCCTGGGTTCTAGATAATGGACAATGCTTTTCATGCTTTCCCAGTCACCAACAGAGTGAAACAAGGCTCTGTACTTGCTCATGCTTTTTAGCATTATATTTTCAGTCATGTTGTCAAATGCTTTCAATGAGGATGAACACAGCATCAAGGTCAGCTACTTCACTGATGGTAAATTCTACTACAGGGAGCGCAACTCTGATGGGCAGACTATGTTGTTTGAATGCAAAATGTACCCTTGCCAAAAAGACCACTATATGGAGAACTCACACAGAACTCACACAACTCACACACGGTGATCAGAAGAAGCTAAGCAGGGTCTCTCTTAAGAACTTTGGAATTTTAAAGTTACTGTAGACATTATAAAATATTTGGGAATCTACCTGCCAAAACAAACCCAATATCTTTATGAACACAACTACTAAACACTTTTCACACAAATAAAGTCAGATCTAACTAAATGGAAAAACATCAATTGCTCA
>CM053583.1:110019700-110030615 GCA_028627135.1 Pseudochirops cupreus
GGACTTCATAATTACCTGGAGAGGCTTATACGGACTGATGCTAAGTGAGAAGAGCAGAATCAGGCAAAACCTGTACACAATCACAGACACATTATACATATGATGACCAACCTTGATAAACTGGACTATCCTCAACAACGCACAGCTAAAGACAACTCTACAAGCCTCAGAATGGAAGGAGATATCTAAACTCAGAGAAAGATATAGAAAGACTATAGTTTAAATGGAGACTGAAGCAAAACACGCTATCGTTCTCTTTCATGTCTGGTTTTGCTTCTTTTTTTTTTTCTTTTCCCAGTGATCACTCATTGGTTACAACCCTTCTATATAACCATATTGTACAATGTGAAAGTATTACAACCCTTCTATATAACCATATTGTACAATGTGAAAGTATTTGCAGATCCTGTACATGATTTCATGCCACCATGGGGGGGGGGAGGGGAAGGGAGGGGAGAAAATCTGAAACTCAAGTGAATGTGGAACTGAATCTTGTAAATTAAAAGTAAATAAACAAGTCATTTAAAAGAAAAAAAATGTATATTCCAGAAAAAAAAAAGAACTTTGGAATTAAGATGATGTAGTAAAAGCAGGAACTTGCTTTGAGCTCACGCCCCAACCACCTCAAAACCTGTAAAAAATTTTAGCGCCACAGAGTCCACAAAATGACAGAGTGAAATACATCTCTAGCTGAAGTCAGACTGGCAAGCTGAAAGGAAGGGGTCTATTGTACCAGGCTGGGAGCAGAGTGCAGTCCTGCGTGAGTTGAGCTAGCACAGACTGCTCTGAGCAGACCTCAGGGGACTGAATCACTGTGGCAGTTTCCAGACTTCTCAACACATAAGCAGCAAAAAGAAAGTAAAAGGTCAGTGGGGAAACTCTGTGGGACTTGAGTGAGAGAAGAGTGTGGTCTGGCCCCTGCCCCTGGGGCACCAGATGCTGCAGAGGCTGTGCCATTTCCGAAGCTCCAGGCCCACAGATGGTGGGGGAATCAAGTGGCTGATCAGAGGGCAATCACAGGAATCTCCGCTTGTGCTGAGGCAGGATTCTCTTGCTTTGCCCTTCTTGGATCTGGGTTGCAGTCTTGGGTGACTGTCCTGAGGCAAGGAGGAGCGCTGGCATGGCAGAACTTGTCATGGCTGTGAGGAGGCAATCCTCCTCAGAGTTCTGAGGCAAGTTTCTAGAAGAAGCTCTGACAATAGCTACTTGAAACCCCAGAAATTTGGGACACAGCTCTCTCCACTCTGGAAGCAGAGTTCTATCTTGGCAAAGAGTTCAAAAGTCAAGTAATTGGCTGGGAAAATGAGCAAACAAAGTGTAATGGTAATTAATTTAAATTTGAAGACCCCTTTTTTGTTATGTCAAGTAAGCAGGTGCTTAACCCTTAGTAACTAATCAAACCTTTGTGAAAGAAAACAAAAGGTGTGAACTCTGTCTCCTGTTGCTGACATAACAGGAAGGGGTTGGCTGAAACGGGAAGCCAATGCTATGTGTGTGTATAAGAAAAGCTCCAGAGAGGCACATTAGAATTTTCTTGAGACCAGAATCTGGTAAAGCCTAAAGTTCCTACCAAGAAGGCTGCCTGGAGGGCTGAGGTTGCTGATGCCTGGAGGGCTGAGGAGGAAAGCCCCACATAAACTGGAGGAAAGGATTTTGATTTTGAAAACCTGGAAGGAGTGATTTTGATTCCGGGAGCCAGCTGAGATTTCTTCTGGGTCCTAGGGCCAGTCAAACTGCCAGAGGACTGAAGAAGCATGGCTATGGTGCTGGTATTCTGGCTGTCTGTTTTGGTGTTGTTTTGCCAGACTTGTCTGCTGATGAAGGACAGTACTGTTGTGGCAGAGGTCCTAGAACCTTGCTGTTGTCTCAGAAGCCCTGAAGAAGGATTTTCTTGTTGCATGTTTACAGAAATCCTAGAAGAGGGTCTTGCAGATATTTTCAGGGGTCCTGAGACTGTTCTGCAGGCAGAGAGTGAACTGATGAGGACACTGGCAATGAATATTGTGGCTTTGTTAAAATTTGTCTCCCCAGGAACAGATATTGCTGAGAATTTACCCTAAGTCAAGATGAAGAAAAGATCTCTTCTTGGGTATTGAATGCTGTGATGAAAGTGAAGTTTACTAGAGACCTAGGGGTGGAGGGTTTGTGTATTTTCTAGTAATGATTGTACTTAGTGATTAATGATACTTGGTAATTGTGAATCTGAATAAGTGACTGATTGAGTTAACTGGTGGAGGGTTTGTATATTTTCTAATGATTGTATTTAGTGACTAATGATACTTAGTAACTGATTGCTAGATAAGTGACTGATTAAGTTAACCTAGTTGCTCCATGAGTGGAAGATTGACTATTGTATTTTGAGATGACTGAATGACTGAGAAAGGAGGCAAACCTCTTTAGGGATACTAGATGATTGTTCTTTTGTTCTTTGTTCTAAATATTGTGACCACTTTGATGAAAACTATGTGGCCATTTTAATGATAAGCTGTTGTGAACACTATATTGTGATTTTCTGAGAATGTTTTACTTTGCTTTGTTATGGAATAAATAGAGTGTTCACTATACTGTGTAATCAGAACCTTAAAAGCAGTTCACCTTAGCATTGTTCTGGAAAGCTGCTCGTGCAAGGCATTACACAGAGAAAGAGAAATCAGACTATAGAATTGTTCTTTGGTGACAAAGAAGATCAAAACATAGCACTAGAAGGAGACAACAAAGTCAAAACTCCTGCATCAAAAGTCTCCAAAAATATATGGATTGGCTGCAGGTTATGGAGAAGCTCAAGAAAGATTTTGAAAATCAAGTAAGAGAAGTAGAGGAAAAATTAGGAAGATAAATGAGAGTGATGCAAAAAAATAATGGAAAACTAGTCAATAACTTGCTAAAAGAGACCCCAAAATACTGAAGAAAATAACACCTTAAAAACAGACTAACTCAAATGGCAAAAGAGCCATTGGGCAAGTCACTTAACCCCAATTGCCCTGCCTTCCCCCCTCCAAAAAAAAAAAGAATGAAAAAACAGAAGACAGTGTAAAATATCACATTGAAAAATAACTGACCTGGACAATAGATCCAGGAGAGATAATTTGAAAATTATTGAACTACCTGAAAGTCATGATCAAAAAAAGAGACTAGATATCATCTTTCAAGAAATTTTCAAGGAAAACTGCCCTGATATTCTAGAACCAGAGGGTAAAATAGAAATTCAAAGAATCCACCAATCTCCTCTTGAAAAAGATCCCAAAAAGAAAACTCCTAGGAATATTATAGCCAAATCCCAGAGTTCCCAGGTGTAATGGTAATGGAATTTAAAGATCCCCCTGTATTGGCTTGGCTTTCAGGTTGAGTGTTAAAACCCAGAGCTTGTGAATCCCACTTGTGGGATAGACTTGTTGACATCAAAAGAGAGGGCTGAACTGGGAGGAGCTGGTGCCTGGATTTAGAGAGAAGCCCAAGCAGAGAGAAGCCTAAGCAGAGAGAAGGCCCAAGCAGAGAAGGCCAGAAGGACTTTTGGGGAGCAGTGTTGTGGAGGCAGAGAGAGAGAATTGCTGGGGGCCAGAGTTGCTGAGAGAAAGACTACTGAGGACCAGTTGGAGCTGCCCAGGACTTTTGATAACTGCCTCATGGAGCTGCTGAGAACTGAGGAGACATGGCTGTGATGCCAGTATTTTGTCTGTCTGTTTTGATGTTGTTTCGCCAGATTCATCTGCTGGTGAAGGACAGTGCTGCTGTTGTAGAGGTCCTGGAACCTTGCTGTTGGTTCAGAAGCCCTAAAGAAGGATTTTCTTGTTGTATGTTTACAGAAATCCTGGAAGAGAGTCTTGCTGATGTTTTTAGGGGTTCTGGGACAGTTCTTCAGGCAGAGAATGAATTAATCAGGACACTAGCAATGTATATTGTGGCTTTGTTAGGCTTTGCCTCCCCAGGAACAGAGATTGCTGAGAACATGCCTTGTGTCAAGATGAAGGAAGGACCTTTCTTTGGGTTTTCAATGCTGTGATGATATCTTAACCTTGTTGTAGCTTAAGGGTAGATGGCTTTTTGTGGTCTCCTGCCCCTTTTGAGAAAGTGCTTGGCATTAATGGATGGTATTGTAATTCAGTTGTGATCCAGGTGTGGGAAACTTTTGACTTTTTGTGCTCTGACAGACCAAATGAATGTACTTTGTTTATGACTGGAAACTAATCTCCATTTGAGAAGAGAGACTTTGACTGACTGACTGAATGTACTGTCCAGGGGTGGAGTAGTACTTGGATTGAATTGAGAACTTACTTGCTAAATGAATGGGTTATACTGTATTTTGATTTTCTCTGTTCTGTGAATGTTTTGCCTTAATCTGTCACTGAATAAATGGAGTTTGCTATGCTGGTATTCCAAACCTTGAAAGTTGCATTTGCTTGGCATTACACCAGGTCAAGGAGAAAATATTACAAGCAGTCAGGAAGAAACAATTTGAGTATTGTGGAAACACAATCAGGACAACACAATATCTAACAGCTTCTACATTAAGGGATCAAAGGGCTTGGGATATGATATTCCAGAGGTCAAAGGAGCTAGGATTAAAACCAAGAATCATCTATCCAGGGGAAAATATGGTCATTCAATGAAATAGAGGACTTCCAAGCATTCTTGATGAAAAGATCAGAGCTGAACAGAAAATTTGACTTGCAAATACAAGAATCAAGAGAAGCATGAAAAGGTAAACAGGAAAGAGAAATCATAAGGAACTTATTAAAACTTACCTATTTTACATTCCTTCATGGAAAGGTGAAATTTGTAACTCATGAAAGTTTTTCAGTATGAAGATAGTTAAAGGGAATATGTATGTATATATGTGTATATATATGTGTGTGTGTGTGTGTGTGTGTGTATGTGTGTGTGTATATATATATATATATGTATATATACATATATATATGTGTGTATGTATACTTACAGGGCACAGGGTAAGTTGAGTATGAAGGAATGATATTCAATAAAATAAAATTAAGAGGTGAGAGAGGAATATATTGGTGGAAGGAGAAAGGGAGAGATAGAATAGGGTGAATTATCTCCCAGAAAAGAGACAAGGGAAAGTTGTTACAATGGAGGGGAAGAGCAGGGAGGTGAAAGGGAATGAGTCAATCTTATTCTCATTGGATTTGGCTTAAGGAAGGAATAACATACACACTCAATTGGGTATCTTACCTTACAGGAAAGTAGGGGGGATGGGTATAAGAGGGGGGATGATAGCAGGGAAGGCAAATTGGGGAAGGGGGTAGTCAGAAGCAAACACTTTTGAAAAGGGACAGCGTTAAAGGAGAAAATAGAATAAATGCGGGGCAGGATAGGATGGAGGGAAGTATAGTTAGTCTTTCACAATATGACCACTATGGAAATGTTTTGCATAACTACACATGTACAAGCTATCTTGAATTGCTTGTCTTTTCAATGGGAGTGGGTGAGGAGGGAAGAAGGGAGAGAATATGGATCTCAAAGTTTCAAAAACAAATTGCTGTTGCAGGCAACCAGGAAATAAGCTATACAAGCAATGGGGTATAGAAATTCAATTTGCTCTCCAAGAAAGTAAGGGATAAGGAGGGTAAGGAGGGAATAGAGTCAACAGAAGAGAGGGCAGACTGGGGGAAGGGGTAATCAGTATGCTTGCCATCTTGGGGTGGGGGGTAGGGGAGAGATTGGGAGAAAATTTGGACCTCAAAATCTTGTGGAAATGAATGTTGAAAACTAAAAATAAAAAAATAAAAAAAATAAAAAAGAACTTTGGAATTGATTGTGTGACATAAGAGACACTGGCACAGCACCACTTGGCATGGCATGCCCACATCAGAGAAGGTACTATGTTGTGCTCTTTGAGCAAAGCAGAATGAAACAGCTCAAAGCAAACACAGAATGCACAAATTTAGAGTATCCACTCCAAATGTTCACACTATTTGTGCCCAACCTGTGGTAGGGCATTCCGAACTCATATTGGTCTGATCAGCCATAGTTGGACACACTGAAACTTGACTCTAGCATAGTGATGTCATTTTGGTCCTCTTCAAGAACAAAGGACAACAACCAGATTGATGATCCTATGTGTAAATCAGGAGTCTTTAACTTTTTTGTTTTGTTTTTTTTCATGGACCCATATCAGACTTTTTAAATACATAAAATAAAACATAAAATAATTACAAAGGAAACCAGTTATATTGCAATAAAATGTATTTTTCCTCCCATTTAAGTTCATGGACTTCCTGAAGTCTATCCACATATCCTTTGGGGGTCCATGGACCTCAGGTTAAGAACCCCTGGTCTAAACCCCAGGTGAGAGGTGAGGTGTTGGCAAAGAGAATCACAGAATGGTCAAGTTTGAAGAGAGACCTCTGAGAGCCATTAATTTTACAAATCAACAAAACAAAACCCTGCAGCCTAGAGATGTAAGATAAGTTGCCCAAAGTCACCCAGCCAAAAAGTGGCAAAGTCCAAATGAAGGCCTATCTTCTCTACAGGAAGCAGTTTACACAAATTAGAAGCACTCCAGGTAACTCAAACCCACTGGGAGAGGCTGAAGTCAGCATTTAGAAAGGACTATAAGAGTCAGGAAGAAAGACACTTAGAAAAGGCTTAAGATCCCAGGGAAACTTTAAATATCTCCTTTTAGAAAGAAGAAGAGGATAAAGGAACTTGGGAAAATCCAGGAACTCAGGTCAATCCTGGGAGAGCAGTTTAAATTTGAAGCTCCAGGGGCAAATGGCAAATTGCTCCCAAGACTGGGGTAAAGCTCTTTTGCCCTTAGCTAGTACTGGGATAAAAACTAAGAAGCACCTGGTTCTGGTTCTAAGTAGGGTCAAACTGGTTTAAATGAGGAGACTGTCTAACTGTAACTTGTCTACTTGTATAAGGCTCTTGTTGCTGAGTTGTTTCAGTCATATCTGACTCCACATGTCCTGATTTGGGGTTTTCTTGGCAAAGATACTGAAGAGTTTTCCATTTCCTTCTCCAGCTCATTTTACAGATGAAGAAACTGAGGCAAACAGGGTTTAGTGACTTGCCCAAGGTCACACAGTTAGTATCTGAGGCCAGATTTAAACTGAGATAAGCCTTCCCGACTTCAAAATTGGCACTTTATCCACTGTGCTAGGACCCTGAAATCTCTTCCTTTGCCACAGAGGCAGCTGATGGCTTGGAGTTTAGAGGACTGGCCCTGGAATCAGAAAGACTTGAATTCAAATCTGACATCAAACACTTATTGTGTGACCCTGAATATTTAAGTTCTATTTACCTCAGTTTCCTTAAATGCAAAATGAAGACAAATAACAGTACCTATCTCACAAGCTGTTGTGAGGATCAACATCAGAAAAGTGCTTCTCATGGTGCCTGGCACATAGTAGGCTTTACATAAATCTCATTCCCTTTCTCTTCTCTCCTCACATTGGCTACGATTTTTATGCTTTCTTTTGCCTGCAGTGCTGAAAACCCCTGATAGAAAAGGGGTGGGAGACAGCATAGTCCACTGAAAAATGCACTTATTTCTAGTCAGAGGACCAAAGTTCAAGTTCCTGTGATGTTACTATTTATGTGACCTTGGACAAGTGAGTCCACCTCCTCAGTTTCCTGAGGAGTCAATACTGTCTCATCTCTGAGGCCCCTTTGAATTCTAGATCCATGACAGTCACTCTCAAAATATCATGGTGTGCTCCACTTACATTAAAATATTTATAATATCACTTTTTGAGGTAACAAAGAATTGGAAATAAAGATGTCCATCAGCTGGGGAGGAGTTAAACAAAACGATGGTTCTTGAAAGTAATGGAATATTTTGTGTTGTAAGAAATGATGAGCATGATGAATACAGAGAAGACTTACATGAACTGATGCAAAGTAAAGTAAAATGGGCCAGGAAAAGAATATGCCCAATGATGATAACAATGCAGATGGAAAGAATAACAACCATAAAACAACTGAAACCATATGAAAAGGTACTTTGCCCCATTCCTTTGCAGAGGGTCAGGATCCACAGGTATGGAAAGTTGTATAAAACATCATTTTTCTTGGATGTGTGGATAGATTTAATGATTTTTTTCCTCTTTCTCTTCTACTTCTTTCCTTTAAATAATCTTTGTTGTAAAGGATGGGCTTTCTGGATGTATAGAGGGAAAAGGATACAGAAGAAGATCTAGAAGGTGTAAAAAAATCCCCAAAAGACATGGATAAAAATCTATGAAAAATATTATGGTGTTCTAGAGAAAAGTAAATGGGAAATATCACAGTCCCACTCAATGTTCTTCCAAGTACATTGTGCATTTAAACTTCTGGATATAATGTCCCACCTTTGGTGGAATCCAAAGGAGTGGCTGTGCTGGTGGGAATTTTTGGAATGGCCTGTGATAAGATTTATCAGTTTAGAACAGGATTTTGGAGATCATCTACCCAAACACCCTCTTTTTTTTTTAGACAAAAAAATTAAGCCTAGCAGAGGCTAAGGGACAGATGAATAGTGACACATTAAAGCAAGGGACAGAGCTGGGACTAGGACTCCTAGTGCCTTACCCATGCTAGATAATACAACAGATTGATTTTAAGTCAGATAGAAGAGAAAGAGCATTACTGGGGTATGCTACTGGATGGAGATAATTTGGAGTAGAGAGGGGTTTGAGAATCCCTGAAGTCAGAAGCATCAAACTCATGTCCAGTGGGCAAATGGCAGGAAACACGCTCCAGTGGGACCTGAACCAGACTAAAGCATAATTGGGAAACATTTAACAAAATAACCAGAAATAAAATGTAAATAATATTACAGTTTAAAACTACGTCAATATGTGACTGCACGGATGCACACGCATGGATTTCTCTTCCTCCCCCACCCCTTTTCTATTTGACTTTGGTGTCGCTGTCCTAAATCACGCTACCTATTCTGTCATATGTGCAGAGCCCACACTAAATACAATGTTAGGGACAGAATTCTCCACGGTACCAAGAGAATTGGAGTGGAAAATGGAATGAAAATAAGAACTCTAATAAAAGAGATGAGCAGATTAAAAGAAATTGACTTTAAATGTTTGACCTCATTTTTTTCTACTTTCTAGCACAACTCTCTGCTACTCCTCCCAACCCACCACTACAACTTCTTATACATTTATCTTATTTGTCTAATTTAAACTTGAAGTTTACTTCACGTTAAATATTTGCACCAGCTTTCGTAAGATAAGACCAGTTAGTACTTAGGGTAAAATATTCAGAATGAAGGATTATGCCAATAGCATTTGGGGAAATAATTTTTAAAATTTGTTCTTCTCTCTTTCCCTCAATCTTGGATAGTCATTAATATATATGACAAAATTAACTGGCGCTATGAATTTTCTGTGATATAAAAGCAATCCTTAATGAGGTTGTTAGGGGTTCCTTGTCATCTGGAGAACAGAAGAGGGTAAAATGATGACAGCACTTCTTTCCTTAAGTAGGTCTGTATTCATTACTACTGGCCATAATTGTCTCTTTAGATGATCAGTGGATCAAGAGAAGCTATGATTGGTAAGGTTAATAGATGGGAACTGAACTAAGGAATGTTCAAATGTCCAAAAATATTAACATATCACAGAATCATGAAGAAGCATAGAATAATGATTGGATAGAGAGGTGACCTTGGAGCCAGGAAGACTCAGATTCAAGTCCCTTTTCTCACACATACCAACTGTAACACAATGAGCATATCACTCAGCCTCTTAATGCCAGGTGTCTATGGGTCAGCAAACTATAGCCTAGGCCAAATGTGGTTCTCATTTGGGAGCTAAGAATGGTTTTTATATTTTTTTTCTTAATTAACTTTTGTTTATTTTTAGTTTACATCATTCATTTCCACAAGATTTTGAATTACAAATTTTCTCCCCGTCTTTCTCCTATCCATCATCCCAAAACAGCGATCCCACTGTATACCCCCTCCCACAATCTGCTCTCTCCTATATCCTTCCCTATCACCTCTCTGACTTTCTGGTAGGGCAAGATGGATCTCCCTACCCAAGTACCTGTATATCTTATTTCCCAGCTGCATGTAAATAATAATAACATATTTAAACATTTGATTTTAAAACTTTAAAGTCTAGATTCTTTCCCTTCCTCTCTCGTCACCCACCCCCACTGGGGAGACAAGCAATTCAATACAGGCCGTATATGTGTAGTTACCCAAAACATCTCCACATTGGACATATTGTGAAAGGCTGACTATATTTCCCTCCATTCTATCCCGCCCCCCACTTGTTCTCTTCTCTACTTTGTCTCTGTCCCTTCACAAAAGTGTGTTCTTCTAACAACCCTCCTCCGCAACCTGCCTTCCCCTTCATCATCCCTCCTCTTATCCCCTTCCCCCCTACTCTCCTGTAGGGAAAGATACACAATTCAGAGTGTGTCAATCCCTCCCTAAGCCAAATTCAATAAGACTAAGGTTGACCCATTCCCTTTTGCCTTCCTGTTCTTCCCCTCCATTGTAACAGTTATCCCTTGCCTCTTCTATATGAGATAATTAACCCCATTCTGTCTCTCCCTGTCTCCTCTCATTATATTCCTCTCCAACCTCTCAATTTCACCTTTTAAATATCATCCCTTCCTATTGAATTGATCCTATGCCCTCTGTCTATGTATACCTGTACGCATATATACACACACTTACATATGTATTCATATGCATATATATCCTCCTATATAGACATATGTATATGTATATATATATTCCCTTCAACTATTCTCATACTGAGAAAAGTTTCATAAGTTCCAATGATCATTTTTCCATTATTCCACGTAAATAGTTCAACTTTCGTAAGTTTCTTATGATTTCTTTTCCCTGTTTACCTTCTCATGCTTCTTGTATTTGAATGTCAAACTTTCTATTCAGCTATGGTTTTTCATCAAGAATGTTTGAAAGTCTTCCACCTCACTGAATAAC
>CM053583.1:110030715-110048952 GCA_028627135.1 Pseudochirops cupreus
ATCTTTTTCAAAAGGTGATCAGTGAATTCTTTCAATTTCTATTTTGCCCTCTGGTTCTAAAATATCAGGGCAATTTTCCTTGAGAATTTCTTGAAGGATGCTTTCTAGGTTCTTTTTTTTGATCATAGCTTTCAGGTAGTCTGATAATTTTTAAATTGTCTTTCCTGTATCTATTTTCCAGGTCAGTAGTTTTTTCAGTGAGATGTTTCACATTGCCTTCTATTTTTTCATTTGTTTGGATCTGTTTAATAGTATCTTAATTTCTCATAAAATCATTCATTTCCATTTGCTCCAATCTAATTCTGAAGGAATTATTCTCTTCAGTGAGCTTTTGAGATTCTTTTTCCATCTGGAAAATTCAGCTTTTTAAGGCATTCTTCTCCTCATTGGCTTTTTGGGCCTCTTTTGCCATTAGAGTTCGTCTATTTTTTAAGGTGTTATTTTCTGCAGGCAGGTTGTTGACTCTCTTTTCATGTTTTTCTTGCATCATTCTCATTTCTCTTCCCAATTTTTCATCCACTTATCTTATTTGGTTTTCAAAATCCTTCTTAAGCTCCTCTATGGCCTGTAACCAATTCATATTTTTCTTGGAAGCTTTTGGTGCAGGATTTCTGACTAAGTTGTCTTCCTCCTGTTCCATGCTTTTGATGCTTTTTGAAATATTTTTTAAAAAAAGTTTTATTGCATTTTAAAATATAAAAACTATTCTGAACTGTGGGGTCTACAAAAACAGGGGGCAGGACAGATTGTAATTGCCATTGTAAATGTAATATAAATTTACATTGTAAATAGATTGCAAAGGAAATGCTGAATCACATTGGTAGGCTGCATTTCCTTCTGCTGGTGCTCTCTATGCTTATAAAATCACAGGTCTCATCCCTATGCCTATCCATTGTATCATGAATTTAGAGATAGAAGGTACTTTACAAGTAATTTGGTCCAACCCCTTCATTTTATGATGATGTTAGGTCTGATAACCTCTATCCTCTATTAGTTCTGAAAGGTCAGGTTGATGGAAAAGCTCTCTATGGCACTGCCTTGCACCTTGCTGTACAGTCCTCCTTTGCCACCATCTACCTTGGGCTTCCCCGTTTATCAGTGAGAAGAAGGAGAGATGGGAGCCCTGGGTTGAGCTTGTATGCAGACAGTGGTAGTAGAGGGGAAAGATTGGCAGTCTGGGAGAGAAGGGTGTCAGAATTCCCACTTCCAAGATAGCCAGGCATGGCCTAACTTGAACTTGGGAAGAATAATTAATTTAAATAGGAAGCTAGAAGAATTTATACAGTGATGATCCTCTTCCAGCATCTGTGTCTGTTTTCCACCACTGGTGTTCCACATTTTCTCTCCCCCAACCTAAAAGTGACTTTTTGGCCTCCATATAGTTTTAGAGCAAGGAAAAAGGGGTGGGTAGCAGTGTAATAATTCACTGGTACCCATGTGATATCCAGAAACCTAGAGGAAGCTGCCCAACACATTGGATTGAATCCTTATAAAGGAATTAAGAGTCAAATAAGGTTTGGACAAGTTGCACCCTTTTGGAGGAAGAATGCTCATTAATGACATGATAGATCTTTCTAACATCACACAATTCAATTTGATACAGTTAATTAGGATTGATTAAAGGCCTATAATGTACAGAATGATGGGTTAGGTCAGGTGGCAATACTAAGATAAAGAATAGAAATGGGTCCCTGCTGTCACAGAACTTATACTTTAATATTGCTTATCTCTCTTTCTGCTTCAAATTTCTTTATCATCCCAATCTGAAAGGTTTGAAAAACCCATCCAAACTCTTAAACCAGTTACTCAAACTAAAATGCTGCAAAATTCTGGAAGACTGGCCTTCATGACCTCTTGATCTCATGAAAGGTCACTTAGCCTCTCAGCTCTTGAGACTTTGGTTCATTTTCCATAAAGTAAGGTTAGTCTAGATTATTTTTAAGCTCATCCATTTCTAAAATTCTAGTATTTATTATTTAAATCAAATGAGATCATTCATATGAAAACATTTGAAAATCTTAAGGTACCACACTATTGTTAAGTATTTTTTCTTTACTATTATTGTGCTCCAGAAGGATTAAGGATGGTGGATAGTCACTAGGGTCCTTCAGATTCAATAATCGACTCTAAACACAGTGATCTTAGCCTTGGGGAAGCAGTAGAGAGTTTCCTCTTTGAATTCTTTATTTGGTCTATTATGTTCTCCTCTTTACATAAATTACATGAAACCATAGACACATTTGAGGTCTATAAGTGGGCCAATAATTCCATCAAATTGGACAAACACTGAAAGCTTAATAGTACATGTTATAACCTTTCCCGCCAAATCTTCTGTCTGATTCTATTCTCCTAATAAGCCAAAAATCTAATATGCAGATGGATTGATAAAATGCTGTTCTGTCTTTGTCATCTGAGCCATTTTCCCCAAAGGACTCTTTGCATCCTGAGGGCTACTGTTGTAAGATATAACCGAAAGAATAAGTTAAGTTTTATGAGACAATGATTTAAACAACCAGGAATGAACACATATTTGATCATGAAGATAAGGAATCCTCCAATGCTCATGAAAGCTATTAAATCAATTTCTCATAACATGTCCTATAAAATTATCTTTCTTCCTGTTTTTCCATTCTGAACAAAGGTCATGGTGAAATAGACTTGCAGTTTGGGAATTGAACCATTACAAAGTTAGAAAACGTAAGTTTTGTCTATGGAGAAAGAATGACCAGAATTTAAATCCTTAGCACATCCAGTCCTTTAATGACTGAGGGTGAGGAGAGCTATGATGGAGAAAATATTTCCTCGTCTGTTCTCATTTAACCCTCCAAACAAAGGCATTTAAACTGAGGTAGGAATTAAGAGTCATCGCTTTTAGTCTTGGCACCTTATCTCATTTGATCACTATAACCCTGTGAACACAGACACACAGACACACACACATACACACACACACACACACACACAGAGTTTCTTGCTTAAATACCTGTGATTTTATCTTGTTGGGAATTCTCACTATGAAAATTCCCTCTACCAGATACTGATTTGCAAATTTTCTGTAACTTATAGTCTTAAAGGAGCAGCTAGGTGGCACATGGATAAAGCACCAGCCTAGGAGGAGGATCTGAGTTCAAATCTGGCTTCAGCTACTTACTAGTTGTCACTTGCCTCAATTGCCTCCAAAAAACCCCAACAATAGCAACAACAACAAACTTATAGCCTTAAAGAGTCAGTTGGGAGGCACTGATAGATAATGTGATTTGTTCTTTGTTGCATATCTAGTCTGTGTCAGGGTCATGACTTGGACAAGGTCTTCTTGGTTCCTAGGTTGCCCCTTTATCCATTATTACCAAGCTGCCTCTGAAGACCTATGTTATTATTTGAGTCTCAGAGCAATCCAGTGACTTGCTCAAAGTCACACATGGAAGTGGCAGGATGGGACTTGAACACTTACGGCTCTCAGTCCAGTACTCTCCCTACCATTTGGTAATGAGTTATGTGACCTTGAGAAAATGACTTCACTTCTCTGGACTTCCATTTTTTCATCTGTAAAAGGCAGAGGTTAGATGATATCTTCCAGCTCAAAAATTCTATGATTCTACAAGTCCTACAGAGAGGGAACAAGAATGAATGTTACCTTCTGGTATCCTAGAATGGGTAGATTGGTAACAGCATCCAAGACAACAGTGTACGAATATGGAAAAGATCTCTACTGCTCTATTGTAGTTCTCTATACTCCTGTTTGGAGATATGCTGCTAAAGATTAGCTGGAGACTAAGTCATTTTGGAAAATACTGTAGGAAAAACAAAGTTGAGTGTAAAGCTTATCTTGAAAACCTTCCTAGTATGAAAAGGCAAAATTAATTTGTGGCATCCAGCAGTATCGTAGGACAGCTAAGTGGTGTAGTGGTATAGTGCCAGGCTTGGGGTCAGGAAGAACTCAGTTAAAATCTGGCCTCACACACTAGTTATATGACACTGGACAAGTCACTTCACCCTGTTTGCCTCGGTTCCTTTGTAAAATGAGCTGGAGAAGGAAAGGGCTAACCATTCCAATATCCTCGCCAAGAAAACCCCAGATGAGGTCATGAAGAGTGAGACACCACTGAAATGATGCAACAACAACAATGTATCATAGTTTGACATGTAGTTTAAGGATAAGAGGGGAGAAAAACTCCAAGTTCTCACCATAAGTGTGATCTTGAATCTTACAAACCTCTCTGTCCTAGCTTTTGTTTATGGGCAAAAGCAAGGTCTTGAAAGGCAATCTGTTGTTTGAAAAGCATTGGTGACCTATATGGTAGAAGATTTTAAAGACAGTCATATGATAACACTGGGAAAATATGAGATGTGATTTGAATGCATTAGAAATAAGAATCCTCTGTGGATGACTAATAATATTTTAAACTTGATCATGAGGAAAGGGTAAGACTGAAGGTGAGGTCATTATAGCCCAACCTATATAACTTCTGTAATTTTAGTTTAGGAAATGAGTTTGCATGGGCCTTCTTTACTGATCTTTGGCCTAGCATTAATTCTGTGGTGAAAGAAGCTAGGGATTTAAACTATGCACAAGTTGGGAATGTGAAGGAATAGGAAAAAAACACATTAAAACGTTTTTAATTTACTGTTCATGGTTACAAGTTTCCTTAGGAGACATAATATTTTTTTCTTTTGGTTGAAAAAAATAATTTGGACTAACCATAGAAAAGCTGGGTTTAGTGTTTCTCAGTCTGTTTCCAAGCAGACTAAAATACTAGCAAATTTATATCCACAGGGAGAGGTTTATGGTTCACCAAGTTTGTATGATTCATACTGTATTGCTTATGTGCCCCAGACATCATGTTGGGCCTTTTGAATATGGCACACATATGTACCAAGTTTGTTTTTTTCTTTTTAAAATTTTGCCTGTGATGGACTATCTTATGGCACTGACGTCACTGCTGCGATTATTAAAACAAGAAAACAAACAATGGAAAAAAAGAGGAAAGAGCTAGTTTAAATCCTTGTTCTGCCACAAATCAGCTGTGTGACTTGGGACAGGTCATTTTTCTGGGCATCATCTTCCTCACCTACAAAATGAGGGTATTGGATTAGATGATCTTTAAGTTTCCCTGGCTTCATCATTCTATGGTTCTGTGGCAATATTTGTTTTCACTTTTCTTCTTCAAGGAGATGTAGCACCTAAGCCTAAATATTGACTTGAATAGGTACTGGAACATATAGGTCAGAATGGTCTTTTGATTTTTTTCCCAAATCACATTTGAACCCTATGAGCTGAGTAGCCAATTCTTTGACTCATCCAGGAAGGAGATAGAGTCTTATATTGAAAAATAAGATAAAACAACATCACCAACAACAAAGCAACAGACTAAGGAGGGCTACATTCAACAAACATTTAGTTAACACTTACCATGTGGTATGGCCTGTGCTAGGTGCTTAGAACACAAAGGTAGTTTGCCTTCAAAGAGATTACAATCTAATAAAAGTTTTTTACCAAACAGCTCAATCCAGTTCAATCCTAACTAAAATGGGGCCTGGGGTTCTAATGCTAGCTTTACCAGGATTACTTTTTAGTTTCCCCATTAAAAAAAAATGGAAACAATACTGACAGGAATGACTGAATTAGCCAGTGAATGCAACATGCCCTGAAAATGCAAACTTCAAATCTGCACACGATGTTTCTATGATACCTGCCCAGCATTTCCAGGGACATGTGAGGGACAAGCAGACTACCACAACTGCCAGATAATCAATCTGCTTTCTTCTTCATTGAATACAATAAGCGGGTAAAGGACTGTTCCAACAGTTTGGTTTCTCATACTTTTTTCCTTGGAATTTTTCTTTGTCTTTGAATCACATAATTTTAAAACTAGAAGAGACCTTAGAGATCGCTTAGTGGAGACTTCCACTTTGAGGAAGGGGAAACTGAGAGATTTTAAAGGAAACAAGCTGAATGAGCAGAAAAAATAAGGTTTTAAGAAATAATACCACTTACTACAAAGTACCTATTGATATTTTGGCTATCTGTACTGCATCTGATTCTGTCTCAATTCACACAATTGTTTTTCTTATGACTGTTCCCATATGAAAGTCAGAACCATGTAATAAGTTTAAGAGGCATCAGAATGGAAAATAATAGTCAGCATAACTTGGAAAGCCACAAGTATGATCTTATCTCAGGACTATTCTGAGGCTACTAATAATTGTACTGGTATAACAACAATGGAGTTTGCCTGTAGTTCAGCAGGACTGAACTTAAATAAATTTGCATAATAGATATCTTTAGCATGATGATCTCCCATAAGAAAATACAATGAAAGGAAGGTGAAGTAAAAGGTAAGTTTGAAATATTATACATCTCTTTTTTTATTTTTGGAGGGGGAAAGGCAGGACAATTGGGGTTAAGTGACTTGCCCAAGGTCACACGGCTAGTAAGTGTTAAATGTCTGAGGCCACATTTGAGCTCAGGTCCTCCTGATTCCAGGGCTGGTGTTCTATTCACTTCGCCACCTGGCCACCCCAGTGTTATACATCTTAATGGAAATAGTTTAACTTAATTTGAATAACTGAAGACAGATATTTATGAAGGATGGATGCAATAAATAAGAGAAAGAAAGGAACCATAATTTAAAGAAGACATGGAGGAAGCTTCATTAACTAAAAGAGACCAAGTATTAGTCTCATCATTCTACCCTCGGGATTTCTTCTCTTCCCCACCTTTCTCCTCCTTTCTTTCATAATTGTGTCTCACAGAGTAAGCACTGATGTTTTAAAATTCATTAAAAATTTTAAATTCATTCATTTATTTGTGTTGTTCTCTAGGGGCTCTTCCTTCTTTGGGTCCCAAAATTTTGAAAAAGAAAAAATTCCATAGAGCAAACTTTTAAGGGTTGTTTTCTTCTCTACTAATCCAGTTTCTGGATATAAATGAAATTAATTTCACTAATGGAATAATGGCATAGAATAGTTTTATTGCAAATGTACATCAGAGATTCTTAATAAGCTGGAGTTCATTGATTCCCAAAAGGGACCATGGATAGATTTCAGCAGGTCTTGACTCAGAAAAAAAAATTACATTTTTCTTTTCAGTAATCTTTGGTTTCTTTTTAATCCTATACGCTTTATTTTGTGCATTTAAAGAACATCATTTTGGGAAGAGGTTCATAGGCTTCACCAAACGGCAGAAGGGGCCATGACATAAATGACATAAGAAATGTTGAGAAGCCCTGTTTTAGTGTCTCATGGTAATTGCAGAGCAGATGCTGCTTTTCATTGAGAGACTTCTCTCCCAGTCACTAAGAATCTTCCCTTAAATCTACTTTCCAAAGCATGATTTCTTTCAACAGTAAACTATTCAGTGTTTCTTTCAACAGAAATAAGACATAATAACTTGTTTTCTAAATAGTCACATCCTGTGACATGTGACCCCATTCCCAAAGTTTACTGGTATGGCACTCTCTTCATTGCAGGAGATGAATATCCTGTCCTATCTAAGGAGTGGGACAGAGTTGCTGAGAGTGAGGTAACTCCAGTCTCCTCAGTCTCTTCAGTTGTTTGGAATCCCTGAGTTTCTTTAGACTTTGGGTGCTTCCAACTCAGAGAAGAAAGATGGAGGCAGCCAATACTGACTTCAGGATGCTGAAGGAAAGGACTCTGGGAAGAGGCCAACATAATGGAGACTGCCAGCTCCTCTTGTGTGGGCTTCTTCCCAGAGTCTTTTCCTTCAGCATCCTGAAACGGGACTGGCCTCTTCTGTCTTCTCTCTTAAAGCTCAAAGAACCTGAATTCCAAAGAAGCTCAGAAACTCAAAGCAATTGAAGTGACTTAAGACAACTTTAGAGACTGGTAGTCTCTTGCTGTCTACAACTCCACCTCGCCCCTCATGCAGGGCAGAACATTCACCGCCATGAATGAAGAGAAAGTCCCTTACTTTGGGACCAGGGTTACACATAATAGCTGACTACTAAGGAATTTATAATTATAATGACTACAGTTTAACAGGATATAGTGGAAAGACTAGTGGTTCTAGAGTCACATGACCTGGGTTCAATTCACACCTTGAATGCTCCCCCAGTCATTATCTTGAGAAAGTCACTTAATCTCAGTTTCTTCATCTGAAAATGTGAAGATTGGAAAATGGAATTATTCCTAGGCTGGAAAACTCTTGCTATCTTCAATTTTTAAAAAAATTCACATTAAAAATTTTTTTAAAGCATATTCCTCTTTTCCAGGAAAAGGAAGAGATTTTAGACTAGTCCTGTGAACTTTCTTTTTTTAAGGAAACATTTTGATAGCTATATTTTAATAAAATTGGTTTACTTCGTATTCTCTTCTGTGTATCTAAAACATCATTCTGAGAATGGGTCCATAAATATTGCCGGACTTCCAAAGAGGTCCATCATGCAAAAAAGGTTGAGAAGTATCTAGGTAAAAGCAACGTTCTATCTCAGTTTGGGACCATAATAGATTCTATCTATTATCTATTGTAGCCAATATATGTATATACAGTGATATTTTTCCAAGAAGCCATGTCTCTTAGTCTATGAGGGAATTAGTTGGACACACACACACACATACACACACACACAAACACACATTCACATGCATGCAAAACTACCATACAAAATGGGTACTCAGAATCCTGAAATTTACAGGGGAAAGTTGGAGAATATAGCATTAGTTATTTTCAGTAGTCAAGTGATTATTAAAATTTCTTTGGCAAAAAAATTATTTTTGCCTTAATAGGACCTTTGTATTCTCAAATCTCACTTTGTTATGGAGCTACAGTCACATAGTTTGGCATGTTTTTTTCCTCCTAAAATTTTTTTGTTCCTCATAAGCTGACTGTTTTATATTATAATTGTTATTTTTTCCTTTCATAACTAGCAAAATGCTCTCACAACCAGTTTTAAAATAAATTAGGTAGTATAAGTATCAATAGTCTGTTTTGATAATATAACATAAGCAGTTTTAAAATCACCCCAAACTGGCTCCAAGTTGTAGAGGTCATTAATAAATATTAAAATATTAAATAGATTATATTTATGTATCATATGATATATATTTATTATATTAAATATAATATATACTATGCTATACATTTAAATATAAATATTAAAATATTTTAAAAAAACACTCTTCCTTATTCGCATGTGAAACTCCTGTCTAGAATCAAATGATCCTGGATCAAATGGTTAGTAAGGAACATTCAGCAGAATTTGGTAGACATGTCACATGAATCAGTGAAGAAGAAAATGCTAAAAGCAAAACACCAGTTTTGTTAAACCTGACCTCCAAAAGATTACACGCTGGTAGTATCACATGCATATATAATATACGTACACTCAGTAGGCTTGGCCCTTACAAACTCCCATGTTTAAAAAAAAAAAGTTCAAAAAATTAGGTCTATGTTTACTCCTCTCTCCACTCCCCCAACCCCCCAAGCTGGGAACTCAGTGGATTTAGTGCAAGGAAAACAACAACAACAAAATCTCTTGCCTTATATTCAAGAAATCTACTTTTAAACTTGTATCTGACCTTGTAAATCCAGACTGTCAAGGCCGTGGGATAACACAAGGGGTTCTATACGTACCAGAGATTACTTGGCTACATTCCAACCCATCTCAGTGAAGTTGCTCTTGTTATTCTGTGTAATCCTCAGGGAAATGTTTTGGAAAATGCATTTATTCTAAATCCATCCTCATATAAGAAAACACCAACTTTACAATTGAAGAAAATTAAAGGACGTAAGTTTTATAAGAAATTTACATAGTTCCCACAAACTATTCTCTCCTGTCCCCAACTTGGACCTAGCTATTCAGACCTATTAAAGGCACTAATGGTGGTGGATTTTTCCTTCAAGTTAGAGGCACATTGAATCTATTTGTTCTGTGTTTGCTAGCACCGTTACCATCCCCTCAAGTGAATATAATATATATGAAGTATGCATGACAGCCTCGAACATTTTAAAGCCTGACGTTTTACTGTTCAAACCATAGACTTCAAACCAAAAAAACTTAACTACAAAATGTTATTAATTTGATATCTTGTACTCAAAAATTTTTTAATATGTAACTTAAAAATGAGCATTTAGGTCTCTAAAATGAGGGAAAAATGTGACTGTGTTAAAATTTCAACCCTAGAAAAGATTTCTTACCTTGTATCATTACACAGAATTTCTAATTCATTGTTTTTCACTTACTCTGTCTCACTAAGACTTCACTTGTAGTCAATTATAGGACTACTATTGTTCAGTCAGGCTGATTTTTATTATTATTTTAAAGAAAAATACATATACTGATTAATCTTGATTCCATTCAATAAGGTTCATTCTCTATGAGAAATCAATAATACTTGCTGGGAAAAGAATTAGACCAATATATTCTCTGCTCAAAAAGGATAGAGCACACTTAATCCAGAAAGATATCTTTTATATATTTTTTTGTTCACTCTGTGTGTATGTATGTATGCATGTATATATATGTGTGTATATATATATATATATATATATATACATATATATACATATATATGCATATATATGTAAACACCTGAGAAAGCATAGAGAATACTGGATTTGTAGTCAGGGGTCCTGGATTCAAATTTTGGCCCTGCTATATACTACTGGGCAAACATTTAACTCCCTGGGCTTCAGTTTTCTCATCTGTAAAAATTAAGGTTTTGGACTGGATAATCAATAGGGTCCCTTATAGCTTTTAAGCCTATCATTTATGATAGGTGCAGCTGATATAATTATGTGGGTGACCTCTCACCCGCATATGTTTCTTAGCTAGTTCCATCTCATGATTCAAATATTTCACTTTTGTTTTTAACTTTGGACATTTATAAATGGAAGGGGGGAAATCACAATTCACCAAATTCTGTAAAGGCAAAATATTTTAAGCCAATGTGTCAGGGTTATCTCAGGGTTTAGGGTCTTAGAGTCAACAATGATTAGTTAATTCCTCACATAACCAGACAACTAGTATTTTTTAAAGCACCTATTATGATCCAGGCACCATGCTAAAAACTAAGGATACAAAGAAAGGCAAAAGACAATCTCTGTTTTCAAGGAGCTCATAGTCTAAAGGAAGAGACAATATACAAACAATAAGTACAAACAAGATATATACAAGATAACCTGGAAGTAGTTTCAGAGAGAAAGCACTAAGATTAAGTACTGGGAAAGGTTCCTTGCATAAGGTGAGACTCTAGCTGAGACTTGAAGGAAGCTAGGAGACAGAGATGAAGAGACAAAGAGTTTTGGGTATGGGGGACAACCAGTGAAAATGTTCCAACTTGGGAGACGGAGGAACAGCAACAGCGAGGGAGTTCATGTCCTTGTATCTTAGAGAACATGGAAGGAAATAAAAGGTAAGGAGTGTGAAAAGGTAGGAAGGAGTCAGGTTATGTAGGGCTTTAAAAGTCAAGCAGAGGATTTTGTATTTGTTCTTGGAGGTAGGAGGTAACAACTGGAGTTTACTTAACAGGGGAATGAAATGGTTACCCTTGTACTTTGGGAAAGTTAATTGGACAGCTGAGTGGAGGATGACTTGGAGAGGGGAAGAGACTCAAGGCATATGGAGACCAACCAACTGGCTAGTGCAATAGTCTAGGTATGAGATGATCAGGGTATACTAGAGGAGTACTAGAGGAGAGAAGGGGCCCTCCACCAGGGATGTTACAAAGGTAGAAATAATAAGCCTTGATAACAGATTAGAGATGGGGCATGAGAGAAACTGAAGAATCAAGGATGACACTTAGATTTAGAGTTTGGTTGACTGGGAGGATGGTAGTATCCTTGGAAGTAACAGAGAAATTAGAAAGAGGGGATGGTTGAGGGAAGCAAAGATGATGAGTTCAATTTTGGGCATTTACTAGGACATCCAGTTTCAGATAATGGAGATTTGAAACTGACAGTCATGAGAGAAGTTAGAATTGGATGAGTATCTGCATGAAGAGGAAAGTTGAAACCCTGGGAACTGTGGTGTATTTTTCCTCTGCTTAGTAATAATTAAAAGTGAAATTAGGAAGAGAGGTGGAAGAGAAGGAGTATGACTCCTACTCCATATTGCAT
The DNA here is from genome assembly GCA_028627135.1 of Pseudochirops cupreus. NCBI lineage: Eukaryota > Metazoa > Chordata > Mammalia > Diprotodontia > Pseudocheiridae > Pseudochirops > Pseudochirops cupreus. The sequence goes on from CM053583.1 coordinate 110,042,792, forward strand.
TGGGGAGGAGGAAATAACCTGGAATGTTACTGAAAATGTGGAAAAATGCCCCTAGTAGAAATATTTATTCCCGGGATTTGAAGGACACACACACACACACACACACACACACACACACACACACACACACACACAAAACCATTAATTAGTTCAAAGTGTGAATGTTTCATTGATGGTTTTCACAAGCTGCTAAACAAGGTATTTACAGGATCTCCATAAAAAGCCTATAATAAAGTTAGAAATTTATAATAAAGTTAGAAATAAAGTTAGACAATTTATTTAACCTTTTTGGGCCTCAGTTTTTCCATATATAAAATGAAGATAAATTATAATTCCTTCTCTGAAGTTCTATGGTTCTATGAAATGGATGGCATTGCCTCCTCTGTGAACATATCCCCAGCTTTCCCCCTTGTCTTCTAAGCAGTTTACTTTGAGTAGTCAAATCTAGAAGAATTAACCCAGATACTCTCTCTGACCTCAACTGACCCTCCCTTTATTTCTGGGCGTTCCTGAATAAAGACAATCTTGTTCTAAGAAGCTTACCCAAGATGACAAAACAAAGGTCCTTTGTTCACCATTGGTTATTTCTTCTGCGTTTTAGTCCTCTCCTGTCCTCTGCCAGATGGGTCATCTGGGCAGCCATTACACACTCAGTCAACAGGTGTGAGGACAAGATCTATAAAGTATCTACTGAGAGGGCTAGAGCCCAGTCTGGGCTAGCGGAACATACATGCATCTAACTTATAGTCTTAAGTCTTTCACCTCTACTAGTAGCTGGTCACTTGTTTTTCAGTCATGTCCGACTCTTCATTGACCCCATTTGGGGTTTTCTTGGCAGAGATATTGGAGTGGTTTGTGAGGAAACTGAGGCAAACAAGGTTAAGTGACTTGTGCAGGGTCACACAGCTAGTAAGTATCTAAGGCCAGATTTGAACTCAGGAAGATGAGTCTTCTTGACTCTAGCCTGGAACTCTATCTCCTGTGCCACCCATTAGTAGCAGACATTTGCAAAACTGGTGTTGTCTCTTTTACTCCTTCTCCTTGAAGAATCTGGATGCTTTCTTGCTGGGCCCCAGATGTCAACCTTGTTCCACGTTAAAACTAGTTTCTCTGAATTCACTTAACAACACAGACAGGACAGTTGGTCCCCTGCATTCCTCATCAGATCTCTTTTTGAAGGCTCTTCTTGTTCAGGGCATTTCCACAAGGAGCTTAGATCTTGACCTGGAAGGAACCTCACAGCTCATTTAGTCCAATATCCTTATTTTATAGATGAGGAGACTGAGGTCCCTGGGGTCTAAGTGATTTACCCTATGTCACACAGGCAGTAAGCAGGGATCAGAAGTAGGATTGGAACCCAAGACTTCTGTCTCCAGAGTCATGCCAGGGTTGTCAATAGTTAAATATTTTGAATTATAAACAGCAACATTTATATCAGCAGCATTTATAATGGGATTATTTTATTTGAAATTGTTAAATGTATAATAAAATGATTTTAAAATTAGCCTGCCTTATGTAACCAGTTACATATGACATTCTTAAGAAAGCTTTTGCCTTCCTCCAGAAAGAGGTTTTCATACAATGCATGAGGGAGAATTTATCAGTTATGATCATCAGAGCAGCTAGGTGGCATGGTGGCTAGAGCACTGACACTAGAGTCAGGAGGACCCGAGTTCAAATTTGGCCTCAGACATTTACTAGCTTGTGTGACCCTGAGCAAATCACTTAACCCTGATTGCCTCCCACCCAAAAAAATCATCACTGCTAGGAGCTTTACACCCTTCCCCTGGCTTGAGTAGCGTGGTCTAATCATCAAACATATATAATAATAATAATTAAAATAAATCCTATGATCTTTTTTTGGAGGGAGAAGGCAGGGTGATATAGTGTATACCTTTGCACCAGGAAGATCTGATTTTAAATCCAGCCACTGATATATCTACCTAGGAGACCCAGGGCAAATTGCTTAAATTTTCAGCGTTCTAGACAACTTTCTGAAAGTCTTAACTTGCAAAGAAGGTGCTGACCTGCACTGGTAGAGGAAATTTCTTCCTCTGGGAGTTCCCTATACCCATGAATGCACAGTCTCAATCCTTATCCTTTATCTCTTTCCAAATTCCTATTTACACAGCACTTGCAGATTTCTAAACACTAATCAAATATCCCTGGGAGGTGGGTAGTACAGGCATTATCCTCATTTTGTGCCATGCGGAAACAAGCTTAGAGAAATAAAGTAGTTCCCTAAGGTCACATAGCGGATAAGCTTTGGAGCCAGCTTGCCAAGCATGGGAAGAAATTGTCATATTCTTCCCTTATAGGGAGAAGAGGAAAAAAGGAAAACCAGCCCTCTTTGGGCAAAGGATGTTGACCCAAGCCAGTAAAAAAAGAATAGTAGTCTAGGAAGAGGGAAAGTCATTCTGGTAGCAAGGTGGGGCTCACATCTGATTTTACCCAGGACATGTGATTTCCTGGCTGTAGCCCAGTTGTGATAAGGCTGGACCTAATGAACGATTCTGTTGGATCAGATACAATATTCCTGGGCACATGTTTAGCAATGAAGACTTATAGGTCAGAAACTTTGCATTCAATTTATGTCTTCTCAAACAGACTTCAGCTCTTTTCTAAAACATACTTTTTTTGTATATCTTGTGGTGGACAACTAAGACCACCAGTTTGCGTGATATATGAAATAGGAAAATCAGCAAGAATGAGTTCTTGGCTCTAGTAAGTAATGACCTTTGGACAGGCAACTAAACTTTCACTACTAAGAAATAACTTGGAGCTTTTTGTTAAGGAAGAGGAGGGTGACTTAAAAGTTCAGTGAGAACACAGGGAGAAGAAAGGAGAGAGATAGAGAAATTGCTTAGTTAATATACAGTAGAAAAAAATTAAAATCCACTGAATTAAGAATTGTTAAGTAAAAATAACAATAAAATAAAATTAAGAAAAATAAAAGTAGAATCCTAATCATATAAATATCACAAATAAATAATAAAACAGAAACAAAACTGAGCATTAGAATGTTAGCTGGAAAGGAACTCAGGAAACATAGCTCAACCTCTCATTGGATACTAAGGAAACTGAATCCCAGCTTTTACCTAGATGCCTTACCTAACCCCTCCTAATTCCAGTGCCTTCCTGCTATTATTTTCCAGTTTTCCTGTATATAGCTTGTTTTGTATATATTTGCTTGAATGTGTCTCTCCCCTCCCACTACATTGTAAGCTCCTTGAGGGACTGTCTTTTGAGTCTTTCCATGTTCCCAACACTTAGCACGGTGCCTATAGTAATAAATGTTTATTGACTGAATAATTGCCCAGGGAAGTGAATCAACCTATCCGAGGTCACATGACTAGTAAATGGTAGAGGCAGTATAGTATAGCTTTTCTAACTTTACTTAAGACTTTGGCATACATTACTTTTATTTAAAGTATCTAAAATAGAAAACACCGTTATCCTCCCCCACCCCACCCCATATCTGCATTAGAAGAACAGCTTATCAAAAGTTTAATTGTATAATATCCCCCTAGTCTGTTACTTTCAGTAATGAAGCTATGAGACCTTTCAAAACCAAGCACAATAATAATAATAATAGTAATAGATAGTATTATCTATTGCTAGGGAAAGGGATTAGGTATTTATATACACTATATATGTGCAAGGCACTGTGTTAAATGGTTTACAATTGTTATCTCATTTGATCCTCATAATGACTTTGTAAGGAAGTTGTTATTATTATCCCCATTTTATAGTTGAGGAAACTGAAGCAAAGTGAGGTTAAGTGACTTGCCCAGGTCACAGCTAGTAAGGGTCTAAGGCTGGGTTTGAACTCTGGGTCTCCTGACTCCAGGTTTGATGCTCTATCTACTGAACCACCTAATTGCCTATAGATAGACAGATAGATGGGTGGATGAATGGATGGATAGATAGATAAACAGATATGCTTTAAGGTTTGCAAAACATTTTTGTGTGTCACAAAAAGGAGATGAGGAAGACTCAGAGGCAGGAGCCATGTATGCAACTGACCCTGTAGCCTAAAATGATTTCCATCTTCTCCTCACCTCTTGAAACCCTAGGCCCCATCCAAGGCTTAACTCAAGTGCTGTCTCCTTCAAAAGTTCTTTCTACAGTTTCCCAGTTAAGTGTTCCTTCCTTCTGACACTGTGTATTTATTTTGTATATGTGTAATATTTTTGGTTATCTGTGATCAAATTGTCCTCCCAGGAGAAGATAAGCTTTTTGAGGGCAGGGACAGTCTCACTTTTATATCTTTATCCTTTAGTCTTAGCACCTAGTAAGTGATGAATGCTTAATAATTGACCGGAGACTGGGTTCTAGTTCTAGTTCTGCCTCTAATTATCTAGGACCTTGAGCAAATCATGGGAATCCTTTAAAACCTTTGTTTCTCCATCTGTAAAACAAGGTAATCATCCTAGATGACCTCTGAAGTTCCTTTCCCTTACAATATACTATGACTCTACCAACCCTCTCTTACTAAGCCACACAGCAGAATGGTTCACTGTGAAGGGATGTGGTTTAATGAGCTTTGCATTTGGAGCCAGCAGGCCTGGGTTCAAATCTTAGTTCTGTTACACTTGGGATGATCTTGGGTAAATCACCTGACTTCTTGGTATTTTGCCTTCCTCATTTATGAAATGATAAGGTTGTACAAGACCTTTAACATATCTTTAAGTTCTAAATGAACAATCCTTGATCCTTCATTCTCTCTTCCCCCTTACTACCCTCTCTGCTTCCACTATATCTAACTAGTTTCCAGTCTTATCAATTCTGTCTCTGTGATATCTCCTGCATTTGTCCTTCTCTAAATTTACATGACCCTTGTCCAATCTCTCACTATTTCAAGGATATTATTTTCCTAATCTTGTCTCTCTTACTTTTGTGGTCCATCTTCCATAGAGCTGTCAAAGTAATCTTCCTAAGGTATAGATCTGACCATGTTGTTCCTGTGCTCAGGAATCTTCATTGGTGGGGGATGGAGTCAAGATGGTGGCATAGAAGCAGGAGAATTCCATGAGCTCCCTCCATAAACACATCAAATACCTATAAAATATGACTCTAAACTAATTTTAGAGCTCTAGAACCCACAAAATGACAGGGAAACAAAGCTCCTGCTGAAGGTAGCCTGGCAGGGGGATGGGAAAGGTTAATCACAGCAGGCTGGGAGCCAAGCCCAGCCTGGCATGAAACTGTGGCTTTAGCTCCAGGGAGGCCAGGACAAGCCATGGCTGGAGCATTCAGGAGAGTGGTTCACCAGCAGCTGTGGCAGTTTCCAGAATTATCAACCCATAGGAGCCGAGGACAAAGTGAAAGGTCAGTGGAACTTGGTTAAATTTGGGGGAGAGGAGTAGGTCTGGCCATCTGCCCCCAGAGCAAGAAGTGGTAGAAGTGGTGGCCCTGCAGCCACCTTCATGTGGCTGCTTCAGAGCTCCTGGCCAGCAGATTGCAGGAGGGCCAAGTGACCATTCAGAGGCTAAGTGCTCTTGCCTTAACCTACTTGTATCAGGATTGTGGTCTTGGGTGGTGGTCCTGAGGTACGTGACCAGTGAGCCAAAGCTGGTGGGGGCTGCAGAGATGGCAGCCTCCTAATAGCTCTGGCAGCTGCAAAAACCCCAGTGATTTGGGACAAAGCTCTGCCCTCTGAAAACAGAGTTCTACTGAGCCCAAAAGTCAAGTAATTGACTGGCAACATGAGCAGGCAAAGGAAGCAAAGCAAGCCCAGAAATCCAACTTTAGATTCCTTTTTTGGGGACAAAAAGGATCAAAGCATGGAACGGGAGGAAGACAACACAGTTAGAATTCCTGCACCAAAAACTTCCAAGAAAAATGTAAACTGAGTGCAGGCCATAGAGGAGCTTAAGAAGGATTTTGAAAACCAAATAATAGAAGTGGAGGAAAAATTGGGAAGAGAAATGAGAATGATGCAAGAAAATCATAAAAAGAGAGACAACAACCTGACTGAAGAAAATAACACCTTAAAAAAATAGATAAACTCAAATGGCAAAAGAGGCTCAAAAAGCCCATGAGGAGAAGAATGCCTTAAAAAGTCGAATTTGCCAGATGGAAAAAGAATCTCAAAAGGTCGCTGAAGAGAATAATTTCTTCAGAATTAGAGTGGAGCAAATGGAAGCAAATGACTTTAT
>CM053583.1:110049452-110061255 GCA_028627135.1 Pseudochirops cupreus
AAAAAAGAAAGAAAATTCTTGTAACAAAAATACATTGTCAAGAAAAGCAAATTTCCATATTGGACATATGCAAAATATATTTCCTATTGTGTATCTTGAGTCTAGGCTATTATCTCTCTGTCAGGGGGTAGGTAGCATACTTCATAACTGGTCATCTGGAAACATCCTGATAGAATGTAATATCCTCAAGAGCAATAGTTCTTTTACTTTTGTTTTTGTATCATGAGCACTTAGCACACATTTATTAAGCACCTACTACCTACCATCCACTGTGCACACTACTGAGGAATCAAGCTTCTTAGGCAGCTTGGGGGATTTTGGTCTGGACTGTCCATTGAGGTGAGCACCAAAATGGATCTGCTGCTCTGTTGGTCAGGAATGCAATAGCATGAACCAGGAATAGGAGATGTGGGGCAAGGATAGGAGGGATTTCAGAGCAAACATACTGTTTCTCTGGGAGGCAGGAAGAGAGGAGCATGACCTGGATCCAGAAGAGAAATATCTTGGACTAGAGAGAGAATAGTGACTTTTTGGAGAGCCAGAGAAGATGGGTTGAGACTGAAAATGGGCTTGACTAAGATGGCTAGATAGAGCTATCTAGAGCTACATAGACCTTGCAAGACATCTCCTAAACTAGACTTCTGTCTCTACTCTGGGAAGAGATAGAGTTGCATGGCAGGAAGAACTTGTAGCCAGAAAGATCCTAAAGAGGGAGTGAGTTTAAAGAAGGTTAAAAAGGTAAGTAGGAGCCAGATTTTTAAGGGCTTTAAAAACAAAGCTAAAAAATTTGCATTTTGTCTCCTAGATGCAGGCAATATAGAACTACTGAAGAACCTTTCTGAACCTCTATTTCCTCACCTATAAAATTGGTATGACAATATGTCTATACTAACAACAAGAAAAACATTTTGCAAGCTGTAAAGCACATCATTCATCATCTATACACATGTAATTACCCACCTATCCACTTTTGTCCATAGTAAAGTGGGTTTTGTTGTGCTCAAGAAAATTGACATAAGACCATGTTATAGATGATCCTGAGATCACAGTCACAAAGGAGAAAACAAAACATGGTGGCAGTCAGCTTGTTGTAAGCCATACCCTCAACTCTCTTTTGTATCAATCCAAATCTTGCTTTTGTTTTGTGAGTTCCTTGATGTAAGGAGCTCCTGGTGAGGAACTTCCTACACCAAGGGGCACTTTCTCTGCAATTTATAACTTCAGAGAAAGAAGTTCCTGGACCACTGAATAACAGAGTCCAAGTTGAAAGGGACTTCAAAAGCCACCTGGCACAACCTGTACTTGTAAGAGAGTCTCCTCTCCATCCTATCTGACAAGTGGTTGTATAACCTCCAGTGAAAAGGAGGTCTTTTTCTCCTACACATATCTCTGTATCCTAGAATCAAATGCCAACTCTTATTAATGGTAGAGACTACTGTTAAATTTCCAGTGGGAGCAAATGCTACAAATTAGGGTTCAATTTATTGTTTTCGTTGATTGTCTAGATTAAAGAAAGGGAGAGACTCCCTTCATCTGATTGCATGGTTCCTCTCAGAACTTCATTTTAGGAGGGTAAACAGAATACAACATATTGTTCTCTATTATTCCCACTCCAGAAATTTCCTCCCCCACATCACATTCAGTTTCTTCCCTGTTAGAATGTCAGCTCCTTGAGGGCAGAGACTCTTTTTGCTTGTAATTTTATTCCAGGCACTTCATCCTATGCTTGACACATAAGAGCTTAATAAACGTTGAATGAATTATTGACTCTCCTGAATGAGGTCAGGACAGACTGAAACATGGCCAGTTCCCTTTGCCTAACAGATCTCTGGGCATTCAACATTTGGGTGCTTCAGAAACTGTTAATATAAAATATATTGTCAGAGTAGAGTGTACTGTACCAACCTCCCTTCAGTGGTTATATTTGGTTGAAAACATTTATCTTTTCAGTATGACACAGCAGGCAAAAAGATAAATTATCTCACCTTCTAATTATCTTAAGTATTTCTAACTTTTTTTCCTTAAGACAGAACATGATTTTTAAAAAATGAAATACACACATACACACATGGAAAGGGCTGTTTCCACAACTTTGACTTCCTTACTAGTTCAGGAGCCAGGTCCTGCATTGCAAAGATGAAGACAAATAAAAAGAGTTTTCTAGATAACTGTACTTGGAATTTTTTCCATTTTTGGTCTCCAAGAAATGTCAGCAACTACAACTGGATCAGAATTATTTGCCACCCCTTTGGGTGGTTTTGTACAAATGAGTTGTCCATTGGAATAGATCTTCAAGCCACTGGGAAAAATTTTCAAATGTGGGATGAAGTTCAACAAGTCCATTATACTTAACCATTCTTCTCTATTAGATAGAAGTTATTTCCTTGGAGATGCCATTTTGAGTGAATTGATTTGAGTAGTTCTTTAAGACTGATGCTGATTAAATAGATTGACAAAATGGAAAACAGATGTCACAGAAAATTTTAAAAAGATTTTAATGGTTCAGTCTGGTTTTTTGAACACATTTTCAGTTGCTGTCATTCTCTGTGAGTTGTTGGAAAGAAATGATTTATGTCATCAGCACAAAAGAGGCAACAGGAGAACAGTTCATACTGAATATACAAATGAGGATTCTTTGTACATTTGAATGCTGTAGCAACCTGACCAGCTTTGTTTATTTTAGACTTAAATACTAAAACTTAAATACATAATAAAAAAAGAAAAAGAAACATAAAGTTAAATATAAAATAGGAAAAGAAAAAACATGTCACGTGCACAGCAGAATGTAAGAGAGGATTCAAAATATTATTTTTAAATTATTTTTTATTTTGGTCTCTTTGGAGGGGAGAAGCCAGGGCAGTTGGGGTTAAATGACTTGCCCAAGGTCACACAGCTAGTAAGTGTTAAGTGTATAGGCTGGATTTGAACTTAGGTCCTTCTGACTCCAGGGCTGGTGCTCTACTCACTGTGCCACCTAGCTGCCCCTAGAATTCAAAATACATAGCAATAAAATTCCATTTCAAGAAAGTCTATATATTAAACACTACGCACTGTGTTGAGAGCTGTCCATGTTGTCTTTGCTTCCTCGTAGGTTTTCTTTTGTTCTCTGCTATACGGTTTTTTATTTTATTCTTTCCCCCCCTTCCTCCCCTGTCCCCAGGCTACAATTAAGCATGGATATTTTTACATACAGATGTATTCATACCCATATACATATATAAACACATACTTTTCCCAACAGATTCTACTCCTAATCTGTTTTTATGTTTGTGTATATTTATTTCCTATCTTTCCTGACTCCTCTACTTTACTTCTGCTACCTTGCCCTCCTACTACTTGACCTACCCCATCCCCAACAATCCCTCCCTTATTCTCTCATTCCCATTAATCTAAACACTCTTCTATATCCCCCTTTAACCTATTCCAGGGGTGGAGAACCTATGCCCAAAGATCATATGTGGATCTGTAGGTCCTCAAGTGTGAAGTTTGGATTCAGTCAAAGGGCCACACTTGAGGACCTAGAGGGTCACATGTGGCCTCAGGGTTGCAGGTTCCCCACCCCTGGTTCTTTACCTTATCCTCTAAAGATATCTCTCCCTTATCCTTTCCCCTCTCACTATCCCTTTAGCATTTTATTTCTTTCTAAATTTAGGAGACTTTTATACTCTTCTAGATGTATATGTATTGTTCCCTCTTGAACTCATTCCTGATGAAAGTGGGCTTCCAGAACTAACAGCTCTCCTCCCCCATCTAATTCCTCTGTGTTGGTTCTTCCTCTTGCAATTCATTTATATAAGGTAATTACTCTTTTTAGCTATTCCTGAACAGTTTTACTTTTTGAAGTCATATCATGCTCAGGTCTACCCCAATTTTTCTTATGAACTACCCAATTACTAATAACAATCTTAGACATATGTTTTACATTTTGAATACATAAAAAGTAAACAGTCTGTCCTTATTGAATCGCTTATAACTGGTCTTTGGTATGTATCTTATGTTTCTCTTGGCTTTTATATGTCAAATCTTCTATTAAGTTCAGGTTTTGTCTTGTTTTGTTTTGTTCTTTTAACAAAGTCCTGAAAGTCTTACAATTCGTTAAATGCTCATTTTTTTTTATTCAGAATTATGTTTAGCTTTGCTGGATATATTTTCTGCCGGAAGCCCAGTTCTTTTGCTCTTTGATATGTGGTGTTCTAAGACCTGTGATCTTTTAGTGTAGCTACTGCTAGGTCTTGTGTGATTCTAATTGTGGCACTACCATATATAAATTGTTTTTTTTTTTTTTTGCTGCTCATGATATTTTATCCTTGAGCTGATGGTTCTGGAATTTGATCATACCATTCCAGTTGATTTTTCTCATAGTATCTCTTTCAGGTGGTGATTGGTGGATTTGTTCTACTTCTACTTTTCCCTCTTGTTTTAATGATTCTGGACAATTTTCTTTAATTATTTCTCATATTATTTTATCAAGATTTTTTTTTTGATCATAGCTTTTAGGTAATTCAATTATTCTTATGTTTTCTCTTCTTGATCTGTTCTCATACAAGGAACTTTTCTTTCTATCTTTCCATCCCACTGATCTGGGTCCTCTAAGCATTTTTAATCACCCTGTCCTGGTAGTTCACCTTTTAGGCTGACAGAGAAACCAAATATGCCATCTCCAACTCTGAGAAATTATATTATTTTGTTACTGGCTGTGGAAACTAGAGGAGGTTTGTCTCTGTTCACAATTAAATCTCATTTTGAATGGGATATCTGAATGTATATGAAAACTTGTATCCCTTTTTCTCATTACCTATTCAATCCCTGATTATCACTGTCTTCATTTAGATTAAGTAAGAAGGGTCATATTATAGTGACTATGTAGAAAATATAGAAAAAGAAGAGATTAGAAAAAGATTTCATGGGCATCTTTCATGTTCTCTATATTATTTTATTTCCTTTTTGAATCTTTCCCAATGTTCACAATCTACCTGATGAATAAATCTTTACAATTAGGAAGTTTCATTTTAGACATTAGTAGAAATAGGAAAAAACAACCAGGAAAATATTTTCTGTGGTCTTCTCAGTTCTTTATGGAAGCACACATGTGGCTGTTCAAAGTTCTTATAGCCACAGTAAAGAATAGATGATGTAATAGTTTCTTGTGATTGCTTATTATCTCTCATTTAATATCTCTACAGATCTGACTATACCAGTCTCCAGCTCAAGAAACTTCAGTGGCTTTCTATTACCTCCAGGACAAATACAAATTCCTTGGTTTTGCATTTACAATCCTTTAGAATCTGGCCCCAGTCAATCTTTTCAGGATTACTGCACATTCCTATCTTTCACACACTCTACAGTAGAGGTGCCAAAAGCACAGCCTGCTGGCTACAAGCAGTAGCAAAACTCCTCCAGTGGCTGAACCAGATTAAAATGTAATTGGGAAATGTTTAAACATGAAATAAAAATGCAATGCTACACAGAGAATGTTCATTTGTGTCTAATGCAGCTTGCAGGGATCCATTTCTGTTTGAGTTTAACACCATTGCTTTAAGGTTAGAAAATACTCATTGCTGTCTGTATATGACATATATCTCCCATCTAAGTGTATTTATATAGACTCTTCTGTTATACCTGCAATGCTTTCCCTCCTCATCTCAGCCTCTTGGAATCCCTGTTGTTGTTTTCAGTTGCATCTGACTCTTCATGAGCCCATTTGGGGTTTTCTTGGCAAAAAGTGGTTTGCCATTTCCAGTTCATTTTATAGATGAGGAAATTTAGGCATATAGGGTTAAGTGACTTGCTTAGGGTCACACAGCTAGTAAGTGTCTGAGGCCAGATTTGAACTCAGGTCTTTCTGATTTTAGGAGCTCTGTATCCACTGGGCTATCTAGCTGCCCTCTAGGAACCCCTAGCTTCTCTCAATGGTAATCTTTCCCAAGACCTTTGGGTATTAGTCCTCTTCTCCCAAATTGTATTTACTTTGTACATATTTTGTATTTATTTATCTATATCTATCTACCTACCTGTTTATCAATCTATGTATCTCTACCTAACCATTTATCTATTCTCTGTCTCTCTCTTCTACATGTTAAATCCCTCAAGTAGAATGTAAGCTCCTTGAGGTCAGAGACTTTTATTTTTTTCTTCATATCCTCAGAACTTAGTACAGTTCCTTGCACATATAAACCTTGAATAAATATTTGTTAAATTAATTAATACCACTAGGTTTTCCACAGCTTTGGAGGACTTTTAGGACAATACTCTTTATTTCATCCCCCCATCCCAGGGAAGGCCTGAACCAATCATTCTGACCCATGATGTCCATTTTTAGTGTGGAGTGGGAAACAGGGGAAAATTGAGCAGAAAAGCAAAATAAGAGAAGAATACAACACAAGACAAGAAGAAATATGACAAGTAGGACTATTTATCAAGTTTACACAGGAAAAAAATTCTCAACCTTCAGTGATTTTTTTTTTGAAGTAATGGGCACAGAATAACTCTCCCTTAACCTTCCCTTGAAAAGATGTCTGACTTAAAACTTCTTCCTGGTCCTTGTGACAGAACTGGCATACCATTTCATGTAGATAGGGAATTTATTTCTTCAACTTTTGTTTAAAAATTTCCTGAGAAAGCTTTCCTCTTTAACATATTCAGCAAAAACAATATTTATTTAGTACCTTCTACTAAGTGCACAGTCCTATACTAAGTGCCATGTAGAAAGAGATACTAAGAAATGGAATGATGAAAGTGTAGTATGTTAGGGACCACCAGATTTAGTTTAGTCTGCTAGCACTGGTGTGTGTTTGTGTGTGCGTATGTGCATGCATATGTGCATGCTTGTGTGAGTGCATATGTGTGTTTATGATGATTTAGCTAGAGGAAGGACCAGAGGCAGGAATCAGCAGGGAAGGTGAAGAAGTAGTTGAGGGGTGGAGTGTCTAGGACCCAAATCAAGGTGTTGTTGGTGGGAAAGGAAATAGGGGAAAAACAGTATTAAGCAAATTAAATCTAAACTATCTAATGCTTGAGACTGTTCTACCTTTGCAGGCAACTTTTTTTCATTCCATAAAGCTGAGAGGAGTTAGTTCTCCAAGTTGGTGCATAACACTTTCAGAGAACCTTTCTCCACCTGGAATCCTAAGGTTGAATCCCATTGGCAGCTTAGATAAGTCACCATCTCCTTAGGCTTCAATTTTCTCAGCTGTAAAATGAAGGAGCTGGGCTTACTGATGTCTTCTATCTCTAGACCTAAGATTCTATAATCCCTGCCCCATGAGTGTCTTTCAGGAGCCAGAATTCAATTGAAGAAAAAGAATGGAAAATAATAATTGAATCCAAACCATGACTTCCAAAAAAGCTTTAGAAACAGTTTTCCCCCCTTTCCTCTTTCCCAGATTATTGCTTGTCCACGAGTCAAGGAAAGATGCAAAATGAAACAATCCTGAACTGGTGGGATAGGACAAAGGTGGTGTGGTAAAGAAATGAAAGAGAATGGTCAGATTCTTTCCATGCTTGGAATTCACTGATGGTATTCCTCCCAACAGACTTGCACAGTACAGGAAATGAATTGTGAAACAGATGAGCCACACAGCTGTTGCCTTCTCTGGTCACAGTGCTTTTTCTCCCTCCTGTTCCATTTGGAATTGCTCTTATGGTGCTTAAGAAATCATGATGTTGTTACTGGAAGACAAAACTGCCATCTATCAACAAGAAGCTGCACACTTCTGAGTTGCTTTTCCAGTAAAGGTGCTGGGTTTGTACTGAGGCTTTATCTTATAATTTTATGTCTCTATGACTGGATCCATTCAAATACTGGAGGTTAGGGATTTAATATGCATCTTCCAAAAAGAGGTTCTTTTTTCCCCTCTCCTTTCACAAAAGTCAATAATTAACATTTGGGTGGTGCTTTAAGATTTAAAAAAATACTTTATATCATTATTTCATTAGATTCTCACAAAAGTCCCCAGTCAATGGACACAGATTTTGTTTCCAGCTATTTACTAGTATAAAAAATGTGCGGCTATGAATATTTAAGCATATATAGAATTTTCTCACCATTGACCTTCTTGGAATATATGCTCCATGGCAGTATTTCTGGGTCAAGGGATACGAATAGTTCTCATATACTTCTCTCCTAACTAAACCACCCTGCTGGCCTTGTGCAAATTACTCCATTTTCTAGGTCTCAATTTCTGTATTTATAAAATGAACCAAAGGTTGGAGTGGTTGGCTTAAGGTTCCTTTCAGCTCTTAATCCATGATTTTATGGGTGTTAGTGTCTTCTTTTTTACAGAGGAGGAAACTGGAGTTTAGAGAGGTTAATTACTTGTTCATGGTTACACTGCTAAGTGCTGAAAGTGGGATTTAAACCAAGGTCATCCTGGCTCTAGCATCCATTCTATTATATCATCCTGCCTCTCCTAACTTACTTCTCTGGGACCCAAATTATTTCCTTTGGCCATCATTAAAATCATGTTCTAATTAATTGGGCTACCCAGGACATAGTGGTTATATACAGAGAAAGACTAGGGAGGGCTGCTGTGAGGAGCAAATGAGATAATATTTGTGAAGTGTTTTGCTATATAGGTGCTATATAAATATTAACTATTATTGTTATTATTATTGCTATATTTAGGGGTGGGAGCCATGATGGTGGTATCTTTTGCAAAGACTCTTGTTCTTGAAGGAAATTTCTTTGTTTTTCCATTTAGCATCTTTGACTTGTGTGTTCTATTGAGTCCAAGTAAAATGAACACAGTGTACATAGAGAATTCTCTTCCTCAAACTCCTCGTTTCTAACATAAACCAACAACTTTCTTAATATGTCTTAATCTTTGAAATCTGTTTTTTAAAATCTCTCACTCTATAGATGTCTTCTTTATTTGGCATTAAAAAAATACTTGAGTATGATTTTATTTCAACAACTTTTTCTTTTAGATAAGAATGACTGGACACAAATATATCAGACATTAACATTCTACTGTTGTCTTAAGAACCAAATCTTTTGCTTTAGTTCTAACTTCTAGTTACAAGATTTTGAGGAGTATTGGTATGCATATAGCTATTCTAGCCTAATTTGTTTAATAGGGGCAGATTAGGTCTTGCCTCTTAAAAAAGAATAATGGAGCAAAAATATGCATCCCCATTTGCATGCACCAAAAACTCTTATGCAATTAAGGGTAGCCAATTTGCACATCTCAATTGTGCTCTCCTAGGCACCAGAATTTGTGGACAAGCTTGCCTTCCCATGAATCTCACAGCTGATCTGAAAGAATAAGAGCGCAGAAACAATAAAAGGGGAGAAAATCACTCTCAAATCTCCAGGCATACTTTTACACATAAGCAAATCAAGTGTTTGGTTTCCTGTCTGTAAACATTTCTTATTAAAAAGCAGTTTGTTCCAGTTATCCACATGGAATCCCATTCTCTTTTCCAAGTATATTGTGATAAAATTCAGAACATTTTTAATCCATTATCTTTAGCACAGAAATATGTCTCAGGTTTTGGGGAACTTTCCAAA
Organism: Pseudochirops cupreus; assembly: GCA_028627135.1. Classification (NCBI taxonomy): domain Eukaryota; kingdom Metazoa; phylum Chordata; class Mammalia; order Diprotodontia; family Pseudocheiridae; genus Pseudochirops; species Pseudochirops cupreus. The sequence goes on from CM053583.1 coordinate 110,058,961, forward strand.
ATGAATTTTGATGCAAACACTAGAAGCATAGATTTTTTGAATCAGGGGTAATATGTAGGTGAGATTGAAAGATCCCTGGATTGGGAGTCAGGTGGTCAGGGTTCTGTACTGGCAACCACACTTGCATACACAGGATAGCTGCTAAAACAGGTTCTTAGATCTGTTTTACTAGGAAAGATAGCTATTTAAGGGGTCAACAATCTTTTAAAATTATATTTAGCACTCTGAACTTCAGAGAAAATACAAAGAAAGTAGAAGCAGAGAAATAAAGACCAACAAACAGGGCTCTGACTGTCTGAATCAACAATATACTTTATATACATCTTTAGATTCAGAGAGCCTTTACATCTGAGCTGTTGGGGAGCTCTGAACATATGGCCACTCAGAATCTTGACCAGGGAATCACAAGATCCTTCTCATAAGTGAGCTCCCAAAGCAAAACACTTCTCAGAGCCAGAAGGCATCATAACCCTCCTGACTCAGTGCCTAATTAGAAATTAGCAATAGGTGTGAAAGCCTTCCTACAACCAAGCCTCCCTTAAGCAAGCTTCCCATAATGGGCTCCACCAGAGGCCATTAATGGGTGGGGAAGATTTTATATCCCATTAACGTTATAAGTTTACATCTAAACCATGAGACCACACTAGCTTTGACAACTTTATCACAACATCTTACCTGTTTGGACCACATTTTCTTTTTTTTAATTAAATTTTATGTTTATTTTTAGTTTACATTATTAATTTCCACAAGATTTTGAGTTACAAGTTTTCTCCCTGTCTTTCCCCTACCCACCACCCAAAAACAGCGATCTCACTGTATACCCCCTCCCCAATCTGCTCTCTCCTATATCCTTCCCTATCCCTCCTCCCACTTTCCAGTAGGGCAAGATGGCTCTCCATACCCCAGTGCCTGTATATCTTATTTCCCAGTTGCATGTAAAATAATAATAACAATTTTTAAACATTTGATTTTACAACTTTGAATTCCAGATTCTTTCCCTTCCTCCCTCATCACCCACCCTTAGTGAGAAGATAAGCAATTCAATACAGGTTATGCATGTGTCATTACACAAAACATTTCTATAGAGTATATGTTGTGAAAGACTGAATATATTTCCCTCCATGCTATCCTGCCCACCACTTGTTCTATTCTCTACTTTGGCCCTGTCCCTTTTCAAAAGTGTGTGTTTCTTACTACCCTCCCCACCCCAACCTGCCCTCCCCCCATCATCCCTCCTCTCAAGCCCTTCCCCCCACTCTCCTATAGGTCAAGATACCCAATTTATTGTGTATGTCATTCCCTCCCTAAGCCAAATTCAATGAGAGTAGGGTTGACCCATTCCCTTTTGCCTTTCTGTTCTTTCCCTCTACTGTAACAGTTATCCCTTGCCTCTTCTATATGAGATAAATTTACCCTGTTCTATCTCTCCCCATCTCCTCTCATTATATTCCTCTCTCACCTCTCAATTTCACCTTTTAAATATCATCCCTTCCTTTCAGTTGATCCTGTGCCCTCTATGTATACCTGTACACATATTATTCACACACACATATATATTCATATGCACATATACCCTTCTATATAGACATATATATACATACATACATACACACATGCACACACACACACACACACATTTATATTCCCTTCAACTATACTCATATTGAGAAAAGTATCATGAGTTACAATCATCATTTTTCCATATAGGCATGAAAATAGTTCAACTTTGATAGGTTCCTTATGATTTCTTTTCCCTGTTTACCTTCTTACGCTTTTCTTGCATCTTGTATTTGAGTGTCAAATTTTCTATTCAACTCTGTTTTTTTCATCAAGAATGCTTGAAAGTCCTCTATTTCATTTAATGACCATATTTTCCCCTGAAACATTACACTCAGTTTTGTTGGGTAGGTGATTCTTGGTTTTAATTCTAGCTCCTTTGACCTCCAGAATATCATATTCCAAGCCCTTTGATCCCTTAATGTAGAAGCTGCCAGATCTTGTGTTATCCTGACTGTGTTTCCACAGTATTTAAATTGTTTCTTCTTGGCTGCTTGTAATATTTTCTCTTTGATCTGGGAACTCTAGAACCTGGCTATAATATTCCTAGGAGTGTTCTTTTTGGGATCTTTTTCAAGAGGGGATTAGTGAATTCTTTCAAGTTCTATTTTGCCATCTAGATCTAAAATATCAGGGCAATTTTCCTTGAGAATTTCTTGAAGGATGATTTCTAGGTTCTTTTTTTAATCATGGATTTCAGGTAGTCCAATAATTTTAAAATTATCTCTCCTGTATCTG
>CM053583.1:110068324-110083546 GCA_028627135.1 Pseudochirops cupreus
GGCCATTTAGTTAAAAAAATATGCATTATGCCTGTGCATGCACACCAGTTACTTTATGTACCATAAAGGAATGGGGAAGGGAATCAAAGAAGAGAGAAAACTATACTGCAGTAGGTAGGATGAGGATGAATCAAATCTTGGTTTTCTAACTGTGAATGTATTGTTTTCCTTGGGAGCACAGTTCTGGAGTAGAGTTGTAGATACTCTTTTTTAGTAAGCGCCTCCTGTCTGCTGCTGGAATACGTCAATTGTATCTTCAACCTCCATTTTGAACTGTGCAGGTGTGTCTGTTTCATTGATTGGTTGCCCATCAAATCAGAATCTGATCTGCCTCATTGACAAACCCTGTGGTTCACAATTGGCTTTCATTAGTTTACTAAATGGTGTGTGCCTCTTAATCTTAAATTGCACCACTGAACCATCTTGTCCTGTCACCTTCAAATTAATGTGGTCATTGCTTTCAGTCGTGACTTCTTCCTTCAGCATTTCATTGGCCATGGTGAGTCCGGGTGTCTCCTCAGCTGCTTCTTCACAAAAGAGGTACCAGGATGATCTGCTCCAAGGGAATGGAGAGAGAAGTGGCAGGAGCAAGAGCAGGAGGAGGAGGAGGAGGAAGAGGAGGAAGATGATGGTGGTGAGAGTGAGGAAAAGTAAAAGAAAGAAAAGGAGGAGGAGGAGGAGGACAAAGAGACTTTTAAAAAATCTCTTTTGGGATACAGACCTAGTAGTGGTACTGCTAGGTCAAAGGGTATACATGGTTTTATAGCCCTTTGTACATAGCTCCATATTACACTACAGAATGGTTGAATCAGTTCACAACTCCATCAACATTACATTAATGTCTCATTTTCCCTACATTACCTCCAACATTTGTCATTTACTTTTTCTGTCCTATTAGCCAATCAATAGTGAGTTAGAGTGTTTTTTCATATGGTTATAGATAGCTTTGATTACTTCATCTGAAAATTTATCAGATCTTTTAATCATTTATCAATTGGAGAATGGCTCACACTTTTATAAATTTGACTCAGTTCTCATTATGTTTGAGAAATGAGGTCTTCATCAGTAAAACCTTCTTTGAAATTTTTTCATGGTTACTATTACTAACTGTATCTCCCTCCATCCTATTTCCCACCCCTCCCACCATTTATTCTAGTCTCTCCTTTCACTCTGTCCCTCCTCAGAAGTATTTTACTTCTGACTACCCTCTTCCCCAATCTGCCCTCCTTTCTATCACCTCCCCTTCCCCAATATACACATTTTTTTTAGCCCCTTCCCCTTCTACTTTCCTGGAGGGTAAGATAGATTTCTACACCCAGTTGAGTGTGTATGTTATTCCCTCTCTGAGCCAATTCTGATGAGAGTAGGGTTCACTTACTCCTCCTTCACCTCCCCCCTTTTCTCCTCCACTGTAGAAGTTTTTTCTTTCCTCTTTTATATGAGTTGATTTATCCCATTCTACATATTTCTTTCTCTTTCTTCCAGTACATTCCTCTCTCACTTACTAATTTTATTTTTAAAAAATATCATCCCTTCATATTCAACTCACACCTATGCTGTCTGTCTATATATACTCCTTATAACTACCCTAATAATGAGGAAGGTCTTATGAATTACAAATATGATCTTCCTATATAGGAAGATAAATTTATTAAGTCCCTTATGATTTCCCTTTTCTGTTTACCTTTTTATGCTTCTCTTGAGTCTTATATTTGAAAGTCAAATTTTCTATTCCGTTTTGGTCTTTTCATCAAGAATGCTTGAAAGTTCTTTATCTCACTGAATATATCTTTTTTCCCCTGAAGGCTTATATCCAGTTTTTCTGAGTATGTGATTCTTGATTGTAATCCTAGTTCCTTTGTCCTCTGGAATATATCCTAAGCCCTCCAATGCTTTAATGTAGAAGCTGACTGTGGCTCCACTATATTTGAATAGTTTCTTTTTGGCTGCTGACAATATTTTCTTCTTGACCTGGGAACTCTGGAATTTGGCTACAATATTCCTGGCAGTTTTCATTTTGGGATCTCTTTTAGGAGGTGATCAGTGAATTCTTTCAATTTCTATTTTACCCTCTGGTTCTAGGATATTTGGGTAGTTTTCCTTGATAATTTCTTAAAAGATGATGTCTAGGCTCTTTTTTTGATCATGGCTTTCAGGTGGTCCAATCATTTTAAAATTATCTCTCCTGGATTTATTTTCCAGGTCAGTTGTTTTTTCCAATGAGATATTTCACAATGTCTTCTCTTTTTTCATTCTTATGGTTTCATTTTATTTTTTCTTGATTTCTCATGAAGTCATCAGCTTCTATTTACGCCGTTCTAATTTTTAAGGCATTATTTTCTTTGGTGAGCTTTTGCACCTCCTTTTCCATTTGGCCAATTGTACTTTTTAAGGTATTCTCCTCATTGGCTTTTTGGAACTCTTTTCCATTTGGTCTAGTCTGTTTTTAAAGGTATTATTTTCTTTGGTAATTTTTGCATCTCCTTTAGCAAGTTGTTGACTAATTTTTCATAATTTTCTTGCATCACTCTGATTTCTCTTCCCAAATTTTCATCTACCTCTCTTACTTGATTTTTAAAATCCCTTTTGAGCTCTTCCATGGCCTGAAACCAATTGATATTTTTTCTTGGAGGCTACTTTGACTTTGCTGTCTTCTTCTGAGTGTGTGTTTTGATCTTCCTTGTCATCATAGTCACTTTCTATAGTGAGATATTTTTTCCATTTTTTTGGCTTATTTCCCCAGCCTATTACTTGACTTTTAACTCTTTGTTAAAATAGAGCACAGCTTCCAGGGCGGAGGGTGCACTGTCTCAAGTTTCACAGGATTTTGTGCAGCTATTTTTAAAGATACTTTAAGAGACCTGTAAGTTTTCAGTTCCTCTGATGCGGTATTATCTAAGGAGAGGTGTTTACTGCTCTCCTGGCCTGTGCTCTAGTCTGTGAGAGACCACAATCACTCTTTTCTGCAATGGAACTGTGAGGAGGATCCACCCTCCATTGTGGCCACAAGCTCTGCCAGGCTAGGGCTCCTCCTTGCCCTGGGTCTGCCACCTAGGACTGTAATCTGGGCAAAGCAACAGAGTCCTGCCTCAATGCTAGCAAAAAGATCCCTGTATTCTCCTTCCGGTCAGTTGTTTGACCCCCTTAGTGTCTGTGGGCTGAGAGCTCTGGAAGCAGTTGCTGTGGTTGCCACTGCCACTGCTGATTCACTCCCAAGGCCTGTTTTTGTTGCTGGGGCTGTGCTGGCATACCCTGTGCTGGACTGTGCTCCATCCACTCTCACCCAGGTGAGACAGACCTTTCCTGCTTACTTTTTAAGTTGTCTATGGCATCTGTGGGCTGAGAGGACTGGAAACTCCCACTCCTGCCAGTGATTCAGTTACCTCAGGCCTGTTCCAGGTTTGCTGTGGTCCGGTCTGTGCTGGCATGGGCTGCACTGGACTGTGCTCCTCTCTTACCTGGTTCAATAGACTTTTCCTGTTGATCTTTCAAGTTATCTTGGGCTGGGAATTTTTTTACTCTATCTTTTTGTGGGTTCTGCTACTCTAGAATTTATTTAGACTCATTTTTTGAAGGTATTTGCAGGGGTTTGGGGCGGATCTCAGGTGAGTCCATGTCTTTACTCTGCCATATTGACTCTACCTCCTTGAATCGTCTTTTTAACGTGATAGGTCTTCCAAGGCCCATCAATTACATTTAGAAACATCTTTTGGGCAATTCTTAGTTAGTGAAACAGCTTTGAATATGTCTCTCTAGAATGGCATCTGTTCAACATCAGGAAACTAAAGAAATTGTGGTGGTGACTGGCAGCCAAATGTAATTTTGCTCTTTAGAAGTAGAATAATCATAACAGACACAAACTGAAACTTGTTTTTAGTCTATGTAACTCCAAATCCCTCCCCCCAAGAAAGCTCGCCTGGGTTTTAGGTATTTTGTGAGTCAAAATCCTCTCCAAACCATAGGTAATGAGCCCTTACCAATGACTTTACTTTTACTACTCAGAGGACACACTTGGTTCTAAGCAAAGACGTCTAATGTAATAGCAATAATTTAAAGCCCATTCTTTCTCTATACCTAGTAAGTTAATCTTCTGCATTATGATTAATTATATCCTATATTTGATAAGTTGCTGTTCAATAAAATTAAAATGCCCTGGATGTTTCATTTTGGAAATTAATGATGCCAGCTGAAGAGAATAGTTAAGCTAAAGGAGATGAAAGTAATACACTGGAAAATCTATCCTGAGGAGGGAATGGAACTTAAGAGCTGCAGCTGAACTATCCCAATCAGAAATAACATTTCAGAAACTAGGCAACAGAACTTTAAGAAAGAAAAGGATTTTTTTAAACCACATAATGTACTGTACTACCTTTTAAGGTTTTTGTTTTTCTTGCTCTAAACATTACCACACATATTGCTACATCTGTGTAACCAGATGGCATATGAAATATCTCAACCAACAGAAAGAAATAAGGAACGGAAGACATTATTTGTGGTTTTTCCAGAAATCTTTCACAACCTTCACATTTGATGGCAATTATTAAGAGAGCAGCAATTGTAGCCGAGGCATATAATTACCCATATTTGACCTATTTATAAGCTCCCATGAGAGTTGAGAACACTAGATCTCTGCCCCTCCTTGAGCTTGGTTCTTGACATATTTGATGAAGTCATAATATTGTGAGAGTATGTTAGCTTTTGCATAGTTAGACAAGCTTCCTATCTGGAAGAATAAACAGCTGGGATATCTCAAAAATAGTAAGAGACTGGAACTACTACTGGTGGAACATATATCATTAGAGTCACAAAAAGAAATATGTAGCATAGGTGAAAAGAAACAGCAGAAGTGAACAGTATCTAAATGTAAGTATAGGAGTTACAGAAACAGAGTGGGAGTATAGATATATATACCAAACATATATGACTGGGCTTGCTCTTTGTCTGATTAAAGTCTATCACAAATTTAATTACATTTTAAATTAAAAATTTCCACCCAGTACAAAGAGCAGAGGAATGTAGAGTCAAAAGACTTGGGTTTGAATTCTAGGTCTATAATTTGCATGACCTTGGGTAAGTCATTTATTCTCTCTGGGTCTCAATTTCTTCATCTGTAAAATGAGAGGATTAGAATAGATCAGGCCTGGACAACTTGTTGCACATGAATGCTTGTAGCAGGCCAAAGGATTTCCTCTACATACAAAGGATGTTTTCCTCCACATTTTTAGTGGCCCCTTTGGCATTGCAAGTGACCTCAGGGCCATAAGCCACAGCAGGAAACAAATTGTACAGGCCTAGACCAACTGACTCCCAAGGCCCCTTTCAGCTCTCAAATTATGATCCTCTATGTACACGATGTCACTATTGTCCTAATGGTGAATCTTTTCCATCACAAGGTCAAGTTATGTGAGTCAGTCATGACTGCTTTGGCCAAGTGTGTGATTCTGTAATTAATTTCAGTTTCTTTTAGGAGGAAGCAATTTCCACTACAGGCTCAACTCTTCATAATGATTTATGAAGCCACATTGCTTCATGAAAAGAAATACTTTTGATCCACATAATTCAACATGTGTACCATTCTAAAACTTAAGTAAAATACTTAATCCCTTGCCACATATGGCATAACCTTTTAAAAGAGCTACACAGAATCCAGCCTGATCCACGAGGTTTGGGTATCACACCTTTACCAAAGCAAGGAAACATTCATTCTTAGATTTTTTTTGAGGAACTGCTTTTCAAATATGTAATAGAAACCAACTAAAATAAACCTCCTTGTTACTAATGTTCTCACCATCAGGTGATATATTAGTTTGAATGAAAAGCTTGCAAATTCCCAGGAAAGAAAAACAAATCAATGGCAAAAAAATCTGGCACTTAAGCTATTTGATCCCCCAGCAGGAATAAATGTCCTAGTAATAAAAGTCATAGACACCCAGGGAAATTCAATAAACAGGAATTAGGAGCTCATTAATTGAGAACAATAGCTTCAGAATATTTTCTTGTCAAGGACAGACCTGCTCAACAAACTTTATCTTGAAGAGTCATTTGTCTATAAGAGGAGAGTGACCATAAGACAGGGGAAGGGGCTGAAGCATAATTGAATCAAAGAGTGGATTACCTCTTTGTAAAATGAAACTTGAACTGTCCCAGACACAGCTCAGTCAGATCCAACTCCTGATTACCTCAAGCACTGGTCTTGGATCAAATAGCCCATGTGAGGAATCACCATGATAAAGTCCTCATTAACTATACAATGTCAGAACTCTCATCGGTCCTCAGCTCAGGTCTCCTTTCTATTGTTGACAGATCACCCCTTCCATCCAGCCAGGTGAGATTCCCTTCAATTGTGTACAAATTCCTGCTGACCTTAAATCTGAGCTTTCCTTTTATTTTCTCATTGTAACTAAAACCTGACTTCCCTCAGAAGATATTATGTCCCTGTAAACTCTATCCAAGAATAAACTGTTATCTCCTCTCTATGATTCCCAGGCCCAGAAGTAAGATCTGATACCTTGTTACCTTTTGGTGATTTATCTATATCTTCACTTCCAACCTATAATTCAGATTTCTGTCTGACATCTCCATTTGGCATTTCAAATAGAATATATTCCAGATTGAGCACACATTCCCTCCCAGAGTAATTCTTCCTCTTTAATTTCCTGTTTCTGTACTCCTATTCAGCCAAGATCTAAACTTTGGACATCTTTGCCTCGTCCCTCTCCTTTATGCCTCACATCCAACCAGGTCTTTGGATTGAATACAATCTAATTCAAAAATATTTCCCAACTCTCATCCATATTATCTCCTCCATCTCTTTCTGATCCATAGCTCCTTTCCATTTTCAATGACACTATCGCAGTTTGCATTAACTCTTGTTTGGCCTATTGTAATAACCTCACTGTCTTTAGGCTTTTTCCCTTTCAATCAATTCTACTTGTCTTTGCCAGAGTCATTTTACTAAAGAATTGCTCTGGTTCTGTAACAGCATTCTTCCCCTCTTTCCTCAGTTCAGAAACATTTCCATTGTTTATGTAATTCAGTCCAAACTTCTTATTTTGATTGTTAAATCTTCATGTTTTGATTCCTTCGGCCTTATCTTCCATAACACCCTCTACAATCTACATACTCTACACTATAGATCAGTCAAACTTTACTTCTTGCTGTTCTATGAACATGATTGCTCTTTTCCACTCTTCTTTGCTGAATTCTCACCTATATTTTACCTTCTGAGTCTTACCTGAAGGTTCTGTCTTGAACTCTCTTCTCTCTCTCTCTCTTTCCCTTGGTGATATCATTCAACCCCATGGGCTCAATTATCTCTACCATAATGATTCCCAATTCTATCTATCTAACTCCATCTCTCTCCTGAACTCTAGAACTGAGCGTTTACCTGCATCCTAGACGTCTCCACTTGGATGTCTTGCTGGCTTTTTAAACTCAGTATGTTCCAAATACAATTCATTATCTTCTCCCCTAACCATTCCTTTTCTTCAAACATCCTTCTGTTGAGGGAACCATTATCTTCCCACTTATCCATGTCTGTAAGCTCTGAATCATACTTGACTTCCCAAACAATTTATTTTTATTTTTTTATTCAAACAATTGTCAAACTTTATTGATTTCACCACCATAATATCTTTCATATCTGTTCTCTTCTTTCTATTCACATGACTAATGTCCTAGTTAAGTCCCTTAATATCTGGGCCATCATAATTAATTCCTAATTAATTTTCCTGGCTCTATTCTCTTCTGTTCCAATCTAGGTTCCATTCTCCTGCTTGTAAACCTTCAGTCTCCCTCTGGAACAAAATACATAGTCTGAAGGCTCTACCTGTTCTTGTCCCCACTTATCTTTGCAGCCTTAGTTCACATGACTTCCCTTCACCATACACAGTCACTAGTTTTTTCACTCAACACAATATTCCATTTCTTGCCTCTATGCTTTTGTATTTTAATAAGTTTTTATTAATATATTTTGTCTTTTTTAATGTCACCATAGTTTCTCCCTTTCACCCCCCCATACTGAGTCATCCTATATAACAAATAGTATTTTTTTAAGACTAAAAAAGAAAAGGAGTGAAAATCAGTTTAACTAATCATTTATTTAACTGATCAATACTTTGAAAAAGTCTGAGAATGTGAGAACAACACATGTGGACCTCTCACCTGTGTAAAGGGTTGATGTGAAAGTATCTTCTCATATCTTTAAAGCCATCATGTGTTTTGTATTATATTTATCTATGTACATTTTGTATCTCTGCTTCTCAGAGGAATGGCAACTCTTTGAGGAAAGGGACTAATTTACTATTATTATTTTGCAAGACAATCAGGATTGAGTGACTTACCCAGGGACACACGGCTAGTAAGAGTCACATGTCTGAGGCTAGATTTAAACTCAGGTCCTTCTGACTCTAGGGCTGGTGCTCTATCACTGCACCACCTAGCTACCCCTTATTTTGGCACCAAATAGGTACCAATAAACATTTGTTGAATTTAGCCAAATCCCTTGCTTTTTTTCTTTTGTGTGTACTATACCTGGATTGCCTTGATCCAAGTAGAGACTTATAATTCTACCTATCTTTCTAGGTTTAACTCAACTTCATCTCATTTCTGTTCTCCCACTAGAGGACATCTTTTTCTTCTCATAAGAGCCTCTCCTATTCCACATAAACAGTATTTTGTTTGTATCTCAGTTATGGAACATTCTTCTAAGAATTATATGTACTTTTCTCCCCTACTTGGCTCCTTGAGGGCAGGAGGAAATTTTGGTCATTTTTCATCTTTGCTAGACCCTTCAGAGTCTAGCAAAGGGCCTTGCATGTAGTAGGAATTCAATAAAGACCTCTTGAGTGCATGAATTCAATGAAGCAGGAAAAAAAAATGATGGTGTGGTGAAACTGTTGCACCTCAGTGTTATAAATCATTCAAATAAGGCTCTAAAGGTCACAATGGAAGCAGATCCACTTTGCCAACAAGAAACTGTTAAAGGTCAGACTGAAGGGAATGACTTAAGTTACAATAGTACTGGAGAAATTCCTTTTTTGGAATAGTCCTGAACACAGAATAGATCTGGAAGTGAAACCGCACACACACACACACACACACACACACACACACACACACACACACACACACACACACTTCAAGGATTCAAGGAACTGGGACCTAAACAATTCAATAAATCTGCTTGAGAAAATTCAAATGTAACTAATGCAGTTATTGCCCCCAAATCATGAAATCATGAATCTAATATCAGCCCTAATATCTCCATCTTTGTTGAGAGGCAGCATGCTAGACAGAAAGAGCTTCAGGTATGCACTCAAAGGATCCAGATTTGAATTCTGATTCATCCCACTTACCACCTATGTGACATTGGGAAAGTTGCTTAATTTCTCTTTACTTCATTATCATCATCTATAAAAAGTGGGGGGGGGGTTGGACTAAATGACTTCTAAGGTCCCTTCTAGTTCTGAGTCTTGATTTATCCTATCTGAAGAGATACAGAGCTGATCTTGGAGTTAGGTAGAGCTGGGTTTAAGTCTTGCCTCTAAAACTAGCTATGTGACTCCGGCCGAGTCATTTAACCCTTAAATGCTTAATAAAAATAGGAAATAATTATGGATGAAAAAGAAGATGTTCTGAATTGGAAAGACTTGGTAACTGATTTGGAGGCCCTCCAGATAGAGAAGGGGTAAACTTAGAATGCAGACAGAGGAATCAATCAATTAATACTTATATACAATGCATATATATATATCCATACACATGTATTCATGCACAATATATATATGTACATGTGCACACACACATATATGCATCTATTTAGATGTGGGTAATGCAGGAATTTGTTTTGTGTCTTTTGTTATGCTTGGCTTTGCACGTTTGTAATGGATTTTTTTTTTTTTTTCTCAGTGAGGAATGGGAGGAAGAGAATTAGAACCTGAAATACAATAAAATAAAATATATAAATTAATTTTAAAATAAGCTGTTTTCATGCAATTTTTTTTCTTCCTTTTGCTTTCTTTGATAGGTATATGAGAGGCAGAGTTGGGCTTTTGGGATTGGACACCTGGTCTATCACTTAGGTCTTTCAAGTTACATTTCTTTGTGTAATATAGACCCACCTAAATGGATTTTTGCTTATCATCTGAATAAAAGACTCAAATAATTTGTCCTAGAAATGGTAATTAAAACATTATGTTCACCAAGAAATGAGCAAAATACTACTATCTTTATACTTAAGAATGCATCCCTTTGTCTGGGCCAATATTTACATGAAAAAGTCATGTGGAAGAATACATCAAAATGTTATTGTGTAAATCATAAGTTCATACTTTAGGAAGTGCCTTGATCAGACTTTGAATTTCAGGGACAGGTTGTTTTCAAAAGGATCCAATATTAACACATTAAATACAAAGTTACCATCACATAATATTTATCAAGGGCTTCTATCCACTTAGCCATTCTAACTTTGATTGATTCCAAGATTCCTCTGTTATTATCCTCTGGTCTCATATTTCAAAAGATTCACTGTATGTGTTTGTATGTATTATGTATATATGTGTGTATTTAAAAAAATTAATTAGTGTGTTTTATTTTTACATTGCAAACATTTATAGATAGCCCCATTCCACGAGTGGTCTGTTTTACCAAGTAAAACAAGTAGGCAAAACTAAGAATACAGTGAGCTTATTTGAAAGCAGATGCAATAGTCCACATCTGTAGCACCCTTCTCTCTACTCAAAAATTAACTAATGTAAATTTATTTTTTCTCCTTCCCATCACGTACCCACTGAAAAAAGAGAAAAGAAAAACAAATCCCTAGTAACAAATATACATAGTTAAGCCAAGCAAGTTTCCTCATTGGCTGTATATGAACACACATATATTTACTTCTGCACCCTGAATCTATCACTTTTCTTTTTGGAAGGGGGAAGGCAGGGCAATTAGAGTTAAGTGACTTGCTCAAGGTCACACGGCTAGTCAGTGTTAAGTGTCTGGGGTCACATTTGAACTCAGGTCCTCCTGACTCCAGGCCCAGTGCTCTATTCACTGTACAACCTAGCCACCCCAATCTATCACTTTTCTGTGAGAAGGTAGATAGTATATTTTATCCTTAGTATTCTGGAATCACAGAGTCATTCGTATTCATTATAGATAGTTCTTATAGTTTCCAAAGTTGTTTGTCTTTATAATATTGTCATAACTGTATAAATTGGTATTCTAGTTCTGCTCATTTTGTTCTTCAACAATTTTTAAAAAAATCTTCAAAATTGTTCATTTTATAGTATCGACGTTAAAGTATAAATTATTTTTCTGGTTCAGTTAATTTCATTCTGTTTTGGTTCATCTAAATCTTTCCATGTCTCTTCAAAATAATAAATTTCCTTATTTCTTACCATTACTGTCATAATTATCCTATGATCTGTTTGGTTTCAAAAGATTCATTGTGTGTATGTGTATTATTTTATATCAACATATTTTTTTTCAGGAGGATGCTAGAACTTTTGTTTCCATTTTTTAAATGAGACTTACCAACCATTAATAAACACAAATGTTCAAATATACCAACAGGTCTCTTCCAGTTCTTAATTTATGATTCTATGATCCAGAAAAACAACAAAAAAGATTGCACCTGAAATTGTGAAACCGTTATTTACCATTAAAAAAAAAGTGTATATTGGCTTTAACAAGGTAGCAACAAAATCATCTTGTCTGTTTCCATGTCATTTCTTTTTTTTTATTTTTCTTTTTTCCTGGACTTGTGGCTACACAATCCCATTTTCCCTTGGCCTATAAATGACTTCAGCACCAGTGCTGTTAATTACTTCATACCTTAGCTAAAACTAAAGTTGTCTCATATGGAAAATCATTTAACCAAGTTAGAGAGTCACACCCTTTAGATAGTTAAAAGTAAAATGATTCTTCCCTTGATAATTAAAAGTCTCTGTGGAATACTGGAAAAAGCACTGAATTCAGTGCCATTGGAGGTTGGGTTACATCCTATCTTTGTTACTTATTGTCTCTGTGAACCTTTGGAGAAGCTGCTTTTTCTCTATGGGTCTTGATTTTCTCATCTCTGAATGAGGATATGTAGATAATCTTTAAAGTTTCTTTCAGTTCTAACTCCTAACATCTTCTAAGTGTTGACTCTTCAGGAGAGGTGTTGGGTAGGGTTCAAAATCCGAGAAGTTTGTTGTCTGTGATACATATATAACGAAGACATGAAAATGGGTTGAAAGGCAGACAACAATTAACCTCCAAGTTTACCTTGACTTTTGTGCCTGATTAGGTGCACTTGTACGCAAAGGATCTGGGTGGCTGAGGGAAGGCTTCGTGCCTCAGACCCCCATAGTTCTATGGGGTTTGTTGGAATGCTTTCAGTAAGAATACCAATTAATAATTAGAACCTGATTCAATTAAAGGAGTCTTTCTGACGCCATTTCAAATAGAGATTTGGGACAAAAACCGATCCTAACATCAGGATCTTTGAACATAAGTTCAAAAGATAGACTAAATTTCTTTGGGCTCTGATTATTTAAGAGCAGTTCCAAAAGAGGTTAAATTTCTCGGATCTGAAAGAGTTCCCTTTCTGGGTGTGTATTGGCCCTGCCTTTCTAAAAAAGCTGAAGTTTCATATATGAACTTTAAGCTAAAAGAAATATAGGAAATCCCACTTAACCTCTTCTGGGCAAGAGGTAGCACCTAAGCTAGTCTTCAGGTGAGGCCAAGTACAGGGTATAAGAGAGAGGCAAGGAGTCACAGAAACTTAAAATGATTCTAGCAGGGAGTGACAGTGATATGTCGGGTCATCAGAGAACAATGGGGAAACAGGCCAAATGAAAGCAACATGATTAAATACATCCCTGGTACGATGCAAAGATGTGAGTTGTACCTACATATGTATGCTCTGACAACATGTGTATGCCTTACCACAAAATCTTTCCCATTTATAGTTGTGAGTATTTGAGGCAGAATACTCCCAGGTTTGTGGAACAATGTTTTATTGCTACTTTTATAAATGTCTTTGTTCTGAACTAATTCTGTCCTCTGCCTGTCTAGTAAAAGTAAATACATTGGTGAGGGCTTGTGTACTATGGTTTTTGCTTTTTTTTTGAGTATAGCAGACTCATAGAGTATCTGAAGGTGGCTTTTCTGGGGTCCCACATATAATGAAGAGTCCTCAGTTGCTATTTAGACAATGATGAATTTTCTACATTTAAAAAATATTAAAAGATATATAATGTTTTGTTACACATTTAAAGACTAAAGGCAGAGGATGTTTTCTGTTTTAAAAATGTCCTTATGACCATCACAAAATCTTCTGCAAGGAAATTGATGAACAGAAATTTGCTATCTTTCCCCTAGTGAGTTCAAATGTCTTCTTCGTGTTTTATCTATCTCTTTGATTTTAAAATAAAATCTCCTAGGTCCTACCAAACAGAACTCAGGGAACCATAAGGACTTGAGGTTCATATGTTGAAACCATGAAACCATGGAGGCATTTATAAGATCTTGAACTCTGAGCAAGGAAGCAAGGGAGGAAGAAGATGGGAAAAACTGTCCTTTGGCTAAGTACTAAAACTTTCAAGTTATATGTACCCAGCTACAGAGAATAAGCTCTAAATGGGATTTTGAAGAACTATCCAACATAAACAGGATAGGCAGAGAGTAACACAGAAGCTTTCAACCCTTCATCAGAAATACTGGCAATGGATGGAGGTGTTAACATGTCCGGTAGACACACCTTGCACTGATAGTTTGATTGTATAAGAGCCAACTGACAGTGTAGTGCTATCCAGGAGATTTGGACCATCTGAAGAAAAAAAACAAACAAACAACCTGTCTCATCTTTCCTATGCTGACAAAGTGGGAATGGAAGAGAAATGAGGGAGGTATTTGAAAGGGTCCCAAAACTGAACAACTTACATCAGCTCCTCCAAAGTATGCACACCCTCAGGGATTACAGGCTAATTACCAACATCCATTCAGTTTGTGAAAGAAAGGATGTGAGTAATGAAGGTATTGTAAAGTGGGAAGTACAGAGCTAGGGGCTGGGGCTAGGCAGGAGGTATAGGAAAACTGAACATGGAAGAACTAGGGTTACTTTGGGGTAAAAGGTTAGCCAGAACTGTCATGGGTACTCTTAACAGAGAGCACAGCTTCCATCTCACCCCTTTTCTGTTGGCCTCCTATTGCTTGTACTCAGATTTGAGCGAAGCATTGTGTTGAAAGTGCTGGATTTGTGACTTCCAGGAGCCAAGATGGCAGAGTAAGCAGTAAATTACTGTTAACTCTCCCTTACTGACCTCTGAAAAAAGCCAGAAAATATTGACCCAGGAAAAATTCTGGAACACCAAAGCCAGTGTGAAAATGGTGGGGGGGGGTGGGGAGGAGTCCTTTAGCCCTAGAAATTTGGAGGATTGGCAAGAAAGGTCCACTGGTAAAAGGCGAGTGTAGTCCAGGACAGGAGGCATCTCAGTGAACCAGAAACAAGCCCCATTTCAGCACACCAGAAGGATATCCTGAGTCCCAGGGTGGTGGAGCAGGCAAGCACCAACACCAGGATCCCCCACTTGCCTTAGCATAGCCAAGGGGACCAGCAGACTCCAGCTCAGAGAAACACCATATGCACTGGGTAGGTAGGCCTCCTGTAGCAGCTGGATCTCCCCATGCTTTAGCACAGCCCCAGGTGGGCAGGCATCCTCCAGTGGGCCAGACCTCCTTGTACTCTGGTGCAACACTGGGCAGGTAGTTGTCCTCCAGCAGTATACCTCTAAGTGCTTTAGCTCAGCCCAGGGTGCATAGGTATCCTTCAGCAGTTAGACATGCTTCAGTATAGCCCCAGGGAAATGCAGAAAAACCTCACCTGTCCAGACATCATCACTAGGATCCCAGCTCAGCACCCGGTAACCTGCCAGACCCCTATAGCTTCCAGCTACCAGCAGCTGAGACCCCTGCACACAAAGCTAAATAGGAGACTTCCAAACTTTCCTGATGAAAAAACCAAAGGTGAACAGAAAATTTGATCTTCAGGTACAAGAGTCAAGAGAAGTATAAAAAGATAAACAGGAAAGGACCCCCCCCCCGAAAGTTATTTACTAAAGTTAAACTGTTTACATCCCTACATGGGAAGATAATACTTGTAACTCTTGAGAACTGTATCTTTATTATGACATTTAGAAGGCATATCCACAGACAGAGGGTATGGGTATAAATTTATAT
>CM053583.1:110083646-110105476 GCA_028627135.1 Pseudochirops cupreus
CTTACTCTAACTGAATTTGGTTCAAAGGGGTAATAACTCAGGTGAGTATAGAAATCCATCTTACCCTACAGGAAGTAGGAGGGGAATTGGGAAAGAAAATGGAGGGGGTTGGATAGAAGGGAGGGCAGATTGAGGGAGGTGGTGGTCAGAAGCAAAACACTAGTGAGGAGAGAAAGAGAGAGGAAAGAGAAAAGCATAAATGGAGGGGTGGATAGGATGGAGAGAAAGACACAGTTTAAAATCATAACTGTAAATGTGAATGGGATGAACTCTTCCATAAAATGAAAGCAGATAGCAGAGTGGATTAACAACAGTAATCCTACAATATGTTGTTTAAAAGAAACACATTTGAAGCAGAGAGATACACAAAGAATAAAGGTAAAAGGCTGGAGCAGAATCCACTGTGCTTCAGCTGAAGTAAAAAAAAAAAACACAACAACAACAAAACAACAGGGGTAGCAATCCTGATCTCAGACAAATCAAAAGCAAAAATAGATCTAATTAAAATAGATAAGGAAGGAAATTACATCCTGCTAAAAGATACCGTAGCCAATGAAGTGATGTCAATATTAAACATATATGTACCAAGTGGTGGAGCATCCAAATTCTTAGAGAAAAAATTAAGCAAGTTACAGGAAGAAATAGACAACAAAACTATACTAGTGGGGGACCTTAACCTCCCACTCTCAAAACTAGATAAACATAACCACAAAATAAACAAGAAAGAAGTTAAGGAGGTGAATAGAATTTTAGAAAAGTTAGATATGGTAGACCTCTGAAGAAAACTAAATGGGACTAGAAAGGAATATACTTTTTTTCTCAGCAGTACATGGCACCAACACAAATCTGTGGCCTCAAGGCCACATATAGCCTTCTAGTTCTTTGGAGGAGGGCTTTTGATTGAGTCCGAGTTTTATGGAACAAATTTTTTTATTAAGGGGATTTTTTTTCTGTGTTTGTATTCAGTCAAAAGATCATACTTGAGGACTTGGAGGGCCACATGTGGCTTTGAAGGCCCAGGTTCTCCATCCCTCTACTAGGGCATAAAATCTCACAATCCAATGCAGAAAAACAGAAATATTAAATGCATCCCTTTTAGATCATGACACAATAAAATTTACATGTAATAAAGGGCCATGGAAAGATAGACTAAAAATTAATTGGAAACTAAATAATTTAATCCTAAAAATGAGTGGGTCAAACAATAAAATTATAGAAACAATAAATAGTTTCATCCAAAAGAATCACAATAATAAGACAACATACCAAAACTTATGGGATGCAGCCAAAGCAGTTTGAAGGGGAAATTTTATATTTTTAAATGCTTACCAGAATAAAATAGAGAAAGAGTAGATCAATGAATTGGGCGTGCAACTAAAAAAGCTAGAAATAGAACAAATTTAAAAAACCCAATTAAATATCAAATAAGAAATTCTGAAAATCAAAGGGGAGTTTAATAAAATTGAATTTAAGAAAACTATTGAACTATTGAATAAATAAAAGCAAGAGCTGGTTTTATGAAAAAAAAACAATAAAATAGATGAACCTTTGGTTAATATGATTTTAAAAAAGAAAGAAGAAAAACAAATTACCAATGTCAAAAGGGAAAAGGGTGAATTCATCACCAATGAAGAGGAAATTAAAACAATAATTAGGAGGTATTTTGCCCAACTATATGCCAATAAATCTGACAATCTTAGTGAAATGGACGAATATTTACAAAAATAGATATTCACAGAAGAGGAAACAAAATACTTAAGTAACCTCGTTTCAGAAAAAGAAATTGCACAAGTCATCCATGAACTCCCTAAGAAAAAATCTCTGGGGCCAGAGAGATTTACTAATGAATTCTACCAAACATTTAAAGAACAATTAATTCCAATTCTATATAAACTATTTAAAAATAGGTGAAGGAGGAGTTCTACAAAATTATTTTTATGATACAAATATGGTGCTGATACCTAAACCAGGAAGAGCCAAAATATAGAAAGAAAATTAGAGACTAATTTTCCTAATGCATATAGATGCGAAAATTTTAAATAAAATACTATCAAAGAGATTTAAGCAACTTATCATGAGGATAATACATTATGACCAGGTGGGATTTATACAAGGAATGCAGAGTTGGTTCAATGTTAGGAAAACTATCAGCATAATTGACCATATCAATAACAAAATTAACAGAAATCATATTATTATCTCAATAGATGCAGAAAAAGCTTTTGACAAAATACAGCACCCATTCCCATTAAAAAAAGAACTAGAATAAATGGAGTCTTCCTTAAAATGATGAAGTAGCATCTATTTAATACCATCAGCAAATATTATATGCAATGGGGATAAGTTAGAATCATTTTCAATAAGATCAGGAGTGAAACAAGGATGTCCATTATTACCACTGTTATTCAATGTTGTATTAGAAATATTAGCTTTAGCAATAATAGAGGAAAAAGAAATTGAAGTAATTAGAACAGGCAATGAAGAAACAAAGTTATCACTCCTTGCAGATGATATGATAGTATAGTTAGAGAATCCTAGAGAATCAGCTAAAAAACTGATTATATAATTATGTATAATATATAATTAAGAACTTTAGCAAAGATGCAGGATATAAAACAAACCCATATAAATCATTGGCATTTCTACATATTACTAACAAAGCCCATTTAAAGTAACTGTAGATAATTGTATTTGGGAGTCTACTTGCCAAGATAAACCCAGGAACTATATGAACTCAATTACAAAATTATTACATAATATATGATTTTATATATATTATATTATTATATATAATATCCCTCCCTCCTCCCTCCTTCCTTCCTTCCTTCCTTCCTTCCTTCCTTCCGTTTCCAGTACTGTAGGTGAAGGATATTTCAAGTGTGGCAAGCACAGCAGAGTTTTGGTAAATTATTGGCAAATACTATCTCTTACCTCATAACCCTCAAAACATATACACATACACACTTAGAACCAGATTATGATACCCTATTAGTTATAGTGGCTATTGGAGGGCTAAAGAGAAAGAAAGAAGAACTAGAAGAATAGTGTGACCCTGAACTCCAAAGGGAATATTTGTGGACTCAATTTCAATTCATTCAAATAATCTAATAGCTCCTTCTATTTTGCTTTTATTTTTCTTTTCACAGCATTGTAGTAACAGACATACAGGGGGGCCTACACTTCTAAGCAGAGAGTGTGCTGGACTTGGGAGTGAGGCAAATCTGCCTCAGATATTTACTAGTTCTTTGACAATATTGGCAAATCATGACCTGTCTCTGAGTTCCAGTTTCCTCCTGTGTAAAATGGGGATAATAAAACTTGTAGTATCTATACCCCAGAGTTATTGTGATGCTCAAGGAAAGAAATTACATAAAATGCCTTGCAGATTTTAAAGCTTATACGAATGAGTTATTCAACTCCATTCAACAAGTTATTTACCGATGCCTGTTGTATGCCCTCCACTCTGTGAAGATCCTAGGCTACAAACACAAAAGTCCAAGCAGTGCCTGCCATTAAGGGGTTTATTTCCTATGTAATTTACACTTTAATTTTTTTATTAGGGCTTATTTGTTTCTCTGAGGTAGTGTGATTTCCAGCAGCCAAGTGGTTATTCATTTAAATGCAGATCCCTTCTTTACTCATCTTAGGATTTCATAGGTTGATCAGAGTTGTCTACGGCATTGAGGTGATCCCTTGATTGTAGATATTCCAGACTTCAGACCATCTCTATTCCACTATTCCATAGTTTCTCTCCTGACTCTGATGACTACTTATTTATTGTGTAAAAGCCCATATTCTATTAACAATCAGAAAGAAACAGAAATTTATTACCTGGTCACCAACTTTCTCGCATTAACAGAGATAGATCTTGTAGCAGTAGTGAAAGCCTTTCTGGCATGCTAGGAGAAACAGGTGATGTGACAGACCCAGGGCCATCCTTGGAGTAAAGAAGCCCCACGTTCACATTGTGTTTCTCATATAGGCTGCCTGTATCACTGCAACCCAGTCACTGAACCTAATAGGGTCCCAAGAAATTCTCTAAGTCTACAGTTTACTGAAGAATTACCATCTTCACTGGTGGAGGGAGCCCCCATATCAGGAGTCCATGTGGATGAAGTCACAAATCCGTCTCCATTTAAAGCTCGAATTTCACTTTTAAAATCCTGTTGCCCAGCCCTGCCCCACCATCCAGGAAAAAAAAAAGTCTGTTCCCTTAATGTCGAAAATTGTATACTTATATAGTGTTCTTTTGGGCCAAACATTTCCCTCTGTGAAGTTTTAAAGTGCAAACACAAATGGGAATAAACACGAGTCCCTCTAACACTTTAGTGCAAATAAGTTCATGAGAAAATCCTTGCAGACGATAGCAGTGAAAATACCTTGCAGAGGGTGGGGAGGGAGGACACTAAAGGGAAAGTGATGGAGGCACATAAGAAAGACTCTGTCTCCCTTGTTGAAAGGCCAGCCCTTCATTCTGAAGTTTAGGAAGAATGGCAACATTTTTCTCTTGGAGTTGGGAAGACAGGAAATGAAAAGAAGGGAAAATAGAAAAGAGATTACACTCATACCTCTCCTAGCTGCTGATTTAAATGTGTGGACATGTGTGCATTTCAGGACAAGTCTCATAGACTTCAGGGCATGTTCTGTGTAGGCTTCTTTCCCTTTTATGGTGTTGTATACAGTCAATAGATGAATTGGCAGTCAATAGATGAATAAGCATTTTTAAATCTGTAATCAGTCATGCTCCTGAGAATACAAAGACTTTACACTGTTCTTTCTCAATTTCCTGGCTTCCCTTCTCTCCCATTTTTGTATTCTCCACCACCCACCCACCCAAGACAAGAAGAAATGAAAACAAACAAAAAAAACCCTTTCAAGTTTGTATAGCCAGGTATACTTCAACAAACATAAATTCCATTTGATTCTTGGCATGCTTAGTGAAACTTGGGGAGAACCACAGACCTAAACCAAACTCTCTCATTAAATAGATGAGGAAATTGACATCCAGTGAGTTGAAGTGATTTACTGAAATTCACACAGGAAGTAGTCAGTTAACAAACATTTATTAATTGTCTTCTGTACACTGTATTAAGCACTGGGGATACAAAGAAATGTAAGACAGTCCCTGTTTTCTGTTTCTCAAGGAATTTACCATCTAATGGGGAGAGGGGTTTCAGCATGTACAAAATTATGTACATATAAGTCATAGCATAAATAAGAAATAATTAAAATTGGGAAAGGGGCATTGCAAAAGGTGGGATTTTAGGTAAAGAATCAAAGGAAGTCAGGAGATGGAGAAAAGGAAAGGGAACATTTCATGTCTTGGGGGTGACCAGTGAAGACACCTGGAGTTGGAAGATGGAACTCTTTATTTTAGAAATAGCAAAGATGGGGTGGCTAGGTGGCACAGTGAACAGGGCAACAGCCCTGGAGTCAGGAGGACCTGAGTTCAAATCCAGTCTCAGACGCTTAACACAAAAACTAGCTGTGTGACCTTGGGCAAGTCACTTAACCCCAATTGCCCTACCTTCCCCCCTCCAAAAAAGCAACAACACAACAACAACAAAAGACATTAGAAATAGCAAAAAGACCACTGCCACTAGATCAGAGCTTCCCAAACTTATTTGGCCTACTGACCTGTTTAAAAAAAAAATTGTTCAGCACCCCCACCCCTGGAAATCTGCTTTCTTTAATCCTTTAGTGCTTTTAAAAAAATAATAAAATATATTCTTTAAAAATGATACATCTTAAATTTATTAATTTACTGTAAATTTGTGGTTTTCCTTGCATTGAAATTTTGATGATGGAATATTGCATCATGTAACCATATAGTATCATATTAAACAAGTCATTACATGCACATATTCCTGCCCATACATGATGGACTTCCTGATAATGCACAACATGCTCTCCTGCCAACACTTGCTTGTTAAGACCTATCAGCTGACTTGACCACTGATTGGTTATAACTTGCATTTTGTGTGTTTATTTGGAAAATAATGTAATCACTATGATGAAATGAGTGGTTTTCCAAAATTTTCTTCTCTTCTTTCCTTATGTTTCCATTATTCCCTTATTTTTATTCAACACCCCTCAATTGTACCAGAGGCTACTATTGCCCCCATGGATCATTACAGAGTGTCTCCCAGGGGGCTGTATTGCCCACTTTGGGAATCTGTACACTAGATCATAGAGTATGTGGTGAGAAGGTACAATCTACCTTTCATCTTCAAATTCTACACCCTGTGTTTTCTTCAATATACTATGTTTTTGTGTTTTCACACTGTAAGCTCCTTGAAAAATAAGACCTTTATCTTGGGTATACTTCACTATGCCTGCATTATTTTATTTTCTCCTACTGTCTAAATTCTGGAGCTCCTATTTAGATTTCTGCTCTCCAAAGCTATCATACAGTAGGAGGAAAAAAGTCAAGAGAATGTTTTTGCTTGTTGCTACATTAAACCCTGTATTACTTAATTCATATACATACATATATATATGTATAAATATGTATATGTATATATATGTGTTATTTGTACACAGACACTTTAATACTTCTAATAGATCTCTTGAATATATGCTTTCCATCCACTGAAGTAGATCCCAATCCATCCATGCTTTCTCAGGGTGAGTGATTCTTGTCCATAGTCTTACGTAGATCTTCACAGAGGACTCATTCAATGTCCTAGAGGTCATTTCTAGGTCTTTTTACATTTTGAGGGTAGCAATGGAATGCTAAGGTTGTGCATCTGTTATTCCTACATGACTGGTATGCATCATTTCCTAATCATCCATTTCCTCATGCCATTTCTTTAGTGTAGGTCATCACTGGAAATGTGCCAGAGCCTGCTTACACCCACAATGCCTCTCTCCTTTGGTTCAACCTTAATTCTTTGGAGTTGATAGTATTCTAAGATTTGCAACAAAAGAACACTACTATGAGAAATTTTTTTGTGTGTGTTGAAAAGATGTATCATTGTACCAGGAATGGTCAAAAGTTCTTGTGTAATTTTCCCAAATTTGATCTGCCTTTTCCATTCTGTGTCTAATTCACTGTCCATCTGTAATGCCTGACCCCCAAATATGGAAATATTAGAAATATTAGTTAGTATATTACAAACCACAATGCTTTTAAAATTTAGATTATGATCCAAAAAAGTCACATTTAGGCAAAAGGAAGTTAAATTGTGATGGAAGTTGTTAATAGGACTGGGCTGTTGACAGTGGCTAACATAAATAATGTTGATACATATATTTCTTTGAGTACTGCATGTAATCCTAACGTGATTCTGTTGCAGGTGGTCAGTATTCCAGATATCCCAGGTTAGGATAGCTAGCTAGCATTTGTGTAATGGCTGAAATTTCATCACATTTAACTCACACCTCAAGGGATGAGGCCAAGTGAAGAGACACTGAATGATTAAATAACTGAAACTGATTTATTCTCTGACAGCTTGCTAGGAAACTCATCATCATATACTCATATAATATGTATGATACACACAGTCGCACATTTGTAATTGTGGCCAATCCATTGTCTCCATATATCTGCTAGTTGAGAATGAGTCAGGAAGTTGATCTAAGAAAACATGATTTTTCCCTCTTTTTTTCCTCCTTATTTCTTAGTTTCCCAACATCTCTATTAAAGTGGTATTTAAAAACCACATTTATTAAATACCTTTTATGTGTCAGGCACTGCATCAAGTGCTTTTCAAATATTATTTTATAGTGCATAGAGAGCTATTCTTAGAGTAGGGAAGACTGGGGTTCGAGACTCAACCTTGACTGATATAGGCTATGTGATTCTGGGGAAATCCCTCAATATCTCAGTGCCCCAGGCAACTAAGACTATAAAGTGCAGAAAATATGTTGACCTCCATACTAGCAGCTTCCTACATTATGAATAAAAGATCTTTTTTTTTTAAGTTACTTTAGGAAAAAAAATCTTTAATGAACTTTTTTTTTTAAAGAGAAGTGACCATTTTCAGGAACGTACAAGCCAAATTCCTGGTTTCTTGGTCAATTCCTTCAATTCTCCCTGCATTTTTTTTTTTTAGGAAAAAATGGTCTAGCCCCATTTATCTCTGCTTGTCATTTCTACTTTCCATTAGTGTGATTGTCAGAGGTGAAGATGGCTAAGGTGGCAGGTGTCCTGTAAGGTGAGTCACTGATCTTAATGATGAAGAAAGAAAATAGCCATCACATAATTAAGGAAAGAAAATTACAGCAAGACATTCTTTATCACTTCATGTGTCCTTCAAATAGCAAATTTTATTGTGTAAACAGTTGAATTAATAATTAATCACTGACAGTTATTATTAACCATTCAAATGCTGGTGTTGCAAGTCTATTTTGTAACTGTATTTCAGGAGTATTTCTCTTACTCATAGAATTTTTAAAAAGATGAAATCTTTCTTGAGGATATTACTACCAGCTCTCACAAAATGTCTAAGAGATCATAGACCAAAAATTATCATAGCTGAAAAAACCTGTGATTCTTTTGATCAATATTTCAAACATGAAAATGAAGAAGTGATAGATGCTAAGTCTATGAATGAATGAGAATTTGAAAGGAAATATTGAATATGGAAGCACATTTCATAGGAATCATTTCTCTGATGCCTGGGTTTTATGGGGTTAATAGCACCATTTGGATATTCAGTTCAGTCCCTAGAGATGAAGTTTTTCTCCTTCTGAATTTTCATATAAAAAATGTTAATAGCTACTTTGGAAATTGACATTTCATCTATACCTGAGTTCATGTTTAAAATCTAGGTCATGAACAACTCATGATGTCATTCTAGAAACTTGTATCTAAGTCATTCATTCTTCTCTCTTAATAACCACAAAATTGTTTTGTCTGCTTTTCATAGACATAGCAAAAATAACAATAAAATAAAACACGCAGAAGAAAGAAATCACATCCACATGAACATCCCCACAGTCAGAACTCAAAGCCAAGCATTTTTGAACTCTGGAGATAAGAGGGACAGTTAATGCCTGTTAACAACTTCCAATGTTTGTGCTCCTGTGATTTATATTCAATTTAAAGCAACTGCTAAGGAAGATATATTGCACTTAATCAAAAGCACAGGCAAGGTTGACTTACTGAAATGCATTAGTCCTTTTCTCTATGCCAGATCAGAACTTCCCTCAGAAAATAATGTAAAATATATATTTGAAGCACAGTCATGAAAGAAGCTTCATTCGAGGGTCCAGCCCCACTGTATGCAAAGTCTCTTGTTAATATGGTAAAGCTGAAAGTATATCAGATCTGGAGTTAGAGATCTGTAGTCAATTCCTTCCTTTGACACTGTACCTGTGCTAATTAAGCAAATAATTTTGCCCACCTGGACCTTAGTGCCTTTATCTGTAAAATGAGGGGGCTGGACTAGCTTGCTTCTGACTTCCCTTCCAGCTCTAGGTCCAGGGTTAATGAAAGATTAGTCTACTTTTAAGTTCATCCTGCCATAGAGATCCTATCTCCCTAGTTTCTTTACCCAAGATTATTTTGGATGTTCAACACTGAAAAGTGTTTACAGGAGTATACAAAGTCATCCATAGGTTATTCTCCAAAATTTGGCTAATACAACCCAAGTCCTTGGCAAGCCTCTATTGTACAACAGTATGCTCAATAGCTCTTTAATCTGAATTTCCATTGAAGGGTGAATATATATTTAGAAGAAGATGGTTAGTTTTTGGAAACTGTATATCCTTGGATTGGCTTGCAACTTATTTTGTTTTAAAATTCATCTTATTAGGGCATTTTGTTTTCACATTACAGTCATTTCTGGACATATCTCTATTCCCATCCCAATTTGAACTCTCCTTTGTAAAAGGAAAAAAAAATAATTGAGCAAAAACAAGCAATCACAGTGAGATTCTTTGAAAATATATGTAATTGTGTTCTCTAGTAGCTCCCAGTTTCTCTATTGAGAGGAAGAAGTTACATTTCCATATTTGTTCCCTGGGACCATTGCTGGTTTTTCAATTACTCAAGAGTAATCACTCAGCCTTCTTTCACTGATCTTTTCCTTTGTTGTTGTAATTGTTGTAATCATTGTGTATGCTACTCTTCTGGATCCCTACATTTTATTTTGTAACTGTCTACCTATTTATTAATAAAAGAAAGGTATTCTGACAGCTGGTTTGCATACAGTTTGACCAGTCTGCTGTATCACTTCCTCATGGCACACCTCAGTGACTCTGAGCTCTCTTATATTCTTACGAAATGATTGGTGCTGGAGTCCAGTGATAGTTTGGGGTATGGAATATCAAAGGAAAGAAAAAAATGAAAACCAAAACAAAACAGAAACAAAACCAAATAAAACAGTCTGGTTTTCTAACTTTCATGGGGTGAAGAGCTGGGAACATTCAATGGTTTACTCTCATGAAAATGTGAGCTTATTCAGTATATACACATACTGAAGGAATTCTTTCCACTGACCTACCTCAGATTAGCAATTCCAGGTTGCTATGCTATTATGGAAGATTTACTGTGACCTTGTTCTTCATTTATTTCTCCCTTTCTCTGGCTCTAGAATGGCTTGATTTGTAACAGTTCTCTGTTGAGTGGTGCCAATGGAAACAGTTCATACAAAGTTTATCATTCTAAGAAAATAACGGAAATTAAAAGTGAAGGTGGCATTTGCGGGGAGACTTAGTGCAAGGATTTCCTAAGTCAGAGTCACCACTTGTGAAGGAGCTATAAATACTGTTTATAAAATGCTAAGCACAGTGCCAGTTACATAGTATGTGCTGAAAAAAAAATGCTTGCTTGTTCCCTTCCTCCATATATTAGGAAAAATATAAGCAGAGCTAGACCTGAGATTGCTGTAAGGTTGTTGGCATCCTGGAGGCATGGTGAAAAGGGCACTGGCTCTGGAGTCAGAGGACTTAGGTTTAAATCCTCTGACGTGAACTACCTATGTGATCTTGGGGAAGTTACTCAATGGAGACTCAGTTGCCTTGTCTTCAAAATGGATGAGAGAATTGGATGAGTTGGGCTTTAAGGTCACTTCCAGTTCTAAATCTGTGATCTATGACCAAAGTGAGTATTTGTCTCCCTAAAATATAGCATTTCTTGAGGAGGAGGATGGCATAATGGATAGAGAACATACCACAGTGATGGGAGAAAGCCTAAGTTCAAAGGGACATATAGGCTGAGGAACCCTAGGCAAATCACTTAACAATGAGACATTCAAATTTAAAGAATTCACCCAAAATGTTCACATGGACAAAGGACAACAATCAACCAACAAGTGTCTCCAAGAAATGTTCTAAAACTCTAAGTTGCAGAGAAGATGCTGAATTGTTTGGGTAGAGGAAATTCTTTAAGCAGACCTGCCTACAAAGATGAAATCACAGGTCCAATCCAAAATGATAAGAATATATATTGTTAAGATATACAACATGTTCTAGACTTTCTTAACAAACATGCCTTGGGCTACTTCCAGATCTGCCAGGACCTTGGCCAGGTCCTGTGCTCCTGTCCAAGATCCAGGGCCATGCTGTATTTCTAAATCCTCCTTTCATTCTTTAGCTGATATCCATATTCAGGACACAATTTTCTTATCCCCATGATTAAGTTTCCCTTTGTCTCTCATTCTTTAGTAGAATATTTAGATCTCCTCCCAGTTGCTTAATTCTAGAGGATTTATAATTTTAAAAACATGGAAAAGTTCAAAATCATTTTTACTCCATGGATCACACTTTTGCCTACAAGACAAAGACATAAGGCCACAGCCTAGTTTGTACCCTAGCATACACAACTCACTAATTCTGCAGAAGGAATGATCAATCACACTTTCTGATCTTTTCATGCAAAAAGGCAGAGTAATCCCCTTGAGTTTTAAGCCTCCCATTTACATCCCTCACTCTCAGCTAATAATTTTGTTTGAGTTGTGCCAGACCTTCTGCCCCTTGGAAGACTGGGAGAAAGAATGGAAAGACTCAGTGACTTAACGGCCAAGTAAGCGACTATTCTGGCCAAGTGGTTCATTAACCAGATAATTGCTTCCAGGC
This sequence comes from Pseudochirops cupreus, assembly GCA_028627135.1. Lineage (NCBI taxonomy): Eukaryota > Metazoa > Chordata > Mammalia > Diprotodontia > Pseudocheiridae > Pseudochirops > Pseudochirops cupreus. The sequence goes on from CM053583.1 coordinate 110,095,671, forward strand.
AGTTTTAAGTTCTGACCAGGTAGAGAATTTAGAAGTGAGGAGGATTTTATAAAACCATGCAGAAAACACTCACAGTTTTGGTTTGGCGAGCAATGGAGGTGGCTCCTTCGTGGGCGAAAGCAGGACATCTGGCTTTGGGGCAGATTTCTTACTGTTTGCTTTGCCATTAATCAGTCCATTCACTCCATGGCTCAGATGGATGCCATTGGTTTCCCTCCTGGCAGAGTCAAGTTGCAATTGAAGGCCTGCCATGCCTGGTCCAAGCTCAGGGTGGGTCACTGGCTGACTTTCTGGAGGTTTCTCTGGAGTCATCTCAAAGGAACTGATTTCTAAAGGTGGAGGGGGAGGTGGATCGTGTTGGAAATCATCACTGTTGGACTGTCTTATGAAGTCATGGCCACAGTTTTCCATGTTGGCTAAGGGAAGGAGGGAGGGAAGAAAAAATAAGAAAAGGCAAAAAATAAGATATTATAACTCTAAGAAGTTATTTTCACACTGTATAAGATCTTTTACAAACACTGAGTTCTGTTAATCCGTCAAAGGACAAGTGACTACAGTGCTCCTGCATGATCTCCAGATACTAGCTGGATTTTTCTCATGGAGGACTTTGCTAACTTCCACATTTACTTCAAATTTACCACTAGGTTTCAGATTATGTCTTTGTAAGAGGAAACCAGCTACTGCTGATTTAGCAGCAATAGAGGATGTAGAAATTTCTAACAAAGGCTGAAAACAGAATTTGATCAGTGTTGAATACACTAATGAATCAACTAATAAATATTTATTAAGTACCTACTATGTGCCAGGCATTATGTTAAATGCTGGAAATATATAAAAAGGCAAAAGACAATCTTTGCCCTCAAGGAGCTTCCAATCTTGTGGTAGAGACAACAAACAAATATATCCAAACAATCTATGATATAGGACAAATAAGAAATAATTAAGAGAGGGAAGACACTAGAATTAAAAGGGGTTGGGGAAGGCTTCTGGTAATAGAAGATTTTAGTTGGGATACAAAAGAAGCCAGAGAATCCAGTCTGCAGAATGGAGGGGAGAGCATTCCAGGCATGGGGAGCAGTCAGAGAAAAGGCCTAGAGTCTAGAGAGAAAGTGTCTTGTTTGAGGAAGAATAAGCAAGATAGGAAAAGAAATTGGAGGTGGGGTGGGATAGGTTGTGAAGGGTTTTGAAAGGCAAATAGAAGATTTAGTATTTGATTTTGGAGGTAATAGGGAGCCATTGGGGTTCAGTGAGCTGGGGAAGTGACATGGTCAAACCTAGACTTCAGGAAAATCATTTTAGTGACTGAGTGGTGGATGAGTAAGATTGTGGAGAGACTTGAGGCAGGCAACTCAGTGATGAAATGAACAGGATGCTGGACCTAGAGTCAAGGAAGACCCGAGTTCAAATTCAGCTTCAGCCACTTACTAGCTGTGTGACCCTAGGCAAGTCACTTAATCTCTGTTTCCTCAGTTCCCTCATCTGTAAAATGGAGACAATAACAGCACCTGCCTCAAAAGGGTTATTGTGAGGATCAAATGACATAATAATTGTAAAGCACTTAGCACAGTGCTTGACGAGCAAGACCCACTAACAGGCTATTGCAATAGTACAGGCTTGAGGGCCTTCGCAATAGCGGTGGCAGTGTCAGAGGAAAGAAGGGATCACGTTTGAGAGATGTTACAAAGTTAAAATTGACAGGGCTGCTAACACTGCTTTGTACTCCCTCTACACCTTCCATGGATCTGATTCAGCAAACTGAATGTGTCTTGCTGACATTGGCTCTCCAAGACCTAGAAAACTTCTGGGGAGCGGGAAGTGTGTATTCTCCCCATTTTACATGTGGGGAAGCTGAAGAATTCAGTTAAAGGACCTGCTTGAGATCTCAGATTTCAAAGCAAACCTAGTCCATGCAGTTGGAACATCTACATTTGGTGAAAGTATTCTATAGAAGTTGATTGATTGTGGTACTATATAGGAGGGTCACATCAGGTCAAGCACAGGCAAGGGCCACAGAACTCGGAACAAAAACTCCATACGCCCTTATATTCACAGGGCCCTAAGGCAGGGTCACTGGGGCTTTGCCCAAAGGCACTAACATCTATGGAGGGGAGGGGGCAATGTAATTCCTTTCCATGGTACTCTTCCAGCTTGCATCTCCCTTGCTTTACGGTCAGCTGCTGGCCCCCAGCCTTACAGTGCGATTGCCTCCCCTCTTCTGTTGGGCTCTGGACTCTGACAAGGGTTTAATCATTGCCACACCCTGATCCCAAAACTTGAGCATGACCTTATTCAACCTGGTCAGACTGTCCTCTTTATCTCTCAGTGTGCTGGCATACCAATGTCTACTCACACCACAGCTGAACTCTCCTGCTGGCCTAAATTGGCTAGGCCACGCTCTGTTCCCTCTCTGCATAGAGGCCTCCCTCTCAGGACAACTAGACTATATCCACATCTCTGTTTCTGCCACCACTGAGTTTACTTCAGGCACTGGAGTACTAGCTTTGGTTTTAATGTCATATGTTTCTCTGACCCTCTGAAAGTGGATGAATGATTCTTGTATTATTGTTGGGGGGCCATCCTATACTGGGCCCAGTATGTTGGTGGAAGAACCTACATTCAGGCTTCTTCCTCAGCTTTAATCCTTACAGTAGGCCCCTGTATTGACAAATGGCTCATTCATCTCAGCTCTTCCCATGCTGTGCTGGGCCTTGTTTTTCTGCTCTTTATCGGGAGGAGCCACGGAAGTCCACAATCACCATTCTCCTATCTCTACTTCTTTTTATCTTGCCTCTGCTGCCACCTAGCACCAAGTTCCCACTCTCCAATAATCATTCAGAAAAGAATGTTCAGCGCCACTCCAGTTCATCAAAAAACAAATCTTGATTGATGGCCTACTGTGTGTAAACCACTATGTTAGGCAGGCACTGTGGGGGAGACTAAGAAGCACAGAAGAAGTTTTCAGAAAGGTAATGACAGAGAGGCAATGTAATGAATACTCAGGCTGAAATAAAATACTAAGAGGAGATAATTGTTTTCAAATTAAATGGCTTATTTGTGAGTTTATATCAACAACACTTCCTGTGCCTGTTCCCACCCCCATCTTTCCTTCCAGAGAGAAATCCCCTATAAGAAATAATTTTTTAAAGGGAGGGGGGGAGGACCAGTTCAGCAAAACTAACCAACAGATTGAAAAAGTCTGATATATTTAGTGCTCTATACCCATAAACTCTCACATCTGAGGGTAGGCAAGATAAAAAAAAGTAAAGAGATAGGAGAACAGTGATTGTAAACTCCCGCAGCTCCTCCCAATTAAGAGCAGGGAAGGATGCTTTCTCAAATCTTTTCTTCAGTGTCAGCATTGGCCATTTGAATTGTTTTTTTGATATCCAATTTTTTTTTCTGAGGTAGTAGGGGTTAAGTGACTTGTCCAGGTTCACACAGCTAGTCTGTCTGAGATCATATCTGAACTCAGGTCCTCTTGATTCCAGGGCCAATGCTCTATCCACTGCACCACCTAGCTGCCCCTAGACCATTGGGCTTTTTTTAAACAGGAGCAACAGACCATGCTACTCTCTTCATAGAATGGTTGTGTCTAGTTGCTGATGAAATTTAATTTCATAGATTATAAAAATCATTTCTCTCTTCTCATATTACCTCCCTTCTTATGCTTCCCTTTCTAGAAGCTTCACTTAAGCTCAATTATGCATATGTCTGGATCTCCTGTGTGGCTGCTTCACCATGTCCTGCTGCCTCAGCTTTAGCTGCTAAATGTTAGCAAAATCTGATCCATTAGCTTTTGAGTTTCTAAGATCATTTCTTATGATGCTATAATCCTGGACTACATTTCTATAGTGTTTTAAAGATTTGCAAAGTATATTCCTCAAAATTAACCATGAGGCAGATAGAATGAGAATTATTATCTCCATTTTGCAGGAAGGGAAACAGAGGCAGAACTGGAAATCTCTGAATTCAAAGACCAATGGTAATACTCTTTTCTATGATATTTTACAGAGTTTTTACATACGTGTGTGTGTGTGTGTGTGTGTGCTTATTGCTACCATATAGCCTTGAAAGCTCCTCTCCTATTTCCATGCCACCCCATCAAAAATGGCTTTTGTTTCCATTTGCAAAGTTGCCTATTAGGAGAAATGAGCATGACTTTAGCAGAGATAACCGGAACATCAGCCAAGATGCTTAGAGAACTGTTTCCAGAAGTACAGTAGCTGTCTTCTGAAGTAATTAGTTAGAACTCTGTATGCTGCCACAGGCAGTGATCTGATATCATGATGCAGAAACTCTGCATTTCCCCATCAGTCACGTACCTGAGTTGACAATGAGTTCTGCCATGCTGGTTACAGATCCATATTCATTTCTTGCAGAGCAAGTGAAGATTCCGGCATCCTCAGGAAAAGTCTCTGCAATGACCAGGGTACAAATCTCCTCTGGAAAAGAACAGAGATTAGGTCAGTCCCCAGGAGTTAAATGAAGGCACTCTATTAAGAACCTGGGGGGAAAAAAAACCACTCTAATTTGTTTAAAAAAAAAAGAAAGTGACAAATCGGAGAAGGATAATTTAGCCATAAAAAGGATCTTTTAATTAAAAAAAAGTTTTTGGTCAAATTCTTAAGGAGTAATTTCCCCTCCTGCTCTTACTTATGTATTTCAAGAATCAATTGACAAATATTAATTAAGTACTTACCACATGCCAAGCATCGTACAAGGGACTGGGGTCACAAATAAAAAGAATGAAAGAAGCTTGTATTCTAATGAGGTGAAATAGTAAGTGCACATCTCTTTCTCTCTCTCTCTGTTTGTAGTATCTTAAACTATTTAGCAGAAAAATTGGTAGGAGCTTCTCTACTCCACTACTCTAAATTGCTTTTTATCGTCAGGCATCTCTTCCTTCTTTTCTCTGTACTGAGAAGACAAGATGATGCCCTTGTCAAATAGAACCCTTAATCTTTCATCTCATCCTGTACCTTCATTTATTGATCATCTCTATTCTCTTTGGACTCTTCAATTTCTCTTCTACTGGCTTCTTCCCAACTGCCTACAAATATGCCTAAGCATTCCCACCCTAAAAATTCCATTTTCTGTTGACTTTGTCCCTGCCTCAGGCTAACGTCCCTTTTTCTTCTTCCCTTTTTCCTTTAAACTTCTAGGAATGCTTCATGTTCACTGCCTTTACTACCACCAGCAATCTATCTTCCATGCCTACCATTCTAAAGAAACAGCTCTTTCCAAGGTCACTACTGACCTGATCTAATTTCCAAATTTAGTAAATTCCAAATTTGCAGTTCTCATCTTTCTTGGTCTTGTTGCTATTTGACACCACTGACTAGAACTATTTCTTAATACTTTCCTCCCATGGCTTCCATGATGCTGTTCCATTCTACCTCTCTTTCTACCTCTGTGGTCATCGTGGTACCTTGTCCTTTGGTGGTTTCTCTTACTTTGTGAAACTTCTTTCCGTGGAACTCATCTCTTCTCTATGTTTTCTTCTTTGTTAATTTTATTCACTTCCCTAGATATTGTGACGACTTCCATTCAGATTATTACCATGGTAAATAGTACCATTTATCCCCAGCCCTCACCGTTTTTCCCAGCTCCAAATACACTTGTCTAGCTGTCATGTCTTTAGCAGGATATTCCACTGCAGTTTAAACCTGGCCAAAACCTTGCTTATAATTTGCTCCTTTTGACTTTGCTATTTTTTTTTTATCAACAGTACCAACATTTACTCAATGAGCAGTATTCAAAAGGTCAGCATTATTTTTTGGAAACGTTTTCCTCACCTCTCATATCCAATTAATTTTTTGTTGTTCAGTTGCTCCAGTCATGTCTGACTCTGTGACCTTATTTGGGGTTTTCTTGACAAAGATACTGGAATAGCAGGCACACAAGGATATGTGACTTGCCCATGGTCACACAGGTAGTAAGTGTCTGAGGCCAGATTTAAACTCAAAGATGAGTCTTCCTGACTTCAGACTCAGTACTCTGGCTACTGTACTACCTAGCAATCCTGAAATTAATTACTAAGTTCCATAAATATTGTCCTTTGAACTTTTTCTCATATCCACTTTCTCTTATTGTAGCCACTACTGTAGTGGCTTTCATTTCCACATATGTGGAAAAAAGTTGCCCTTCCTTCCTTCTCTCTCCCCTTTAAACCACCCTTCATACTGATGCCAGCCTTAACTTCATTATTTATGAATCTGGCTGTGTCTCTTCTTTGCCTTAAACCTTCCATGGCCCTCCCCAGTGTCTACTGAGTAAAGTTCAAACACCTTCACCTCATATTCAAGGCCTTCCACCATCTGGTGTCATCTTTCTTTTGTAGCTTTATCTCATATTAGTTTTCTTCATGGTCTTTATATTTTGTTCCAAATGGACTAATTTACTCTCTTCTGAAAATATTGTTGGGTTCATAAGCCTTAATGACTTTGGTCATGATTTTCCCCACAGAAGAAAGGTCTCCTTTTCCACTTGTTGAAGTCTTACATATAAAGCCCAATTCAAAGACTGCCTTCTTGAGAAGGGTTTTCCTGATTGCCTCTTTCTGGAATGATCTTCCCACTAAGATCTTAGATAATTGTTTTACAACTCTTTAATCCATGTAACATTACTCAAAGTCCTATCAGCAGGTCTGAAATTAGGTTAGCTATAGAAAAGATAGGATTTAATGGCAAAAATGTGATTTGAACATATTCTTTCTTGAAGACACAGGGGAAAAGAAAAGCAGAGTAGAAACAACATTGGACTTAGAAGATCTGGGTTTGAGTACTAGTCAGCTTTCTATTTAGCTGTGCTACTAACTCTAGGCAAGTCACCTATATTCACTGAGCCTCCCTTTGCTCATCTCTTAAATCAGGAGGATATTTGAAGAGTTGACTGTAAAAGGTTGTTGTTAAAAAAAGAACTTTTAAAAACTGTAAAGTACAATGTAGACTCAAGGGAGGATGGTAAGTAAAGCCACTATCTGTGTGTTCTATAACTTATTTATTTAAAATTAATAATGTTTGATATTGGCTTGCCATTCTTAAGAGATGTTATTAATTATCTGTCAATAACCACACTGTATAGGGGAGTTCCTGGAAAATTTTAGTATTCATTGACGAGACTTTTAAAGAACAGAGTATTTCTCCTTCCTGACCTTTAAAATATGTACTGTTTGTCACAGGACGTTATCATCATAGCTAGCAGTTCCATAGCACTTCAAAAGTTTGTAGAGAGCTTCACATATGTAACTCATTTGAGTTGTTGTTCAGTCATTTCATCATGTCTGACACTTTGTGACCCCATTTTGGGTTTTCTTGGCAAAGATACTATAATGGTTTTGCATTTCATTCTCCAGCTCTTTTTATAGATGAGAAAAAATGAGGCAAACAGGGTTAAGTGACTTGTCCAGGGTCACACAGCTAGTTAAGTATCTGATGCCAGATATAAAACTTGGGTAAGTGGAAACCTATTTTCTCCTTTTAATTTTTTTTTTTTTTTGCTTTTTGGAGAGGAGAAGGCAGGCCAATTTGGGTTAAGTGACTTGCCCAAGGTCAGACGGCTAGTAAGTGTTAAGTATCTGAGGCCAAATTTGAACTAAGGTCTTCCTGACTCCAGGGCCGGTGCTCTATTCACTGTGCCACCTAGCCTCCCCCTTTCTCCTTCTTTTGGTGTCATTTTATATGATTGCGAACTTTTAGAAATCAGGGATTATTTCTTTATGTCCAATTTTAGCAATATCCAATAGAACAGACACATAATGATGATGTAATGATGAAGTGTATAGATGAGTGAGGGGGAGACCAAGACATATTAAACCATCAATTAGGACCTTAAAATACTGTCTACTAAATTTCATGCCTTATATAATTAAAGGAAAGGGTTAAACCCTGCTTTCCATATCATATTTATATATCTACTCCAGTAGGCCAGGAGGCAGTAAAGAAACCAGTTGTATGAAAGTTTATAGCTTTTGATGAAAGACTACTCTGATAATGTTGATTTTAACATGTCAGAGGGAAAGAATTTCCATGCTTATATCACATGAAAACTCATATGAAAAAAGGATTTATTTCACCAGGAAGTGTAACTAGTCATCACCAGAGATAAGACTGACTTGAGTTTTTCTAAGTTAAGGAGGAGTATTGTAGCCCTTTCTGAGTTTAATGGTAACATGTCATGTCAGAGAAAGGCGTTTGTCAAGGTGAGGAAAGATTGAGAGTGAATAAATGGTAGACAGAAAGGCTAGAAGAAGAGGGTTCTGCAGTGAGTCATGTGTGCTAAGAAAGCCATAAACTTTGCTCATCATTCAGTGATATCATCAATGAAGGCATTTTCAAAAATCTCCAGAGAAAAGTTCATACTTTGGAAATGTTTGCTGAGTTGCATTCTACCAGTCAATGTGTTCATATCTCCCCTATCTTAAAAGAGGATCACAGCTTAAACAAGATTCCCTTGCCCTAGCTCCTCTTCTGAGCTATTATCATCCTTATTCTCTTCTTGTCATTGTTGGCAAATTTCTAGGAAGAGTCATCTCTATTACCTCTACTGCTCAATACCTGGGTACTCTACAATGTTACCTCCTCTTCTGTTCTACTGAAACTGTTCATTCCAAGATCACTGATTGCCCTTCTACCCCTCAAAATGCCAAATCCAGTTAGTTTCCTCAACTGTAAAAATGGGAATGATAATAACGTTCCAGGGTTATTATGAAGATCAATTGAAATAATAATTTTAAAGCACTTAGCACTGTACATGGCATTTAGTAAGCATGATATAAATATTAGCTATCACCATCATCATTACTATTATTGTTATAATTTTCAGTTCTCATCCCCCGTGAGCTATCTGATATACTTGACACTATTGATCATCCTCTCTCTCCTTTATATTTCTTTTTTTTTTTTTTGGTCCTATACTGCTTCTTTTTAAAAAAATAAATTTATTTTCTTGTTTACATCATTCATTTCCACAAGATTTTGAGTTACAAATTTTCTCCCCATCTTTCCCCTACCCAACACCTCAAAACAGCCATCCCACTGTATAACCCCTCCCCCAATCTGCTCTCTCCTCTGTCCTCCCCCTGACCCCTCTGACTTTCTGGTAGGGCACGATGGATCTCCCTACCACAGTGCCTGCATATCTTAATTCCCAGTTCGATGTAGCTAATAATAATAATAATAATAAATATGTATATATATATATACATACATATATATTTTTAACATTTGATCATAGAATTTTAAATTCTAGATTCCTTCCCTTCCTCCCTCGTCACCCACCCCCACTGGAAGGAGAAGCAATTAAATACAGGCTGTACATGTGTAATTACACAGAACATCTCTACAGTGGGCATATTGTGAGAGATGAATTATATGTCCCTCTTTCCTATCCTGCCCCTCCTTGTTCTATTCTCTACCCTGTCCCTGTCCCTTTACAGAAGTGTGCACTTCCAGCAATCCTCTACCCTACCCTGCACTCCCCTCCATCATCCCACCTCTCATCCCCATCCCCCCTACTCTCCTAAGATACCCAATTTAGAGTTTATATCATTCCTTCTCTAAGCCAAATTCAATGAGAGTAAGGTTGCCCCTTTCCCTTTTGCCTTCCTGTTCTTCCCTCCCCTGTAACAATTATTCCTTGCCTCTTCTATATGAAATGATTAACCCCATTCTGTCTCTCCCTGTCTCCTCTCATTCTAATGCTCACCCACCTCAGAATTTCACCTTTTAAAGTATCGTCCCTTCCTATTTCAATTGATCCTGTGCCCTCTATGTACTCATATATACACATACTCAGATATGTGTTCG
>CM053583.1:110105976-110127906 GCA_028627135.1 Pseudochirops cupreus
CAGTAACTTCATTCAAGAGAATGACAATAATGAGACAATATACCAAAACTTGTGGGATGCAGCAAAGGCAGTTCTTAGGGGAAGTTTTATATCCCTGAATGCATACATGAAAAAATTAGAGAAAATGTAGGTCAATGAATTGGGCATTCAATTGAAAAAGCTAGAAAAAGAACAAATTGAAAATCTCCAATTAAATACTAAATTAGAAATAATGAAAACCAAAGGAGAGATTAATAAAATTGAAATTAAGAAAACTATTGAACTTATAAAACTAAGAGTTGGTTTTATTAAAAAACTAATAAAATTGATAGATCCTTAGTCAATATGATAAAAAAAAAAGAAAGAAAGAAAGAAGAAAACCAAATTTCGAGTATCAAAAATGAAAAGGGCGAATGTACCTCCAATGAAGAGGAAATTAAAGCAATAATTAGGTTATTTTGCCCAATTGTATGCACATAAATTTGACGATCTTATTAAAATGGATGAATATTTGCAAAAATATAAGTTGCCCAGATTAACTGAAGAGGAAGTAAATTACTTAAATAACCCCATCTCAGAAAAAAAGAAATTGAACAAGCTATCAGAGAACTCCCTAAGAAAAAATCTCCAGGGCCAGATGGATTTACTAGTGAATTCTATCAAACATTTAGAGATCAATTGATCCTAATACTCTACAAACTATTTGGGAAAATTGGTGAGGAAGGAGTCCTACCAAATTATTTTATGACACAAATATGGTACTGATACCTAAATCAGGGAGAGACAAAACAGAGAAAGAAAATTATAGACCAATCTCCCTCACAAATATAGATGCAAAAATTTTAAATAAAATGTTAGCAAAAAGACTACAGCAACTTATCGCAAGAATAATACATTTTGATCAGGTTGGATTTATTACAGGAGTGCAAAGATGGTTCAATATTAGGAAAACCATCAGTATCATTGATCATATGAATAATAAAACTAGCAGAAACCATATAATTATCTCAATAAATGCAGAAAAATCCTTTGACAAAATACAACATCCATTCCTATTAAAAATACTAGAAAGTATAGGAATAAATGGAGTTTTCCTTAGAATAATAGGTAGCATGTATTTAAAGCCATCAGCAAGTATTATATGTAATGGGGATAAACTAGAAGCATTTCCAATAAGATCAGGGGTGAAACAAGGATGTCCACTATCACTCTTCTTCTTCAATCTGGTATTAGAAATGCTAGCAGTAGCAATTAGAGAAGAAAAAGAAATCAAAGGAATCAATTAGGCAAAGAAGAGACTAAGCTATCACTCTTTGCAGATGATATGATTGATATACTTGGAGAATTCTAGAGAATCAAGTAAAAAACTTCTTGAGACAATAAATAAATTTAGCAAAGTTGCAGGTTATGAAATAAATCCACATAAGTCCTCAGCATTCCTATATATTTCTAACAAAGTACAACAGCAAGAGATAGTAAGAGAAACCCCATTTAAAGTTACTGTAGACATTACAAAATATTTGGGAATCTCCCTGCCAAAGCACACCCAGTACCTATATGAACACAACTACAAAACACTTTTCACACAAATAAAATCAGATCTAACTAATTGGAAAAACATCAATTGCTCATGGCTGGGTTGAGCTAATATAATAAAAATTACAATTTTACCTAAATTAAGTTACATATTTAGTGCCATACCATTCAGTCTACCAAAAAATTACTTTACGGAGCTAGAAAATATAGTGACAAAATTCATCTGGAAGAACAAAAGATCCAGAATATCAAGGCAATTAATGAAAAGAAATGCTAGGAAAGGTGGCCTAGGCATACCACATTTTAATCTGTATTATAAAGCAGCAGTCATCAAAACTACTTAGTACTGGCTGAGGAATAGAGTAGTGGATCAATGGAATAGATTGGGTACAAGAGACTCAGTAGTCAAATATTATAGTAATATACTATTTGCTAAACCCAAAGACATTTTTGGGATAAGAACTCAGTATTTGACAAAAACTGTTGGGAAAATTGGAATATAGTATGGCGGAAACTGGACATAGACTATCATCTAACACCGTACACCAAAATCAAGTCTAAATGGGTGCATGATCTAGGTATAAAGGCTGATACTGTAAGTAATCTGGGGAAGCAAGGAATAGTTTACCTGTCAGATTTATGGTTTAGGGAAGACTTTATTACCAAAGAAGAGTTGGAGAGCATTATAAAATGCAAAATGGATAATCTTGATTACATTAAATTGAAAAGTTTCTGTACAAACAAAGCCAATGTAACCAAGATTAAGAGGGAAGTGGGAAATTGGGAAAGAATTTTTATGACCAGTGTCTCTGATAAAGGCCTCATTTCTAAAATATACAGGGAATTAAGTAAAATCTATAAGAATACAAGTCATTCCCCAATTGATAATGGTCAAAAGATATGAACAGACAATTTTCAAAGGTAGAAATTAAAGATATCCATAAGCATATGAAAAAATGCTCTAAATCACTATTGATTTGAGAAATGCAAATCAAAACAACTTTAAGATACCAGATCTCACCAGTCAGATTGGCTAAGATGACAAAATAGGAAAATGACAAATGCTGGAGAGGATGTGGAAAAATTGGAACACTAATGCATTGTTGGTGGAGCTGTGAACTGATTCAACCATTCTGGAGAGCAATCTGGAACTATGCCCAAAGTGCTGTAAATAATTGCATGCCCTGTGACCCAGAAATACCACTTCTGGGGTTGTATCCCAAAGAGATTATAGAAGTGGGAGGAAGAACCATATGTACAAAAATATTTATTGCAGCTCTCTTTGTGGTGGCAAAAAACTGGAAATTAAGGGGATGTCCATCAATTGGGGAATGGCTAAACACCCAAGTTGTGGTATATGGATGTAATGAAATACTATTGTGCTATAAGAAATGGGGAGGAGATGGACTTCATATTTACCTGGAGAGGCTTATACAAATTGACACTAAGTGAAAAGATCTGAACCAGGAAAAATTTATATACAATTACAGACACATCATATGTGTGACAACCAACTTTGATAAACTCGTCTCTTCTCAGCAACACATAGTTATAAGACAACTCTACAAATCTCAGGATGGAAGGAGATGTCTACATTCGAGAAAGATCTAGAAATAACATAGTTTCAATGGAGACTGAAGCAATCTACACGCTATTGTTCTTTTCCATGTTTGGTTTTGTTTCTTCTTTCCCATTGTTCACTCCATTGGTTACAACCCTTCTATACACAATCAGACTAATGTCCAATGTGAAAGTATTTGCAGATCCTATACTTGATTGCATGCCATCATGGTGGCGGGGGTGGGGGGAGAGAGGGAAGGGAGAAAATTTGAAACTCAAGGGATTGTGGAACTGAATCTTGTAAAACTAAAAGTAAATAAACAACTCAATTAATAAAGAAAAAAAAAAGATTGATCCTTGGTCCTGTACTAAATTCTTCCTGGGTTACAAGCCTTACCAACTAGCTTCATACTTTGGCTGTGGTCTATGCCAGGAAGAAAAACCATTTCCCTTTCCAAAGAGCCAAGTTGTTAACCAGTGTTTTGACTGCCTCAGTGCCTTGGAATCTGGGGTAAATGTATTCATGGTTTATGGAATCTGTGCCTCTTTAATGAAATGTCTCGTAAGCAAAATGAATATCTTCTTTAAATGATCTTAGAAGATTATTTAGTGCCTCAAAAGACTCAAAAATTAAAATTATTTACCTTTTATATAAAATCTACACTAAGATCTAGGGTTGTAAAGTTCATCTAACCCAACACTCTCATCTTACAGATGAGAAATGTTAAAGGGCCAAAGAGTAGGGAAATGAACCCAGGAGCTCTGAATCCAGAAATAGCAGCAGTCTCTCCATCACACCATACTGCCTCCCACTTAACAAACTGATGCTGATAGCCCAAGTCCCATGTGTAACACTTACCCTGAAATGATCCCTTGAAGCCACCCTTCTAGGGAACCTGTCCCCCTGCCATAAAATTGAATGAAATCAAGAGGTTCCCCATAAGAAACAGAATGTATTACCACAAGTTGAAAGATAGAGATAGAGATGGTAGAGATTGTTAGAGATGAGGAGCAAGAAGACAGCAGATGTCAGTCTGCTTAACACTGAGTGCATGGCTAAATCCTAAAAGGAGAGCAAGCTGTAGCTTCTGGGCCAGTATTTCTAAACTGATCCTATACTGTAGAGTCATTAGAAGAGAGAGCAAACCATCCAGGTGCTGTCTGTGACATCTCAGAAGTTTGATTCCTGGATGACTATTCTTGGGTGTCTCTGTTCCCTCATTTGTATATATTTCTGGACAAAGTCTATGCTATCTATTGTTGTAAATCTTAAGGAATAATATATTTTGAAAACTTGGGCAATGACAATATTGTCACAAGGTCTTTTGACAGCTTCATCACTGATGAATTTGAGTCCTCTTGTAAACCTGTTCCAGAGGTTGCAAGACCCTGATAGTCAGAAGTTATGGAAATTTTATGTAAAAGTATCTTCGTGAATAACCCAGAAATGGTAAATAAGAATGCATTATTTCACTTAGAAGTCTCACAAATGGATCCACATTTCCAAAGATTTCACTGATCTTTCCTCACCACCACCACACACCCTTTTCCAGATTTAGCATTCCAGAAAACACTATTCAAAGGTTCTTATTCCTAGAAGACCTAGAGAAGCCATTTGTCAAATGGTTTCTTTTTCCAGGATGTAAATAAGAATGCAACTCTTAATACGAAGTCTTCCAGTTGGTCTGCATACAATATCCTCCCCCCAAAATTGTTGTTTTCCTCTTAGTGACTTCTCATATTTCAATGGCATTTATCCAGTACAGTATCCTTTTGTCCAGCTTAAGTAATAAAACTAATCCCATTTACATTTAGTTTAAGTAGGCTCCAATGTATGGACTAAGGGTTTCAGATTTTCCTTGTTAGCTAATCTTAGAGACAGATAAGTAATGGGAAAGGGTGTATTTTTTTTTTTGCACCTTTGGATTTTTGATATCACGTGCAAAAGATCCACCTCTTCTAATTATACCTTCAGAGCTAACTTTCTTTCTTATCTATGTAAGGTTTACTTAAGTTTTTTTTTTATCAATGTCCCACAGTTCAGTACACTACTGCCTTACTAAAACCTGGAAAACAAACTATACCAAATTACCTTCTTCCTTAAGAAGCCTAGAACTGGGAGGTGGAGAGTACATACTGAGGAGAGAAGGAGGAAGGAAGAGGGAAAAAAATTGTGCTTGTTGGAAACTCAACTGACCTCTCCATTGTATATACTTTAAATTTTGTTTTTATGAGAATTTATTTTAATTCTGAATGCAGTCTTTGTAGAAAGAGGTTTGTATTCTAATTGCCTAGTGGTCTGAGGAGCAATAGGGTAAGAAAGGAATAATTAGAAAGATAAGGACTGGATTAATAAATGTGTTTTGTAAAATGCAGTAAAAATTCTAAAGCCAGAACAAATACATTTTTTCATGGTTTACGGTACTCAAAAACCATTTGAAAAAGCAGTTTACCAATGTAATTAAATTGGTTTTTATAAAAACCTGATGATCTGCTGGTTTAATTTCCACTTGACTCACCAGTTATCATTTTCTGACCTAATTTTTTTTCATTTTTTTTCTGTATTATAATTGCTTCTTTTCTTCTGTTTAATTGAGGGGGGAAAGGCCAAAAGTTTGATTAGAAGCATTTCCTTAAAATTTCAGGAACTGCAAAATATAACAGCCTCAGAGGGACAAGTGGTTGTTCTGGAGTGCCGGGTCAGAGGAGCACCCCCATTGCAAGTCACTTGGTTTCGGGAAGGCATTGAAATTCAGGACTCTCCAGACTTTCGGATTTTACAGAAAAGTAAGTGAAAGTGAACTGCTTGAGGTACATGAGAAATTAAGTGCTATGTCTAGGGTGCCATAGTTAGTAAAAGTCAGGGGCAGGACTCATACGTATGTATATGAGTCAACCAACATTTGTGAAGCATTTACTATGTGCCAGGAACTATGTGCATATGTGCCCTACACATCCATGTGCACATATGTATGTGTGCTCATGTGTTCAGTCTACATGTGTGTTCATTGTGCACGTGCATGTGTTCCTGTACATATGTATCTATGGGCGTACATTGCGTGAATGCATGTATATGTGTACATGTAAGAAGAAGGCAACATAAAATCATGCTAAAAAACTGGTCTCAGAGTCATGAAGACCTGGGTTCAAGTTCTGCCTCTGACTGTGTGAATCTAACAATCTCTCCATTCCCTCAGGATATAGATTCTCAACCTGAAGGTCCATGGACCCCAAGGCATCTGTGGTTAGATTTGAGCAGGCTTCTGAACTTGGATGGGGAAATATTTTTATAACTCTTTTGATGTAATTAGTGTCCTTTTTTAATTGTATGTATTTTATCTTGTGCATTTAAAAACATTATTCAAAAAAAGGAGTCCATAGGCTTCACCAGATTACTTATGGATCCGTGACACATGAAAGGTTAAGAATGGGTGCTCTAAATATATTAGTTGCAGAACAATTGCTGATCTGCACCTTCTTCTCTGAGATTTCCAGAGGGAAGGAAGGAAAAAGGGAGGGAGGGAGGGAGAGGAGGGGAGGGAAGGAAGCAACGAAGGAAGGGAGGGAGGGAGGGAAAGGCATTTTGAACAGTATAAAAGTCATTAAAAGGATAGGGGTGCTTAATATAAATGTAACTTAGTCTAATAGTTTTTCTTCTTTCTTTATCCTTTATGTGGCAAGCAGAACCTCGATCCACAGCTGAGCCTGGTAAGAATCAGTTTTCTTAAATTGTCTTTCCACATTCAATAGTTCTTTGCATCTGTACTGAAGATATAAGGTGAACAGTGTTTTTGCTACATATGAGAAATGTGAAACCCCTTAAAGATAATCTTGTAATCATGGGGTTTGTACGCTGTGTTTTACATCAACTGTGTTATTGGTTTAAAAAAAAAGTCTCATTTGGACAAGGAGGGAGAGTCCAGCAACTTAAGAGTGTTAAAATTTTTTAAATTATAATAATCTTTGTATTTAGAAAGTTAATTAAACTAATGCTAAAAAACAATCCTCCTAAGATTGCTGTGCACAAATTCTATTACAGTTACATAAACCCTAACCACTAAGTGCTAGTCTTTGCATCCCAGTTATGTTTCTCATATGTAAGCAGAGTTGGCATGTCCAGCCTATGTGTTCTCAGTATATATTTCCATAAACTCATGATTCCACAGTTATGAAAAAGCCTTCTTGCCCCAGGATTCTCTTTGAACCCTTAGGTCATTGGACCTCATAAGAGATCTAAAGTATCTGTCCCACTGTATTTAATTCAGAAGCTTAGGCACCCGATGCCTAATCCACAACAGATCACATAATCATCCCCTGGGGATTAAAAAAGTCTCAGAAATGGCGGGAAGATTTTACCTAAAGGTTCCAAGATTATGTAGTTCTCAAATGCACGTTATTTTTGCCTTGTTCCCTTCCATCCTCGCTTTCCCAACTGCACCCCTACTCACCCCTACAAAGTCAGTGTGTGTGTCTCTGCTGTGTGTGTGTGTGTGTGTGTGTGTGTGTGTGTGTGTGTGTGTGTGTGTGTGTGTAGGGGAAAAGCTGTTGTTTTTCCACAGCGATCTCTTTACCCTGTTCTCTTCCTCAAGCTTCAAGGTTTATTATAGACAGTGCAGCTCTGATGTATTGTTACAGTAAGTGCCTGAAATGCTAACATCTTAGCATTGTGTTTTTTAAAAATCACAGTCTCCACTGACCATTAATGCATGCTAAGTAATGGCCTTAGGAAAAAGCTGGAAGTGAACCATTTTCTTGTTTCAAAACCCAACTAGAGCATGTCTTCCACTATGTGTCAGTCACCATATCAGGTTCTGCTGCTGCTTTATGAAAGTATATAAATATACAGAGCTTCAAATTGTGACATTGCAAAACTCTGTTTTCTACTATATGGAACTAATTGCTGGGGCACTATCTACTCAACAATCGATGATCTAATATGGAAATCCTACAAGGAGTGAAGTCATATAGGCATCTTTTATATAAAGTTTGTAATGGCTTTTAAATGAACTCTTAAAGTTTGATAAATTCCAGAGTAAAAGCCAAATACTCCCTTTGCACCCTAGGGGATTATTTTAATGGGAAAGGGGAAGGAGAGAGAATTGGCTAGAATTTTATGTCCTTTTGTTGTCTATGTATGAAAAAAACTAAAATGTTTGGCCTGAAAGAACGGCTACTGGAACTAATTAAGCCCACTCTTGATATTGTTTTTTAGATTCTTAACAGAGCCATGTGTTTACTTTTTTCATAAAATTATTATCCTTTGTAGCCATCTCTGTTTTGTAGGCGTTCTGGGAACAATTGTTGATGATGTATGACCTTGGCTCAAACATTTCAACGCAGCAATCAGTTAGCAAACTCAAATTACTCATCTAAAATCCAGACCTTCGTTTCAATAGATGTGATTGTTTTGAAATAAAAACAATCTGAAAACTAGGTAAGAAATAGTAGATTTAGGAGAGAAGAGCAAAATGCCCTGACAATAATTAATGGTTCTGGAGAGTACAGTTATATAAATATCGGACTGATTGAACGACAAGATGAAAGAATCTTGATAAATAGGGATTTGTGAGGTTTCAGTGGAGTGACACAATGGTATGTCCTTCTAATCAGAAAGTTTTTTTTAGTGTGCCAAGAACTGTGATACAGTTACATACAACCAATCTCTACTTGCAAGCATCTGACATTCAAATGTGATTAAGCCCTTTCTTTTCAACGTTTTAATCAGTCATTTGGATGAAGATATAAATGGCATAGGTTTTTCAGACTTGTAGATGATGCCAAATAGAGCAGTAGATGCAATGTATCAGATTACGGAATTAGACTGTAAAAATAATACTGATAGAATGATAGACTGAATCCAATAAGATGGCATTAATACAGATAAACATAATTGTAGACTTAGATTTTTAAAATGAATGCAAAAGTTTAAGATGGGGAAAGCATGACTAGATAAAAATTCATGTCAAAAAGAAATGGTGATTTTAGTGGATTGAAAGTTCAATGTGAGTCAGGAGCAAGACTGAAAACCTGGCAGCCAGAAAAGCTAATGCATTTCTAGGTTGCATTAGTAAAAGCACAGTATCCAGAGTAAAGGAAGTTAAAGCTCTGATGCCAAGATCAGGCCACATCTGGAGTGTTGTGCATGGGTCTGTTTGCCACATTTTAAGGCCGTTGATAAGCAAAAGATCACGTGAAGGAAGGCAACCAGGATAGCAAGTGGACTCGAAAACATACCCATATAAGGAGCAGCTAAAAGAATTTAAAATATTTAGATTAGAAAAGAGAATAATTAACTGTTTTTGTAACTGTAAGTTTTTGAAAGACTATCAGGTGGAAGAGGAGCTAAATTTATTATACTTGGCCCAAGACACCTCAGAACTAGAAACATTGAGGGAGACATTGTAAGGAACCAAATTTGGAGTCCAGAAAAAGAAAAACTTTCTATCTATTATAGCTGTCTCAAAATATTACCTTAGAAGTAGTGGGTTCTTTTTGACAGAAGGTTTTAAAACAGACCCTGGTCAGGAATGTTGGAGAGGGAATTTTCCATAGAGGTACAGAGTCAACCAGAAAGCCCCTGGGATCTCTGTCAGCTCTAAGACTGTATGGCAATTTATAGATGATGATCACAAAGAGAACTTCACACCAAAAGGCACACCTGCTCATGTCCATAGTCTTGGATGTTCTTTCAACAAAGGCTTCCTGAAACTTCGGGCACTGCATTTTGAAAGTGACTCTCTTAATGTATTTCAGCTCCAAACATCACAGAAGATATCAGTAGCCTGCCTTTCAGAAACCATTTCCATATAAGGAACTGCTTTCAGTATGAAGTTACACAATAATGCAGAAAAAAGGCATATCATGAAAGGCTTGCAAGCAATGCCTTTTGAGTAATTTGTAAAGTATTTTCTCATGTGTCGCTCTTATGTCTTCTTTTGTTCTTCTTTTCCACTCCAACTATAATCACCCAAGTTCCAGTCTTTAACTTTTGTAATGACTTTCTAACTAGTTCTATGGGTAAACTCTCTCCTCTTCAGTCCATCTTTTACCTCACTCACTAAAAAACCTTCTTAGTGTACAACTGATCACATAACTTTTTTGTGCTAAGACTTTCCATTGGTTCCCCTTACCTACTGGGAGGACAAAGTATAAACTGCTGATTCTGGTATTTAAGACTCTTCAGAATTTGGAGGATCTAACTCTCTAGCCTCATTGCCTACCATTCTTCTTCATAGATTATATATTCCAGCCAAATGGGATTAATTCTCCATCCACCATTCTCCTGCCATTGTCTCCTCTCTCAGAACCTTTGCTTATGCTTTCATACCTAGAAAAGATTCCTTCCCCCACCCACCCAATCCATTTATTAAATGTCTGACTTTTTCTGAAAGGCCCAAGTCTCCCACCTTCTCTTCCCCCTATGTCTCCGACCCCTTCCTTACCTCAATTTCTACCTCAGCTGGAGTTGATCTTTTCCATCTCTACTTTCTCTTTACCTAGTCTTTTCCCTTGAATCTGTCCCTTTCTTCCTATATTCCAGTGATTTTTATTTATCTTTCCCTCTCTTTGATCATAAGCTCATTTATGAACCTTGCCAAGATCCATGTCATATCTGTCCTTGAATTTCCAATCCACAAAGTAAAGCTGCCCCAGTCATTTATTTAAGTAGGTACAGGATAAATGTTTGGTGGCTTGGATTGCATTACTGAATTCTATATCTCCTTCCCCACATTCTATACTTTCTTACTTAAGTTTTTTATTCTTTTTGGTCTGAAAACATTTCAGAGAGAATTATTTCTGTAAACAATTTTCCACTTAAATTACAGCAATAATAATCTCTGTGAATAGCAATATTTGGTGCTAGAAATATTTGGGGCATTTTTATGCACATTAAATATAATTTATAATCAATAGGGACTTAGATACAAAGTGCCTCACTCTGACTTTAGTTAATACCCATATGTAATTTTTTAGCACACTTTTCCAAATTGGTACTCCTAGTTTTATGTTGAATTACTTAATGCTTTTAAAGGTGCTTTTAAAAATAAGGAAGTACAATATTGCATTCAGTGATAAGAATGCCACATTAATCAATTAGCAAACATTTATTAAGTGTCTACCATATTCTGGGGTACTAGAGCAGGCACTGGAGATATAAAGACAAAAATGAAATAGTCCTTGCCAAATTTAAGGAATTTACATTCTAATGGTGGAGATACCATGTATATATGAGAAGAAAATCCATGAGAAGAAAAAAATTAAACAAAGGGATATTGATACACATTATGACTTATGTCAAATGTTGCACATGATCTTCAGAAGAACCCAGATATTAATATAAATTTTCGTTTAAGAAATATCCCCAGCACACTGTACAAAACTGAAGAAATCTTTTAATACATAGTCAAATGTTTTCTTCCCCTACTCTATCAACCGAAAACACAAAATAAAAATGTCATTAATGTGTCTCTTTTATTTAAATCATATGATAAATATATCTGATGGTATTCTATGTTTTAGGGAATAGAATATTGTCTAAATTTAACCGACTAATACATTTCTAAAACTAGGACCCCTGGTAAGTTATATCCTAGATGCGTGCAGGAAAGACTGGCAGGTGAGGAATTAGGAAAGCCTGGGTCAGTGTTATTTTCAAAATGTTAAAATGTAGACAGCTTTGAGAATTACATAAAAGATTCACCATTAGTAATATATTGTTTCTTCAAATTCCTTCTCTCTCTCCCTTTCCCTCTCCCTCTCCTCCTCCTTTTTTTCTCCTTCCCTCCCTCCACCTCTCTGCTACGTTTCCCCTCCTCTCTCCCTGTCTCACTCTCTCTCTCCCTCCAGTCTACTGCACAGATTATTATAAACTTCTAGATATTCTAATTATTCCTTGACTGGAATTTGCTGGTACCATGATGAAACTTCTATAGGTTAACAAATGTGGGTGAAGGAAAGCAACAGCCTAGTTTGTCCCCATAAGCTCATGAAGTCTTGATATGATGTTGAAACAGGTTTTTCTTGTCACTGCTGTATTTTATCTGTCTAATGGGTTTTACACTCCCTTCTTGTCTAGACGGAAGTCAGCTTGCATCACAAATCTTTCCAACGGTTTTGTGAATTAAAGGCTAGTCGGCTTACTTGTGTCCAGCATCCATTTGTCAGATTACCTGCTCTGTGCTGCTGCCTTAACATTACAGCTTCATACTGATTGAATCCTTCAAAGAACAGTTTGCTCAGAAGGAGCAAGTGTTCCAGCTGTTGCCAGCTATTGATGGCTTGGCTATTACTCAAATGTCTGGATACAGCCACAAACAGTATTGAATTACTATATCATCACTGTCTGAGGGCATGGAAGAAGAAAAATGCCAAAAATAACTTTTCCTAGCTGACCAGGGAATCATACATATGCAAGTATAATATCTTCTGCTTCCACGGCAGCTCTCTAGAGACTAGTCCTGCTTGCCTTGGACTTTGCTAAGTAGACTCTAAGTTTGCAACCGCGAAGCAGAAAATAACCAAACTGTGCGACGGGCAAATTGTACTGAGCAGGCAAATGTCATTGTACTGAGTTTATGTTGTGAAAAGGGAAAGATCCTCAGGCACCTTGAACTCCCTAATGTTGTGTCTTGGGTTCACTGGGTAGTGTCATATATTGGAAAGGATATTGACTCTGGAGTTAGAAGACCTAATCAAATATCACCTCTGACACTAACTCTGTGACCTTGAGCAATTCAGATCCCCTCTCTGTGCCTCAGGTTCTGCATCTATAAAACATGTGTTGGACTCAATGCCTTCTAAGGTCTCTACCAGTTCTAGATCCATGTTCCTAATATTTGGACTGCTCTACTTTCATTGAATTATGGATCTATCTTCTTTAGACCTAGAAGAGAGAACTCTAAATTTAGAATTGACCTCAGTTTCTATTGCTACTCAATAACTTTGCAACTTTGGGGGAGTCACTTAACCACTTGATGACTTAATACCCTCATTTGTAAAAAGTGGATGATAATACTTCACTACCTACCTCACAGAGCTGATACAGCGAAAGCACTTTGGGAACCTCAAAAGCACATGGCAATGTGGGCTGCTATTATTATTGGAATGGTAGCAACTCACAGCAGAGACCAATTCCCAGGTTTAGCGAAAAGAATGGAAAGGGATGTGATTATCAAAAATAACTATTGAATAAAAGTTGTTTAGTCATTTCAGGTACGTCTGACTCTTCATGACCTCCATTTTGGGGTTTTCTTGGCAGAGATACTGAAGTGGTTTGCCATTTCCTTCTCCAGCTCATTTTACAGATAAGGAACTGAGGCAAACAAGGTAAAGTGATTTGCCCAGGTGTCCAAGATGTCTTCCTGACTCCAGGCCCAGCACTCTATCCACTGCAGCACCTAGCTGTCCTGAATTTTAGTGGAAACGTGATCTATGTGACTAAACTAGAGGATGAAGGAATGGTTGAAGACTGCTGGACAAATCTTTCTCCTACCTATCCTCTCTGTTAATATGATGAATTCCAGCAATTCAATTCAACAGACACCTATTAAATATCTGGTATTTGGACTATACTGTCAGATACTGAGAATACAAATTCAAAAATGCAACAGCCCCTGCCCTTGAGGAGCTCACATTCTCCTAGAGGACTGCAACATAAAAGTGTATCCAAAGAAATCAAAAGGCAGAAGCACTAACAACTAGGGAAATTAGGAAAGGCCTGCTGTAGGCAGTAGCACTGTGAACGATGCTCAAAATACAGTGATTCTCAACCTTCCTAATGCTGTGACCCTTTAATACTCATATGTGAGCGTATCTGCATGTGGGCAGACCTGCCTGGAGATAGATAGAGGAGCAGTGTCTCGGTTCCTAAGACCATCGGAAATATGTGTTTTACAATGGTCTTAGGGGACCCTTGTGAAATGGTCATTCGACCCCCAAAGGGGTCAGGACCCACAGGTTGAGAACCACTGCTAAAAGAAGTGCCTTTGAGGGAGGATTATATTCCAGACATAGAGGTTGGGGACCACCTGTGCAAAGCCCATGGAGGTGGGAATGGATTGTCCCATGGGGGAACAACTTGTAGGACAGTTGGGCTGGAGCAGGACATGCACAAAAGAAAATCAAATTAAATAAGACTGAAAAAGTAGAGAATATCCAGATTGTGGAGAATCTCAGGTGCTAGACTGAGGTGAGGATATAAAGTATATACTGGTGCTCCAGAAACCTTGAAGGTAATAGACACAACTGAATCTCCAAAAAGCCTTTGAATGACTTCCTTTCCACTTCCTACCTGACTAGGGTCATGGGTATTTCCATCAGGCACCCATACAGTTATTTCTTCCACATCACGGGGGTTAGGAGGATAGATGCTGTGACCTGGAAAATCCACATAAAATTCTTTGGCCCTCCCTTCATACCAGAGAAGAAGTCTGAATTATTATTGCATTAAAAAATAAAATATGTTGATAATAAGTAGTAGTATACATATATTTTGTGCATTTCTGAGTTTCTAAATTTTTTTCTGTGTTTTTTGGTATGTTGTCTGTGCCTTCCACAACACTCTCAAAAAATTCCTGTAAGAAATTTCTTACGCTGACCCACCATATATCGAAACTGCAATGCGGAAAGTCATGAAGTGGAAGGGATAACTGCAGATGTGTGTAAATGCAGCAGTGGCGTTATTTAATTTACTCAAAGTAAAAAGATAACTATATGCAAGGTATCCCAAAAGTCTTCATGTGGTCTTAAGCTATTAAAGCTATGGTTTAAATTATTAGTTATTGAAACTTAAAACCACACAAAGACTTTTGGGACACTTTATAGGCAGAGGCAGCTAGGTCGCACAGTGCTGGACCTGGAGTCAGGAAGACCTGAGTTTAAATTTTAACTCAGATGATGATTTGGTATGTAACCCATAGTGTAACCCACTAGGTATGTAAGTCATTTGATCAAGAGATAGTGTAAGGATAAAATGAGATAATATTTGTAAAGCACTTTGCAAACCTTAAAGTATTAGGTAAATGCTGTTATTATTGTACGGCTCTTTCCTTCAGCTTTTCCTCTTTTGACAAATATTTAGGTCCTCTTACTATGATAGCAACCCTTTTCTGAATATACTGTAGCTTTTCATTGCATTGTTCTCCAGATCAGACAACTGACTTCCCATGTTTCCATTCTAATTGTACCTTAAGATCACACTCCCTTTTTAGCATCCATCTCACTCACATAGGTCCAGATCAGACAACTGACTTCCCATGTTTCCATTCTAATTGTACCTTAAGATCACACTCCCTTTTTAGCATCCATCTCACTCACATAGGTGACTATTGTGGTCCACTAACGCACTCATCTTTCTCACCTGAACTGCTGCTAAGCTAGGTCTTCTCCACTCTATAATTTGTTTACCTGATTTTATTTTTAGTCTAAAAGTAGAATTTCACATTCTACTTTTGTGACACATTCACAACATTAAAGTTTGTCTTGTTGTACTGAACCCAGCATTCTCTTTTCCTTACTCTGTGTTGGGAAAGAGAAGGTTCTGATTCCAAGAGAGGCAACAGGACTTTAGTGATAGAGGCAATGGGATATAGTAGATACAATGCTACTAGGCTTGCAGTAAGGAAGACCTGGGGTCCAGTCATGCCTTTATTAATGACTATACAACCCTAGTGTAGTCAACCACAGTGTTTATCAATGAGCTCCCTCTACTAAATCATGGGTTGTCATGAGAAATCTTTCATATATAGTTTTGAGGACAATGCTAAGACATCTTATCGTTATTTAAGGGCCATGGGCAAATCTGTGGTTTTATCCATGTGGGGGAACTCCTTTTGTGGATATTTCCTTCACCAATGCAGATCAAGAATTCTCGTGATTCCTCTTCCTAGAAAATTGCTTAGAGGATAAAATTGCTGAGAGGATAAATTATTTTCCCAGGATTATATCGTTGAAAGGAAAATACTTCAGTTGGGTTTTAACCCTGATTAATGAGGCAAAACTCAGGACAAAGAGAATTAAAAGAGTTTTTTATAAGTATGTCAAATACATGGATGGACTGATTGATGAAGATCAGCAATGGCTTCAAGGTGGAGCCAGTTTTTATTCTGATAGGTCTGTGTCAGCAAAAGAGGTTGAGTCTTTGCAACTCAGTTCCTCCCCAAGGTAGCATGACAATGTCCAGGTAGGGGAAGGTGAGAAAGCCAGTAATGCAAAAAGCTGCAGACTTGGTCTCACCTTCCCCAACACTGACTGACAAGCAGGACTGGGAACAAAGAGTTACTGAGTCAATAACATAACTTTCAATAATAAAGCCATTATGGATGAGAAGCAGAACTTAAGCCCAGAGTTCCTTGACTCCAAGACTGTTTCTTTATAAGAATATTGTTATTGTTAATAAGTAACATTTTTGTGCCTGTTATGTGCCAAGAACTATGCTAAACACTTTGCAATTATTATCTCATTTGATTCTGACAACAACCATTATAGGTAGATGCTATTATAATCCCCATTTTACAGATGAGGAAACTGAGGCAGACAGGTTAAGGGACTTGCCCAAGATCACACAGCTAGAATCTGAGGCCAGTTTTTTAATCAGGCCTTTCCAATTCCATGCTCTAGGCCACCTAGCTGCCCCTATATCTAATATGCCAACTCTCCTTTACTGCTGCATGCCAAGGCACAAAAACTAAGTAATGAAGACATCTATAAAAATTCTACATGTTGCCCAAGAGACCCAGTAAGTTATATGGTATTCACATTCCTCAGAATTACAAGAGTCAGTGAGCAAAATGTCTTTTGTTTTCATTCAATAAGTCATTAAATGTGTTCCAGTCTTTGAATAGCATTTCAGAACTACCCTCCTAGAGATACTGCTAGTGTTAAGTATCTAGTAGATAATTGAAAAGAAACAGAAAAATGCTACAAAAAAATAAATGAGTTCCCCATTTGTAACTGTACCCCAGAACTGTGTGATGAGGTGAACACTATTTACATTTATAAATGTACTAATTCACAGCTATTAAAATGTCTGCTTTTATCAGAGTCAGTTTTTCAATCCAGATAATTAAGCCTTCCATCATTTTTCAGTCATGTCTGACTCTTCATGACCCCATTTGGGATTTTCTTAGCAAAGATACCAGAGTGGTTTGCCATTTACTCCTTGAACTCATTTTACAGATGAGGAAATGGAGGTAAATAGGGTTAAGTAACTTGCCTAGGGTCACACAGCTAATGTTTGAGGCCAAATTTGAATTTAGGAATATGAGTTTGTTTGGTTTTTTTTAATAGGAAGATGAGTTTTTATGGCTTATGGCACTCCATCCTCTGTACCATCCAGCTGCCCAATTAAGCCTTATTTCCAACCCCCACCCCATTTGACAAAAGGAATTATTTCCTGATTTCTACACATTCCTTAAAATTTATTTTGCAAAAGATTAAAAGTCTTTATTGTAAGGAAATAATTATTTCTTCTCACTTCCTGAGACTAGATAACCCATGATACCTCCACCTTGGGCAAAATGTGAACCTCAAGAATTGATTAAACTTTTATCATAAGAAAATTATATGTCATTCTGTCCAGATGTCACCATAAATTTTGTTCATGCCTTTTTAAAATTTCGGCTCCCTTTCTGAGTACTGCCTCTATGTATTGACCCTACAATAATAATGATAATAATAACTCATATTTGTACAGTGAATTGCTCTTTGCATGAATACTTTCTCACTAACCCTCTTACCCACTAACTCACCTTCTGTGAGCCTCACTCCTAATCTGTAAAATGAAAAGTTTGAGCTAAATGCTCTGAGGTCCCTTTCAGCTATAAAACTAGGATCTTATGACTTCTTTGATCATGACAGTATTATCATTTCCATTTTGCAGATAAGGAACTGAGATTCAAGTAAGGCTCAGAAACCTGATACAAAAGTATGCTACACTTTATGCAGTAAGAAAAAAAATACAGTTTGTAAAGGGGATCTTGGTTAGTCCAATTTTAAGTGCAATGAGGAATTTTGCTCTTTAAAGAAATCTTTATTTTAAAATCTTTTGGGAAAACAATCCAGTCACTATACTTTGTATTTCATATATTTGTATACTTTGGATTTCATATATTCATATACTTTAAGAGGGCTATTTAAAAAACTTACAGAGTGTTAATTAGGATCACTCACTTCATTTAGCATTAGGGCTCTCTGTGTCAATTTGAGGAGTTTCTCAATGAGAGGACTTGATCACTTTCTTTTTTTTTTATAACTTTTCTTTTTTTTTCTTTTTTTTGGAGGGAGGAGGGTAGGCCAATTGGGGTGAAGTGACTTGCCCAAGGTCACACAGCTTGTAAGTGTGTCGAGTGTCTGAAGTTGGATTTGAACTCAGGTCCTCCTGATTCCAGGGCTAGTGCTCTATTTACTGTGCCACCTAGCCGCCCCACTTGATCACTTTCTTATCTATTTCAATACCTACATTTGGTAGCAAAGTCTTTCCAAACAAGTGATCAGTTAGTAATCCATTTCTGCAATCTGGAAAAGGAGAAAGTCCACGCACATGACATATATCCAAAAGAGATTTATTAACAACTGGCTGGAGACAAGAGGAGGTGTTGAGATCCACCAGATCTATGTCCAGATTGAGGTGATAATAAAAAAATGACAAGTGTCCCAAAGATGGTTTTCCAGCCTTCCATTTTGTATAGAAAAATGGCTTCCCACCTCTGGAGTGTGTTAGATACTTCAGAATCCTTCTGGAAGGAAGGTGATGGTGAGTGCTTGAGAGAAACATGTTATGTATTACAATCTACACTTTGGGGTCTTCCAGTGTAGTAATAAGTTGAGCGCCTTAGAGTATTTCCTGTTTTATTCAAGAATGATTGATGAGGAGGTTGAAAATGATCTCTATCTGTGATTCCATGGCTATTTGGGCTAAGCTAGATATTTGTCTATGACATTATAATTGGGAAATGGAGAGGGAATTTCTCAGGTGGGATGGATAGGTAGAGAATAAAATGGGTAGGTAGATAATAGGTAGATAGTTGATAGATTGGTAGATAGATAATTGCTAGTACTTATAGAGTGCTTTAAAGTTTGAAAGGTTTTTTACATCAGCTATCTCGTTTGATCCTCACAAAACTTCTATCATTGTCTCCATTTCAAAGATGAAGAAACTGAGGTCAGGAGGAAACACAGGATCACACAACTACTTAATGTCTGAGGCAGGAATCAAACTCAGGTCTTCCTAACTCTGAGTTCAAGACTTTATGCAGTGGACTAGCTGCCTAGAGATAACATATTTAAGTGCTTACTTTGTGCCAGGCACAGGACTGTACATTCAGAAGCTCAGAAAATCCAGGCTTTGCTTAGATCCTCCAGACAATTCACAATTCCAGAAGGGTTGTCCTTTAGCAGTCCTTCAGCCTTCTTCCTTCACCACTTCTGTGGTGAGAAGGGGATAAGGAGTTAGTGAAGGTATTCAAGTGCCACCCCCAGCACCATTATACACAGAACAACTGAACAGATATGCACACAAGAATAAACCCACATAGTGTCCTGATTCTGGACTCATGCTTTGGGAGATTCTGAGAACATTTCTCTAGCCAGACTAAACTGATTATTGGGTTTAGGTTTGAATCCCTCTTAAAACAACCATGATCACATAGGTAGGTACGGATGAGTTTTCCTTTCTGGATCTTTATTACTAAGCAAGCAGCATCAATTAGTTTTGTTGGGGCTTCTAGTCCAATCAGTGAACCTACATTTGAAGCCTAGCCATGTGCCTCAGTTTCCTCATCTGTAAAGAAAAAAAGGGAGGATTAGACTAAAAGATCTGCGAAAGTCTTCTAATTCAAAAATATGTGTGAAAAAACATTTATTTTTGTAAAAGATGTATTTTATTGTGATAACAGTAGCACAGGTAAGGATTTGGTCATTTATTCAACCTTTCCAACTATGTACCTAGTAGTTCAGATGAAGTCAGTGTGTTGTTAGTTTTGTTTAATTATTTTACTTTGTTATAAAAGACTTTTCTCTGAGTGGTTGAACTAAATGACCTCAGTGGTCCCTTCCAAATCTAAAATCCTGTGATTCCAACATCCTTTCTAGCTCTCAATTCTATAATCCCATCATTTGCTGTTATCTTTTAAGTAAAAATAACCCACATGAATGTTATTTCATGTTTAATATCTTCCTGACTTAAGAATTTGTCCTAGAAAATAAAATGTAGATTTCATGAGAAAGCAGGGACTGTTTCATTTTTATCTTCCTTTGTTTTGGATTTAGCATGGTACCTGGCAAATACTAATTAGTTAATTAATAAATGCTTTTTTTTTTGGTTGATGAATTAATTGGTTGATTAGAAGTCACTATGAAGTACAAAGGATAGTACTTACCACGTCTGGAGAATTAAGAAGAAATGAATTTGACCTATCTGCTATTACCATTCCAACAGCAACTGGGAATAAAGATCCCAGTGATGTGATAAGCTGGTGGACCAACTGGTCACCACTGGACCCTTGTAAAAACCCGAAAATTTGTGCGGTATTAAGCAAACAGATCTGCATTTCATCATACCTACCAAAGACAGAAGGAGACTGCAAATATTGTCCTTTTCTGTTTTGCTAGTCCAGAATCTTACCTGTGTTACTCAATACTATCTGGTAAGGTCTTTCACGAATCGTTTGCCATCATTATGGGTCCACCAAGCCCCAACACACAACAGTAATATTAAACGCCTTGACTGTTGTTATGTGTGCTACTTAGAACTGTTGCACCAGCTTGCCAAAGAAAGTATTTTGGTCTGAATAAAGAGAACACGGACTGAACTTTTAATTAGACACTCATTTCTGACTGATCTTTGCAGAACAGGAAGTCTTTAGACATGCAATGACTTCAAAAAATAAGATTAATACAGTTTTAATTGATACAGATGTGCTGTCTCTTAACAAAAGATTTAGAGCTCCCAATGCCTTGTGATTAAATTAAGGAAACTCCATTGTGATGGACTTGGGCAGCTAAACTCCTTTGTTCTCATCACATTTTGATTCTCAAGTGAGTCAAAACACTATGAAATGTCACTCCTTTATTCAACTTGGCATGTCTTTATTCACTTTGCTTTATATTGTCTTATTTTGCCAAATGAGATGATATATGTAATGTTTCACAAACCTTTTGATGTTCTATAAATGCGAGTCATTGGGATTATTTTTGCTATAAATTATACTTGGCCAGGATCAGGTTAAAAGCGTATAAACCAAGATCTTCAAAATGGCATAACAAACCCACAAACCCCAAAGTGGATTTTGTCCACAGTTTTCTGATGGTATTTGCTGGGAGGAAAAGGGCAGAGCAGAGGATACTATAGAATATTAATAATGTAGTTAATATGCAGAATAATATAATATAATACAATACAATACAAAATGTGCAAAGCAAAACCCTCATTCCTCTCCAAAATGCACTCTGGAGTTTCTTTAGCATGTCCCAGAAATTTCTTCATTCTGGAAGTTCAATCTAGGCCTGGAAT
This sequence comes from Pseudochirops cupreus, assembly GCA_028627135.1. NCBI lineage: Eukaryota > Metazoa > Chordata > Mammalia > Diprotodontia > Pseudocheiridae > Pseudochirops > Pseudochirops cupreus. The sequence continues at coordinate 110,127,560 of CM053583.1, forward strand.
ATGATCTATCCACTGGAAGTTCAGCCTCTGTTGCCTCTTCCTCTAATTAGATAACTCTTCCAAGAACCTTCATTTAAGGAGAGTGCCAAGCCAGCCAAGTCTCATTCCTCTTCCAGGATACACCATGGGCTTTCTCTACCATGTCCCTATGCCATGCTTCCTTTTATGTGTTGTCTTCCCTTGTTAGAGTGTAAGGTCCTTGAAGGCAGGGACTATCTTTCTAAATTCCCATTGCTTCACACTGGGTGTGGTACATAAAAAGTGTTTAATAAATGCTTGTTAACTGACTGGCTGAGTGAAAGCTGAAAACTTGGCCTCATATTTTACAGAAAAAAATTGGGGGGGGG
>CM053583.1:110128406-110141996 GCA_028627135.1 Pseudochirops cupreus
AGTTGAAGAGCTCTTTGACAAAAAATTCACATATAAAGCTTGTTTCACTAACTTGGAAATGATAAAGATCAAGGATATTAAGGGTTGGGTATATAATTCTTTAAAAATAATCTGTTATTTTCACACAATATGCACATGGTCACTTCTAGAGCATTAAAGTTTACCGAATGCTTTACATACATTATGTCACTTGAGAACAAGGGTGTGCTAGTCAATGTTTAAGAAATGTCTCCCCTCCCCAAAGCATGACATACTTTTAAAGTTTAATATGCATTGTTGACATTTTTCCCATCACTTTCTTAAGTCTAGATGACTGAACATCCCCTCCCCACAATAAATTAAGCCCTGATTTGTTGCGCGTGCTAATTTCTGAGAAGTAAATACTCATACTGAAAGTTTAACGACTGGTTCTCAAGAGCCTGTATGAGCCAGCTCCGGCATGTCCCTGCTTGAGGACTCATAACAACCTTGTGAAGCAGATGCTAGAGGTTCGAGATCTATGATCTATCTTATATGATCATAAATCTGGAGATGAAAAGGACCTTGGGAAACATCTAGTCCAACTCCCTCATTTTACAGATGACAAAACTGAGGACCAGAGAAGTCACTGACTTGTCTAAGGTCATACATAAGGTAAATGTTAGAAGTGAGATTTGAACCCAGGTCACCCCAGTCCCTCCTGGTACTACTGTTCCATTTTTATGTATAAAATATAACAGCACACTTTAAAAGAAAGTCCATTTTTTGAACTTTCTTAAATTAAATATCAAAGCTCCTAGAAATTTGTCAACTAAACTTGTTAAAATCGATTTTAGGAAGTAGGCAGTATTACCACCTCCATTTTACAGATGAGAACATTGAGGTACAAAGAGGCTAAGTGACTTACCCAGGGTCACACAGCTAGTAAGCATCTGTGACAGGATTTGAACTCAGGTTTTCCAGACTACAGGTCCCAGGTGTAGGGTGTGTTCAGGGAAGACTAATACCTCTCTTGTGAAGGTTGTTGAGCTCTTTTTAGGGTTGCTTTCCACCTTTAGTGTCCACCTGAGTTTCAACTGTGGCTCCAAGAAGCTGTGGCATGTACAGTGACTGCACCCTAGTAAACCATTTTGGCAGAGAAGCTAAACCAAGTTGAGGGTAACCAAAGAGTCTTTAGTGAGGTAGGGGGGTGTTTACCCCAAACATGTGAAGACTTGCCCAGGTGGAATGGGTGTATGAGAACAATCTGTTCCAATGGCCGTGAAGGTAGCTGAAACAGGTACTGTGGAGCACTCACAGTTGGTTAGACATTGAAGATGCCCAGGTCATCCAATGAATCTTGAGCCATCACTAGTTGTCTTGATTCTGTCCTGCCACTGGACTATGATGATTCTGAAGGAGAGTGAGGCCAACAACTTCCTGCAATTCTGCCTCACTTAAATTTACACATGAATTTACACATGAATCAAAAGACATTACTCATACTATTTTGCCATTTACCAATGGAGTGAAACAAGGCTGTGTGCTTGCTCCCATGCTTTTTAGCATGATGTTTTCAGCCATGTCGTCAAATGCTTTCAATGAGAACAAACACAGCATCAAGGTCAACTGCTGCACTGATGGTAAATTCTTCAATTTGAAAAGGCTATAAGCCAAGATCAAAGTCATGGGACTATTGGTACATGATTTTCTGTCTGCAGATGATTGTGCACTCAAGGCAGCCTCTGAAGCTGACACTCAACAAAGCATGGATCAATTCTGTGCTGCTTGTGCTAATTTTGGCCATACAAGTAATAACAAGAAAACACAAGTGCTCCATCAGTCACCACCACACCATCCATATGTGGAATCACTGGTTACAGCAAATAGAGAAGTTTTGAATGTGTGGATAAATTCATTTACCTTGGTAGTGTATTTTCCAGGGATGTACACATTGATAATTAGGCTGACACATGCATTGCCAGAGTTAGTTCAGTGTCTGAGAGGCTCCAAAGGAAAGAAGTATTAGACTGACTACCAGGCTGAAGGTCTACAGAGTCATTGTGCTGACCTCATTGATGTATAACTGTAAAACTTGGATAGTATACCAGTGCCATGCCAGGAAACTGAATCACTTCCATTTGAATTAATTTAGGAATATTCTGAAGATCACCTGGCAGGATAAGATACCAGACATTGAGGTCCTTTCTTGAACTAAACTGCCAAGCATTCCAACTACTTCAGAGAGTGCTACTCTGTTCAAATGCAAAATGGATGCTTGCCAAAAAGACTATTTTATGGAGAGCTCACACAGGGCAACATTCGCATGGTAGTCAGAAGTGATACAAGTATACTTTCCCAGTCTCTCTTAATAACTTTGGAATTATGTTGACATAGAAGACACTGAAACGCTCAGCATGGTGTGCCCACATCAGAGAAGATGCTGTGCTCTATGAGCAAAGCAAAATTGAAATAGTTCAAAAGAAATGCAACATGTGCAAATTTAGAGAATCCACCCCAAATGTTCACATGGACTATTTGTGCCTGACTTGTGGTAACACATTCTGAGCTTATATTGGTCTAATGAACAATTGGACACACTCTAACTTCACTCCAGCACAGTGATGTCATTTGGGTGCTCTTGGAGAATGAAGGGCAACAACCAACACCACCCAGGTGTCCAGAGTCACAGCCCTTCAGTATCATGCTTCATTCCTCATTGTCACTAACTCTCCATTTCCAATATGTTGTCAAATATAGTTATTCTACTTTCACAGCATTTCTTATGTATCTGTTTCTCTCCACCTATACTGCTACTTCTCTAGTTCAGGCCCTCACCAGAGGGTTGCCTTGTCTTCTTCCTTCTTCTCTCCCTCTCCTTCCCTCTGTGTCTGTTTGTCTGTCTGTCTGCCTTCCCCCTCCCATATCATATCACCTTAAATCACATCTCTCACCTGAACTATTGTAATAACCTTCTGATTGATGTGCCTCAGGACTCCTCCTGCTTCATTTTATCCTCCACTCAGCTGCCAAAGTAATTTTCCTATGGTCTGACCATATTATTATCCCTACTTAATAAATTCTAGTAGCTCCCTATTATCTCCAGGATCAATTATAAGATGCACTATTTGGTATTCACAACTTAACCCTTTTACTCTATGGTCCAGCTACATATTGGCTTATTCTTTGCTGCTTCTCACATGTTTCATCTCCATGTTTTTACATTGTTCCTCCCACAACAATGATGCTCTTCCTCTTTGCTTCCCTGGCTCCATTTAAGACAATTCAAATTCCATCTTCTACAAAAGGCCTCTTCTGGTTCCCTGAGGTACAAGTGCCTTTCCCTTTAAGATTTCCTTCTATTTATTCTGCTATATTTTGTATAAATATTTGTAAATTTTGCATATTGTATTCCTCATTAGAATGTGAACTTCTTGAGGGGAGCATCTGTTTTTCTCTTCCTTTGTATCCCCAGTGCTTAGTATAGGTCTGGTTCTTAATAAATGCTCGTTGGCTAATCTACTGGTTCTTGGGCTTGATATCTGCATTTTTGGAAAGAGCATCCAAAATAAGAGTTCCTCATGCTGATGAAATCACAGTTCCCTGTCTATAGTGTATAAGAGAAATATCATAACATAGTCAATATCAAGTTGGCCTTGAAGCTAGAGAGACCTGGGTTCAAATCCATATAAGACCATTCATTGCAGAGAAAGTGTCAATCTGCAGTGGTAGAGTCAGTTTCCAAACTCAGGAGTTTCATCATTGACATCCTCCACATGGACAACATTAAAAGAGCCAGAATGCTTCTCTCTATTGATCCTATCTTAAGTTAGCATTACTAGTAACTATATAGAAGTTACCAGTAATAAACTTCAAGCCTGTAATCTTGCCAATCTCTAAAAGTAGCTGGATGGCATCATTCACTCTGAGAGGATCTGAAAAGCATGAGCATTGTGAGCCCCTATATGGGTGCTGCCTTTTGCACTGGCAACAAATTTTCTCTCTTTACACAATTTATACATTGTCTTTTTAGTTGTGATCTGTGAATAACAACTGAGTCCTCTATGTCACACACAAAAGATGGAAATGTTCTCCTGTCTTCCCACCTGTCTTGAGAGGCATAAAATCCTCAGGGCGGATGAGAGCTGTAGTGTCTAAAATGCTGGATTTGGAGTCAGCAAGACCTGAGTTTGAATCCTGCCTCAGACACATCCTATCTGTGTGACTATAGGGAAGTGACAACTTCTTTTACTCTCAGTTGCTACATCTGTAAAATGGGGATAATAATGGCACTTACAGTCCTGTTGTATGGATCAGATATATAAAATGCTTTGCAAACCTTAAAGTGTTCTATAAATGTTAGTTATTTAATATGAGTTCAGACCTTACCTTCATTTTTTACAGGGATATACTTGAATTTGTTTTTAAGGAAGATGATAAGCAGGAGGTATTCTCTCTACTTGTGCAGCCATCTATGGATAATCTTGGAGCCAAAACTGTTAATGTATCTAGCACCCAGTGCTTTGGTGCTGCTGTAAACTGTAGCTGCACCACAAACTATACAGGGAGATAGGTGGGATTCTCATAGCTAAGAAAGAGGGAGACTAACAGTCCAGGTACGGTTTACAGAGTGACAATTATCAAAACCAGTCCTTATTGCCCTGGACTTCTCTGAAGCCTTGGACACAATTCATGACCTACCTGCAGCTTCTCTGGCAGGGCATTACTTCAAATTGATGCCTACTCAGAACTACTCATCTTTTTTCTCCTGTTCTCTAAATGGAGGAACTTCCTAAGATTATGTTCTTAGTTTTCTTGCCTTCATCCTTTTTTCTCCCTCCCTTCTTCCTTCAAGCCTCCTTCCTTCTTTTTCCTTCTTCCCTTCCTCTCTCCATGCACACACGTGCACACACACACACACACACACACACACACACACACACATACACAGAGTGCAGTAGACGGAGCATTACAGTTGGTATTAGGAAAACCTGAGTACTTGAGTACAAATCTAGCCTAAAATATTTTCTAGTTTTCTAACCTTGGGCAAGTTAATTAACCTCTGTCTGCCTCAGTTTCCTCATCTGTAAAATAGGGACAATATTGATACCTACCTTCTAGGGCTGTTGTGAAGATAAAATGTGATAGTATCTTTAAAGTGCTTTGCAAATTTTAAAGTGTTATATAAATGCTAGCTATTATTATCAGAAATTTTATTAATTTTTATAGTTTCAACTAACACCTCTATGGGGATGACTCTCTAATCTGTATCCTAGCTCAGTACTGAGCTCAATTCCTGTGTTTCCAATTACAGACTTTATCTGACTATTCCACTTGCACTACTTTTCCTTCCAAACCAGCTTTTCTCCTGTCTTTGCTATTTCTGTGAATGGCACCTTCATTATCTGAATGACTTGAAACCAGGGAATCCTTTTTGAATCCACCTTCACTCTTGTCACTAATATCTAATCAGTTGATTGTTAAATGGATTTTCCTTCGCTATATCTTTTACATCTGTCTCTCCTTTTTATTTACAATGTTCCTACCTGAATTCATATCCTTGCTACTTCAAAGAACTATTACAGTGGCCTTTTAAAATCTTAATAACTTAAAATTGACTGATTCTTTAATCTTTAGGGAAAACACTTGCCTAAATACTTGTTCAGCCAGACAGAGTACCTAACATTTAGCATTAATGATGAATAACCCAATTAATAAAATAAATGACACATGTAAATATCACAATTGTTTTACAGAATTACTTTTGCTTTTCCTTTAGCTAAGTCTGGATTTTAAGAATAAAATCTATCCTTTGAATCTGAGATGGTAAAATGTAAAAATGATGTCCATTAAATATATTAATGGCTCTTCAAAAAAGAAATACTACTTTGTTTTCCTAATAATCCCTTCCTTCTCTTTCCCTGGCCTCCCCTGCACACTTTACAAGGAGGAAAAACAGTTACACAAGACAAACTACCACACAGTCTGGCAGGCCATGGCTTATTCTGCACCTATCCCACCACCTTTGTAAAGAGAAAAGGGAGGTCGGTATAGTCATCAAACCTGTCACTGCAGCCATCTGAGTTCTTAGATTTTTAGTGTTACTTTCTTTGACATTATTGTTCTAGTTGTGTTTACTGTTCGCTCAGTTCTGCTTACTTGACTCTGCATCAGGTCATACAAATCTTCCTACATGTCTCCGAAGTTTTTACATTAGTTTCTTCTGATGTAACAGTTTGTTTCATTCATACATCACAATTTGTTCAGCCATTTCCCAGCAATGAACACTCTGTTTGTGAGTGAAGACAAATACAGGGCAGCATGTGACAAGTAACACAGGAACAGTACCAAGGGCTGTCAGAGTTTAGATAAGGGACCGACTGACTCCCAGTGGGGTCATTAAAGAAGGTTTCAGGAAAGAGGTGGCATTGGAAATAGGTCCTGAAGAATGCATTGAATTTCAAGCAGCTAAAATGGGGGCAATCCCTGGTCAAAAGAACAGTATACATAAAGTCATACATAAAGTTTTTCCTCCCTCCCTTCATCATCAGATAAGTCTTTCTAAAATATCACTTTGTTTCCAGTTTTTGGCTACCACAAAAAAGTACTGCTTTAAATATTTTGGTATATATGGGCTAACAATTGTTAACTTAACCCTTCTCAGCCTCATTTTCCCCTTATGTAAAGAGATAATAATAGCACCTACCTCTGAGGGCTACTGCAAGGATCAAATACAGTGATATTTGTAAAGCACTTTGCAGAACTTAAAGTGATATATAAATGTTATCCATGATGATGTATTATTATTATTATTATTATTATTTTTGTTGAGTTGTTTCAGTGGGTTAAACTCTCCATGATCCCATTTGGGGTTCTCTTGGCAAGGATGTTGGAATGGTTTGCCATTTCCTTCTCCAGCTCATTTTCCAGATGATGAATTGAAGTAAACAGGGTTAAGTGACTTGCTCAGGGTCACATAACTAGTAAATGTCTGAGGCAATATTTGAACTCAGGTCCTGTCGACTCCAGGGCTGGCACTCTATCCATGGCACCACCTAGCTGCCATTGTTGTTGTAATTATTATTATATAATTTACTATGTGGCCGTAGGTAAATCATTTAACCTTTTTCAGCTTCAGTTTCCTCACCTGTAAAATGGGGATGATAGTAATAGCCCCTGCCTTCCAAGATTATTGTGAGGAACAAATGACATAAAATCTGTAAAGCACTCTGCAAACCTTAAAGTGCTATATAAACATGTTAGCTTATATTAATAAATATATTCTATGATTCTAACAAGTTGTTCCTTATATACACCTTATACATTCCCCCTCTTCTTGACTTTTTGTATACTGTTCTTTTGACCAGGGATTGCCCCCATTTTAGCTGCTTGAAATTCAATGCATTCTTCAGGACCTATTTCCAATGCCACCTCTTTCCTGAAACCTTCTTTAATGACCCCACTGGGAGTCAGTCGGTCCCTTGTCTAAACTCTGACAGCCCTTGGTACTGTTCCTGTGTTACTTGTCACATGCTGCCCTGTGTTTGTCTTCACTCACATCCTCTATGGATTATTAATTCCTTGAGCAGAAGGACATTGTCTTAGTTATCTTTTTTCTTCTGGAGGGGAGAGAGCAGGGCAATTGGGGTTAAGTGACTTACCCAAGGTCACACGGCTAGTAAGTGTGTCAAGTGTCTGAGGCCAGATATGAATTCAGGTCCTCCTGAGTCCAGGGCCAGTGCTGTATTCACTGTGCCACCTAGCCACCCCTTAGTTATCTTTTTATCACACACACCTACCATGAATGGATGGAGTTTGGAAAGTGCAAGGAACCTAGGGGAGTCAAGGATTAGGCCAGATGGGTTCAGCTTTCATTTCGTTTGGGAGAAGTGGTAAATAAGGCCAGAAAGGTAAACTGAGGTCAAATTACTGGAAAGCCAGGATACAGAATTTGTCCTATAGGTAACTGGGGAGCCACTGAAAATTTCTGATCAGAGTGACATTACAAAAGTGATATTTTAGAAAGACTTATCTGATGATGATATCTAGTATCAACTGGAGATGGGTGGGAGGAAAAGGCAGAGAGATCAGGCAAAAACTAGGTCTGTATTACAGGCAGGCACAAGGTAATAAGGGAAACAGTAATGAAAATAAAAGAAGTCAAACATCACAAAGGACAGAGGAGACAGGATTGCTTATGGTATGGGAAGTAAAGATGAGGCGGGAGACAATGTTTCAGATTTCTAAATTGTGTAATTGGTAAAAATGTTGATATCTTTAACAGCAACAGGAGAGTCAGGAAGAGGAATCAGAGAAGATAATGTCTTTTATTTTACACATGTTGCATGTACAGTAATAATGGGATGTACAAGTGGAAATGACCAAAGGGAAATTGGAGATGGGCAATGGGACTTCAGAGAAAGGTTGAAACTAGAGACGCAGATTTAGAAATCCTTTACATAGACAGGATGGTGGTCACTGTGGGAGTGAGTAATATCCTGAAGGGAATGAACAAAAAGACAAGCAGAGCGCCTCAGGAAAGGCCTGTGATGGCTGTGGGAAAGAGAAAAAGATGGCAACAAAAGGACCTGGGGAGGAACAGTTAGAAAGGTCAGGGAAAAATCAAGGGAAGAGAGGGTGAGTCTATATGAATGTTACCGGTCTTTAAGAAATGGACTAAGATGGGGACTTCAGAGGAATGAGGGAAGATTTATATGAACTGATACCGATGGAAATAAACAGAAGAAAGAAAACGATGTGCTCGATGACTACAATCATTCTTCAAGTATTGATGAAGCACTTAATGAGTGCCAGGAAAACTAAGTGCCAGAGATCCAAGAATAAAGAATGAAAAATCATACTCTCAAGTAAATGTACAGGTAGGTAAAAAGAAGTTGAACTGTGAGTTAATGGAGGTTGCACAGAAGAGATGAGGAAATCTGCCTCCTCCCTGATAGCAGAGAGATGGGGGAGGAGGCGGGGGGAGGGAGGGATACTACTATGACCAAATACTGTATTCACTGCCTGGCTAGGATGTGTTTAGTTACTTACTTTTCTATGACACAAGAGAAGATTCAATCTGGTTGGGAAACACTGCTGGTGAGATAAAGACAAAAGGTATTAATAAAATGTATTTTTGAAAAAAGGATTGAGGAAGTGGTAAACAGTAATGAATGTTACAAAGATCAGGGAAAGTGAAGGCTTGGATCAGATCACTTCTTGGAAGCAAACCTAGTCTGATAAATTATCTGATCTTTGATCTTGAGTTGTTAAGAAGTCATTGGAGATTACTGAGAGCCTTTTTCAGGGTGGTTAGGGCTAAAACCCAGTGGCTATTGTGGTAGCTATGGCATTTGTCGAATCAACACTGTCTCTTGTTATTGACATGGGCACACAAATAGATTAGTCTGACCTGACTTGTAATGTAGCACTGTAAAAAAGGTGTCATTTTACCTATATTTTAAGAACCATTTCTGCTTCTTGTTATTTCTTGAGAGTCACAGCAAAAGCTGATACATAGAAACAGGCTGTGCTTGGCAAATTTTTTTTTGGAGGGGGGAAGAAAGTAGAACAGGGTTTCAATGAGCTTTCTATACACCTGCCCATTCCCAGTCAAAATTCAATGTCACCTTTCATCTCAAGTGACAAGGCAGCTTCTGTCAGAGGTGGTAGATCAAATCCCCTTATCTGTGCCAATACTCTCACAGGGTGGTTTCTTCCTCCTTCCCCTTCTCCCTTCTCCCTTTTGTCATCTGCTTTGCACCTGCTGTCCAGGGCAATATCTCAGGTGTCAGGCCAGCTTCTTCTTTAGTACATATATGTCACTGCTTGAGTTTGAGGAGGGAGGGACACTTGTTGGAAGGCTTCTAGCTTCTTATGCTGTAGCTATTATATATACATATACATGTGTATATGTCTGTGTGTGTTTATGCGACATACTAGAATATGTTAAAACACTGTTTTCCTGCAGTAAAACAGAAACTTTGAAGAATATTTTGGTGCTCTTCTTTTTTCTTCAACATCATGGTTATGTCTTAACAAACTCCCATAGAATCCCTCTTTGGAATAAAGAAAACCAGTGAAGCAAAAAATATGCAATATTCTATACTCAAAGATACCTCCTCTCTCCTCTGAGATGTGGGAGGTGTATTTAAAGCATATTTTAAAATATGTTTAATAGTTATTTATATAACAGTTTATTTAATAGTCATTTGAGATGCTTTTTATTTAATTAACCATAGCTTTATAGCCAATTGACACCTTAGAATTAATTTAGCCCAACCCCCTCATTTTCTGGATGGGGAAACTGAGGCCCAGAGAGTTTAAACCAGTTATCTCATGGTTACAGAAGTAAAGTTGAAGAGCCAATCTTTGAACTGGGATACTACAAACTGAGCACTCTGCCTACTCTGCCTTGTTATTGCTGACAAAATGGCCACAAAGATGGGGAAGGAGTCTGGGGCTAGACTATCTCTGGGATACTAGTGACATTCCTTTCTAGCAGAGCAGTACTAGAGACAAGTGTCAACAGACTGTCTTTTCCTTAGCTTTTCAAGGAAGTATCTAACATAATAAAGGTTAACCACCTACTTGCAACCTCAAGCAATAACATTGAGCTTTTCCTCAGGATCACTGCCAAGGAGTTTTTTTTCCCCCTCTCATACTTAATGCCAGATATCAAGAAAGACAGAATACTCAATGGCATTCTTTTTTACTTGAACTTTATTTCCTTTTGTGTATATTCTCTCATCTCAGTTTGGAGCAGATTTCCTGTTCCCTTTGCTTGTCTCATCTGAGAGTTTCGCTTTATTCTCTGAATGATGTCAAAGTTTTCAGAAGCATGGAGAAACACAAATAATTGCTCTCAAAGTGAGAGCATGTATCATTAAATAAAATTAATTTATATTATAATATAAATAATAATTAATTTGTCATTAAACATAATCTTTTTTGACTTCTCCCTAAGCATTCAGGCTCTACAGCAGGTCCACTGTAGTCCAGGGTAACACTTTCATTGGTACCTGTTTGCTCTGTCAGCAAAGGGAATGATTTAAGCCCATATAATCCCATCTGATGATCCCAGTTTTCCTGGAAAAATCATTGCCCTGGAAGGAGTTAACTTCAGTGCAAGTAAATACAATGTTAGAAACCTATACATTCATGCTCTCTCCCCACTGATGCCAACAAACTTGTTATTTATTATAGATTACATACCCCTTGAATTTTTCTGCCTTTGCACCTTTCTTCATGACATACCATATTAGTTCATCTCCTTAAGTCACTAAACATCTCTTGTCTCATTTTCCTCATTTGTAAAATAAGGAGTTTTGAATAGATAACATCTAAGGTTCTTTCTAGTTCTAAACCTAGGATAAGCCTCTTATCCACCTTCGATGTCATCTTTGTGAGTCCAAATCTGACCTATTCCACAAGATTGAACTCAACTCTAACCTCCATGAGACTTTCCTTGAATATCCTAGCCTAAAATACCTTTCCTTCCTTTCTTGTGTTAATTTTGTATTTGTTTGGCATATGTTAATTCTGCATATACTTATACATGCACATGTTTTCTCCCCCAATTGAATATAGTAAAAATAAGAATTGTCTCTTTTTTTGTATTTATATCCCCAGTGCTTATCTATCACATAGTGATTGTGTTGATCACACAAAAAGTACTTAAAAATAGTTCATTAAAGTAATGTCACTTGCCTCTGATCGCCAATGGCAGTTACTGTCTTCACAATTCATCTAGTAAATCCTTACATACAATCTTGTAACTTCTGTTGTCTTGATCTCATTTAAATCTTTTAGTGTTATTTAACTTTTGCTATATTAATATTGTGCCTGTCCAACTCTAGTCTTTTTATTTTGTTTCTCCAGCGAGACTAGGCTTTTAGGACAATACGTTGGAGGCTTTGCATTTCTTTGTGGAGAGTTTCTATGTAAATATTCAACACATATTTCTTAATTTGATTTGAAAAAAAAATAGTTGAATTTTTCTCTAAGCCCTGTGGGTAGCTTTGCAGTAATATCTATTGGTTCCCAAATCTCTTATTGCATTTTGTTTTCCTATCATTTAACTGCCTGAATTTTATACTTCAGATATTTAAAGATCTATGATTTCTTTGGCTTGGGTATTTTTTTCATTCTTTCCATAAAGCCACCCCTTCATGCCTTAGTCAATTGTTTAATGGATGTATGTGGCTAAAACAGTTCATCATATGGTGGTCAAGTACTGTCAGTGATCCCCTCCAAACTTAGCTAGGTTGGTCCTTGGAAGACAACATAGAGCTGACAGACATGCTGATACCTAAAGCCTTTTCAGTCTGAGGTGTCCTGGCAGAGCTTGAATTCAATTCAAGAACCTTCGAAGGTACCAGTATTTAAGAACCTAGGGTCCCTTCCATGTAGTTATGACACACTGAAATAGGGCTTAAGTAAAGGTGAACTTTATGACTAGAGCAAAAATAAGGTTTCTGATGAAAACCTTTGACCCGTCAGAGAGATTTTTGAGTTTTCTGATTCAAAAGGCACACTTGATATTCTCTATGGATTTGGCACAACTCTCTGCTGACACACTAATGATGGAAGTGCTTTAGGTAGTAATTCAGTGGGAATAGATCTGAGTCTAACTTAGCCCTGAAGGAAATGAAACATGAAAATTATGGCAAAGTAGGTCTTTACTTTGAGTCATGGGGCAGAACTTCTCTCACATTTCACATAATTGGACTTGTGGATTCTAACATGCTATATTTGTCATTTGTCTGACATTATTTTGCATATTTTGTAAGACCAAGTAAGTAATTTTTCTAAGGCATTTAACCTTGGTCCTGAGAGATATGTTGGATGGTTGAATCTCCCTCTCCTCTGCTCCCCCCTACTCCCTTCATACCTAATTTGTCTAGACTCAATATGCAGTGATTAGAGTCACTAATGCTTGATGGTTGTTTGGCAACTGAAATCAGATTAGTGCTTCCATGTGGAAAAGGGTACATGGGAAAAAGCCAATGTCTTTTGTTGGAGGATCACAGGAGGCATAACACTGAACTAGCACATAGATGGACAGAAATGAACTCTTCTGAGTCATCATAAGACAGACTACCAGTCTGTCAGCTTTTTTCAAGAAGTGCTAGATGCAGCAATGAAAAATGTTCTGTGCTTAGGGTCCCTGAATCTATTTACCAATATTGGATACTTCAGGATTGTGGAAGAAGTCAAAAAATAAAAACAAAGATGTTCAACATGGCAGGTTCGCAAATGTATGAATAGAAGTTATTAGTATCCCAAAGAGATCATGCCAATGGGAAAAGGACCTGCATGTACAAAAATATTTATAGCAGCTCTTTTTGTGGTGGCAAAGAACTGGAAATTGAGTGAATGCCCATTAGTTGGGGAAAGACTGAACAAGTTGTGGTATCTGAATGTAATGGAATACTATAGTGCAGTAAGATATAATGAGCAAGCAGATTTCAGAAAACCCTGGAAAGACTTGAATTAACTGATGCTGAGTGAATTGAGCAGAACCAGGAGAATATTGTGCACACTAACAGCCACAATGTGTGATAACTAACTTAGACTTATCTCTTCTGAGTAATGCAAGGATCCAAGACAACTCCAAAGGACTCATGATGG
>CM053583.1:110142096-110154873 GCA_028627135.1 Pseudochirops cupreus
CCTACTTCCAATGAGCTTGTGTATAAGGGAGTGGTAGCCATGGCATGTGAGCAGCTAGATGGTTCAGTGGATAAGAGTTCTGGGCCCAGAGTCAGGGAGACCTGAGTTCAAATCTAGCATCAGAAACTAGCTGTGTGACCCTAGGCAAATCACTTAATCTTTCTTTGTCTTAATCCACTGGAGAAGGAAATGGCAAATATGGTGCATGAGATCACAAAAGAGTAGGACACAACTGAAGAACAACAAGCCACAGAGCGGGGCTTCAAATTGGTGATGATGAGGATGGTGAATGGAACCACAGGACAATTGATTAACATATACATTCTAGAAATGATAATGTTGCTATAACTATTCTTTCTAAAAGAGTGGAAGGTAGGGAGGGTCAGAAAGGTATACAGGCGATGGCATGGAGAAAGTAAGAGAACTGATCTCAACCCAAGAAAGCCTACTATTGGTGTACTAATATGTTTACATTTAACCCTCTCCTTCATATCTGTGCTTGTTTTGGTATGAGAGCAGGAACCCTAGCCATTTTCAGATAAATCTCACTGAATTCCGTAAGTTGGAAGGGCCTTTATGGGTCAACTTGGGAAGGAGTGAATAGAGTGTTGGATGGGGAATCATAGGTAGGATGTGATTTCAAGTACCAGTGCTGCCACTAACAACTGTGTGATCTTGAACAAGCTATTTTATTAGGACTCAATTTCTTCCTCTATAATGAGGGGACTAGTTTAGATGACCTTTAAGGACCCCTTCTGGATCTAAATCTATGATATTATAATCCCATAACTTAGTATGATTCCTCCCGCTCTGCCCCTCTCCATTTTGCATCTGAGGAAATTTAGGTCAAGATGGGATTAAATGACTTAGCCAAGGTCACATAGCTAGTTAGCAGAAATGTGGATAAAACAAGATAATTTCTCTTGCAGCCCAGGGCTTCTACTATATCACATTGATGATTGACATCAAAATAGATCAAGAATTGGAAAAGACCCCAGAGACCAACCCCCTCATTTTGGGAAACAGGGGTCCATGGAAGAAAGTGAGATGCTCAAAGTCATTCACCTATGAAGTTGAAGAGCCAAGATGTGAATAGAAGTTCTCTGTCTTCAAAATTAGTACTCTATAGCCTACACTACAACAATATTTCAAGTAACTTGAGTGAATATAATTAGGTTTAGTTCATTTTATTCTATAGCACCCTCAAGGCCATTATCCATGCTATGTCTCAATCTCATATGCAGACTTCATTGACAGTACATGAAATCCATTCTCTGATTCCCAGGACAGGGCAAAGGAATCTTTTAATTAGAAACACAGAGCATAGACCATGCATAAACACTGGGCAAAGGCAGTTGTTACTTTTAGAAGGAAAATATTTCTTGCCTGCTCTTAGGAGGCTGGTGTTAGAGGATATACAAATGAGGATAAGCCCATTTCTGAATATTTGCTATTCCTATTTTTAAAGAACAGAATGAAAAACTTTGAAAGTAATTATGAAAACTTCAACATTCAGGTAACGGTGACTTTAGGGACTTCCCTTTTCTTCCTGAACTTTAACTATTAAATTTTATAAGACAACCAATTACCAGGCAAAGGACCAACGTATTTGGTGTATTTTCCTGATTTCAGGAACTTTTTAAGTAAGGCAATGTTTTATGCTTTTCAGAGAGGTTGGCCGCAAGTATTTTGAATTACATTGTTGTTGATAAAATGCTATAATGAATTTAACAGACCATACTTTGCCTTCAAGGTTATCACCCCCTCACTACTTTACAAATACTAAGCTATGCCAAAAATGATGTTATTTTAGAGAACAAGAGAGCCATAATTGAAGGGAGGAAAGCGCCTGGGGTTTAATGAAAAAAAAACATTACAATATTCCACATAATGGTGAATTCTTCTGCATATCCTTAGGACCGCCTCGCCTCAACTCCCTATCCCTTCAACAAGTATTCTATAATTTAATATAATTGATAGACATTGTGTTTTAAGTATGACCTTGTTTTGAATTCACTAGAGAAACATCAAAAGAACTTTTGATATTTAGTAGTGTGTACATCCATGTGAATGTTATCAAAAATCTTTCAAATTGAGAGGATCAAATGCAGGAAAATGGGACACATGTATCTGACATTTCCACCATTGAGCTTTCAAAGGCATTCTCTTGGGTTACATTTGTTTGTTTGGTGGAAATAGGTTTGGATCACAACATGCTAAAATGGTTATAATTTAGAAAAGTATTTGAGGCTAGAAATTGTAGGACACTGAGGCAATCTTAACTTGGGAGATTTTAACATTTCTCTTTCCCTTACCTTCAATGAAGACTTCAGCAGATGTTGTGTCTGAACCACTAGGATTTGTAGCCAGGCAAGAGTAACGTCCTGTGTCGTCCTCAAAAGCCTCTGTGATGACTAGGGTATGAAGACCTCCACTCTCACACTGGATCTGGATGTATGGGGAGTTCTGAAGCTCTTTTCCTTCACAGAACCATCTGTAGGACATATGGAATATAAGGAATAGAGCAGAAAGGAACAGTTATGTTTAAAACAAAATAGAAGTGAAAGCCCAGATGTCTTGTGGTGAGATACTAATTCGACATAAAAATACTTTAATATATTGATATCACCAATGAGAATATCTATTCTCAACTGAACTCTTGTGTAATTGGGTCTTTTCTGGGGAAAAAAAAAAAACGTGTACAGTCTTTTCCCAGAAAACACCTTTTCTTATAGACTTCACTTGTCGGTCAATCTCAGTTTAAAATAAGGGATAGCAAGCTCCTAAAACAGCTCAATCTTATAAAGTATCAAAAAAATTTAAAATGTTTTGCAAAAAAAGAATTATCTTTTCATCATTAGAAAAAAAAAGAAACTAAAACAAATACCTCTCAACCTAATTACAATTTAATCAACTAAGTAAAGGAAAATAATTAGGGAGAACTAGTGATAACTTTAGAATTCCTTTCAAAATTCAGTCATTTTCAGCATTTTCCACCAACCCTTGGCTACATGACCAGCTTAGAAATACCAGATGTAATTCCTTCCACATTTCTGTTACTTTAAAAAAAGTTTCTAGTAGGCTATATGACCTTGGAGACTTTATATAGGCACAGAGGCTAAGTTGTAATTCACTCTTACTGCTCAGCAGCTCTTTTCCTTTCCAAAGAACCAGGAGCCTGGTGGGGCTGGCTCTCAAGGGCCTCAGGCTGTTGTTGTTGGGTTTTTAAAAACATACAGACAGTTTCTTTCTTTCTCTTTCTCTCTCTCTCTCTCTTTCTCTCTCTTCTCTTCTCTCCCATTCCTCCACAATTTTCAACTCTATTCTCTTTTTTACTTCATTTTGCAAAATGAAAAATGGAATTGTGACCCTAAAAACTTGCCAAGTCTGATTTATTTGAAAAGAAATACGTAGGAATTTGCCACTTGACAAGAGCTAACGTCCCCTTTGACAACATTGTCCATTTAGCTTCTAATCACTTCTTAAGAGATTTTCCCTGTGCTTAATCTGCCACTGAATTCTTTGGTGTTGGAATCCTTTCCTGGAAATTCAGCACTTAGGACTGAAGCTGTAGCCTTCCCTACATTCAGGGAAGTGTAATACAAGTACACTGTTTGCGTTAGAGTAATTATGAAGTATTCTCAATAATAACAATGGTCATAATACAAAGGAACTTGTTAATATGGTACTTCTACGTGGCATTTACATTTACAGGGACATTCTTAAAGATGAATATTTGCTGCTTAGAGAAGAGCAGAATGAAATATGGAAACTAAGGAGCAAAGCACAGCCAGTTACCATCCTTTTAATAACTGCAAGATTTGATATATAATAGTTGTACATCTTATGAAACTTATGTTTTGGTGTCAACTTAGAAGACTGTACTTCTAGATTTCAAGGTTTAATTCAATTTGTTTTTCTTCCAGTCCAGTATTATTTTCTCTGCCCTTTCCTTTCCATTCCCACTGCTACCATCTTAATCCAGCCCTCATTACCTCATGCTTGGACTATTACAATAGTCTTCTAACTGATCCTTCTGCTTTCCATCTTGCCCAATCCATCCTACACACCAAATGTCAGATCCATCTGCCTAAAATATGCTCTCACACATATCACTCCCCTGCTCAAAAGCTTCCAATGGCTCCCCATTGGCTATAGAATAAATCCTAACTCACTAGTTTGGCCTTCAAAGACCTCAAAGTCTGGTCCCAACCTAACTTCTCTCTCTGACAGGCACCTTCTGCTTTAATCTACTCATTGTCTCTTAAATACATGATTGCATGCATCCTTGGAATACCATTCCTTTCCTCTCCATTTATATAAATCCTACTAATCTTTCAAGGTACAGGACAAAGTCCTCCTTGGCCAGTGAACCCTCCATCTTCCTCAGCCTGGTCAGAATTCTTTATCTTTTCTCTGAAGTTTTAAAGCAAGTATAATTTTGTTACTCAAACATTTATTTGGTAATTATCATAACTTTATGTATTTATGTATATGTACTGTTTCTGACAACAGACTGTGAACTTGTGGGTGGGGACAGGAATAATATTTTATACCTCTTTGTATCACCAATAACTAATGCACAGTAAGGCTAAGTTAACTTTTGTTCACGTTGATGATGACAATCTCATCTGAGAACTTACAGGACTCAGTTTCTATGGTTTTTTTGGCAATGATTTCTGACATTTACTTCCATACAAGATAAACACAAGAGATGAACTGTGATTTAACCCTTGCATTGTTATATAACATTTCAAGGACTTATAGAAAGTGTTCCCATTTCCTGAAGTTATTAATTTTTGATAAGGAAATTTTAAAACTTCTTTGAATCTCCCCTAATAGAATATAATGTCTTTGACTGCAGGAATTTTCATATATGTTTTTGTTTTCATATCCCCAGGGCTTAGTGCCTGGCATGTGCTGTGTCATTTAAGAAAAGCAAGTTGAATGAATAAATGAATGAATTGAAAGCAAATACTGTGTTTTACACTTCTTTGTTTCCCCCACAGTCTCTAGCACAGTGGCATGCACAAGGCACATCATTAATATTCCTTGTGTGCTTGACATTTCTTATCACAAGAAAATCAACTATCCCAATAGTATCACAAAGTGTTCAGCCTTTGTGGTTGTAATGAATTAGGACCATTACCACCCGAGCAATGAAAAAACTGAAGAAAAAGAGAGGGGAAGTGCAGGGTAGTGGGTAGAGTGTTGAACTTGGAGTTAGGAATAACTGGTTTGAATCCCACCTTCGATCTTTACTGGCTGTGTCACCTACTCACTCCCCTTTCCAACAAGTCCCTGAAACTCTCTGAGAATTTTTCCTCTGTAGAATGGAGATAACAGCACCTGGAGATAATACTCTATTATTACTGTAATGCAGACAGTGTGCCCGTATTACAATACAATAAGAGCAATCAGAATTGTTGTGAGACTCAAATCAGATAAGACAAGTAAAATACCTTGTGCAGCTTAAAGCACTTTATAAATGTCAGACATTATTATTACTCAGTCAATCAACAAGCATTATTAAATGCCAAGCACTTGTGCTAAGTGCTGGGGCAAAAACACAGTTTCTCCCCTCAAGGAACTCCCAATCGAATGTGGCAGACAACATGCAAACAATTATGTGCAGACAAACTATATAGAGGATAAATCAGAGATAATCTCAGAGGGAGGGGGACCAAGAAAGGCTTCTTGTAGAATGTAGGATTTAAAAAAATATTTTTTTTAAATTTCTTTTTTTAGAAGGTGGGATTTTAACTGGGACTTGATGGAAGTCAGGGAAGCCATAAAGAGGAGATCAGGAGAGAGAATATTCCAGGTAAAGGGGACAGACAGTGAAAATGCCTTAGAGATGGAGCAGCAAGGAGGCCAGTGTCTTTGGATCATAGAGTAGCGGTGTGTGTATGCGCATGGGTGTGTGTAGGGATTGTAGGGGAAGGGGAATGTAAAGGATAAGTAGATTGGAAAGGTAGGAAGAGGTCAGGTTATAGAGGGTTTTGAGAGGATTTTGTATTTGATTTGACATTACCAGTGTAACATGCTTACTTGGCATCATACTTGTGCAATATACATATTAAGCATCTAGTATGTGCAGAATACAACGCTAGGTCCTATGCAGCAAACCGGGCAGTCTTATTTCTGTGCTATGGGGACTGACACAACATAGGCAGGAGAGGTAGTGTGGCTCACAGAGTCACAGAGTCTAGCTGGTAAGGATCTTAGGAGGCCATTGAGTCCAACCCCTTCGTTTACAGATGAGGAAACAGATTCAGGAGAAGTGACTTACCCAACTCACACAGGCATTAAGTGGTAGAGCTAGGATTGTTACCCAAAGGCCTCTAACTCCATGGCAAGCACTCTCTCCACTATACATTGTCTGGGCTGTTACTAGTAATGTGACCCTGGGCAAGTCATTTTACTTCTCTTAAATCCCCAGTTTCCTTATCTATGAAATGGGGATGAGAGGTAGCAGAGCAGGGTGGCTAAAAAGCCAGCACTGGAATCAGGAAGACCTGGGTTCATGTCTTACCTCTATGCTCATTGTGAGACTATGGGCAAGTCACAATCTCCCAATGCCCTGGGCAACTTGTGTACATTGTAAATTATAGGCCAGTGGCTGATCTGCATCAGTGAAGGGTGTTTCCACATTGAGAATTCAGACTTACAGATGACATAACAAGTTCATACCTCACATCCTCTAACAGTAACAGGGAATACTGCTACATACTCACAACTGCTAACTACCTCATAGGGCTGTTTTGAGAGGAAGCCCTAAGTAGACTGTGGAATGTCAAGATAAACATAAACTCTTGTTCCTCTCCCTAAGCCTTCTCAACAAAGCCAGAAGAGGTAAATATTTCTGTACATTCATGTGCCTCATAACATCCTTCTGAGACAAATACTAAAGGGATTATTATTGCCCTTTATCAGATGAAGAAACTGAGGTTCAATGGGGTTAATTGAATTGCTGAGGGTCATTTATCTAGTAAATATCAGCAGGATTTGAACCTGGTTCTTCTTTATTCCTAATTCAGTGCCTCAAATAAGCGAAAAGCCATATACCGAGGCAGACAAAAAATTTAAAAATATAATTTACACAAGTCATTTGTGTTCGCTCCAAATCATAAAACTGAAGGATGACTTTTATTAGAAAGGTAGATTGTAATGGATCATAAAGGTCAGTAAAAGACACAGTTTTATACCATTAAAACTTGGGAAGATAAGGTACGGCCTAAAAGAAAAGAGAATGAAAATCCCAAATGATAAATGTTCCAACAAGTTCAAATGGAGAAACAAAAATCAGTTTTCCATGTCAAACTGCTGATGCAGTTTATCCTGAGATAAAACTGTACCTAATCTATGACTATAACAAAATAGGATCATGCAATAGAAAGAGAATTGGACTTCCCCTCTGGAGATCTGTGTTCTGCTTTCCTCTGTGCTATATGAATTACCTACTTTTTCACTCTTCCACCATAGATTTTACAGTCGTTAGTTATACAATAACCATATCCTTCTTGAAGGCAGCCAATAATAGATAGTGTATAGTGCTAGATACACAGACAGCTAGGAAACATAGTGGTTAGAACATTGGCACTGGGACCAGGAAGTTCAGAATTCCAATCAGAGCATAAGCTGCCATTTTGCCTGTCTGTCTCAGTTTCCCCTGAAAATTGCACCTCTCTACCTCCTTAAGGTTTCTGTGAAGATAAAATGAGATAATACCTTAAAAGTACTACATAAATAACTATGTAGTAGGAGAACAAATATTTGTTTGTTAATCCTGGTGATGATGATGATGATCTTTCTTCTGAATTATGAATTGCATAACACTTCTTCCTCTGCCAATTTAATCCTGTCACAATTATATTACTGCTTTATATAATCTCTATAGTTCTTTCCAGTTTTAGTGTCCTCTCTTCTTACACTTGGGCTCAAAAAATCAACCTCACTAGTAAAAGACATAAGAGGCACAGTTAGATAACAATTTGTCTAAAAACAAATCTTGGAATTTTGATGGATCACAAGCTCAACTTGAGGTGAGTCTGTGGCAGTGAACAAAAATTAATGTGCTATTGGACTGCATTAAGAGGGGCAGAGCTTCCAGGAGTAACGCACTGATGTAAAGCCATGCACAAGCAGCTTTCCAGAGGACTGCTGCTGTGAATAGCTTTCAAGGTTCTGATTACATAGTATAGTGAATTCTCTATTTATTAAATAACAAATCAGAGCAAAACATTCACAGAAAATCAAGGTACAGCATTCACAATGTTACAGTTTATCACTGAAAATCAAAATACAGCATTCACCATATCATAGCTCAACAACTTATCCCTAAAATGTCCACAGAGTTTTCACCAAAGTGGTCACATAGTTTACAACAAAGTACATTCATTTAGTCGATCACAAAATCCTTAATTCAATCACAAAGTACAAAAGTCAAAGTTCTCCACCCCTGGGTCACAGTAAATCATAATCTTTTCAGTCAGTACACAGTATCCAAGCAAAGTCTTCTTTCAGCTTGACTCAAGGCAGGCTTTCAGCTTCCATGGTTCCTCTTCCATGGTCCCAGCTCCTGCCCAAATCTAACCAACTGCCACCTGATTTCAAAGGCAGACAGCTCCCAATTCCTTGTCCAGCTCTCTGTGCAGTTCCTGCTCCACATTGGAGCTCACAATGTCCAGTCCACCCCAAGTCCTTCACAGCTTCTGTTCCTGGGGAGAGAAAGCTTGACAGAGCCATAATAATATTCATATACATTGCTGGCACCATCATCAATTCACTATCTGCCTGTGAAATCAACTCAGAACTACCAACAAGGTCTGAGAATGCAACACAAATCATCAACGTAGAAATCAACACAGACCCACAAACAAGGTCCAAAAGGTCAGCACAAATCATCAGTAAGGTTCCAGGACCTCTGAAACCCTCTTCCAGGACTTCTGTAAGCATACAACCAGAAAATCCTCTTTCAGGGCTTCCAGTATGGTCCCAGGGCTTCTGTACAAAGTATCACAAACAAACATCAACATAGGCAGAATAGATAGAATGCCAGGATACCACAAGCTTTCTCCTTCTTAACTCTGCCACCAGAAGAGTCCTCTTCTCAGTTCTGTCTTTCTCAGCTTGTGCTCTTCCTTATATAGGCTTATATAGGCTCCTCTCCTTTCTGTTGCAGGAGTTCATGAGTTCTAGGGTTCACAAGGTATGGGATTCACACATTCTGTTTCTTAACAGACTTGATACAAGGCTCAAAAGAAACTTGAACTAAAACAAGGTGTGAACTACTTCTGTGCTTTCCATTACAGCTGATAGTCTTGCTATATTCTACCCTGGTCAGAGTTCATGTGGAATACTGTGTTCAATTGTAGTAGTCACCATTTAGGAAAGACCTCAATAAGCTTGAGAATATTCAGAGGAAGACAACCAGAATGGTGAAGTCTATGCCATAAGAACTATTGAAAGAATTGTAAATGTTTAGCCAGGAGAAGACTGGGGTGAGGGGAAGGGCATGATAACTGTCAGACCTGTTCTGTCTGACTCCAGGGGGCAAAATCAGAAATGGGGCGGGGGTGTGTGAATGTTGGTTACAAAGAAAATATAAGAAAAACTTTCTGCCAATTAGAACCTGTCCAAAATCGGGACTGTATCTCAGGATATAGTGCCTTACTACTAATTGAAGTCTTGAAACACAAGCTTTTTTTTTTAAACCTACAAAGTGATATTCCGAAAGAAAGAATAAAGGGATTCTACAATACAGAAGTAAGATTAAGTGAATATGTAAAATGAAGTGGGAATCAAACTTAATTAACTAACTTCTCACCCAGTAAATCAAGGATGAAAACCCAATTCTCATTCCAAGACACAACAGATTTAGACTCCAACAGTAAAGCTGGTAACTGTTGTTACAATCATGTTTTTAAGTGAAATTTCTTGATGGTCTTATTTCTATCAGTTTTCTGGCAATGAATTCAAAGTATTTACTACAAATTTCTTAGAAAAGAGATGAAAGTCAAGTCTGGTGTCATGCTGGGAGTTTTTTCATAACACATTCTTGTTACTAGTTTAATTTATTTTTAGTGCATTTTTATAAAGGATTATTGGTTTTTTTTATACTACAGACATTTCTTGACATCTCCTGTGTCTTGACTAAATTCTCCCTTGTATCAAAGAAAAACAATTAAGTGAAACTAACTGACAAGATAACCTTATCTGACAACACGGCCACATGCTATGGTCTATAGTTGCCCACATCTTTTTTTGATTTGTTTTTTGTTATTGCTTTTTGGAAGGGGGAAGGCAGGGCAATTGTGATAAAGTGACTTGCCCAAGGTCACACAGCTAGTAAGTGTTAAGTATCAGAGGCTGGATTTGAACTCAGGTCCTCCTGACTCCAGGGCTGGCGCTCTATTTACTGCAACCCCTAGTTGCACATATCTTGATTGAAAGAGGGGGAAAACCAACTTTGGTTATATAGTAAGGTGATACGTGTTCAAATAGTGGTGCTTTTGCTTGGCTAGATAGCCTGGTATAAATCACAACATCCTTGGGCCTAAGTTTCCTACTCTGCAAGATGAGAAGTTTAGACTAGAAGGCTTCTGAGGTAGCAGAAAGAAAAAAGGTAAAGGAAAGGACTAACAAACTTCTACATTAGATGATCAGTTTCCTGAAGAGTGAAGAGTTGGTGACATTGAGAATAAGCTTGTTGAGGTTGATCTTAGGGATATAAACCTGATAAGAGAGTAAACAAACACCAACTGAAGAAAAAAAGATAAAGATGTGCCAGATGAATTTCATATTCGTAGTCTAGTGTATAGGGAACAACACAGAGATTCTTGTCTGAGAATTTAACAATATTGAGTAACATGGTGACTAATACAGTCACCTTGAGAAACAATCCAACATTTCCACTGATGTGTAATCTGGCTATATTATGGTTATTTGCTCAAAATCACTAGGGAGTGGAAACAGTTACTTTAGAACTGGAATTGAAATTAAAGTAAGGAAAAATTTAAGAAGAGGTAATATTATATGACCACTACAAGAACAAAATGAATTGCATAAAAACATGCCTTTATGCTCAATGTAATAAGTTAGAAAATACTTTAGTTTTGCACAATAACCTCAACATATTCTGCTGAGCACCCACTTGCTCTATAATTTAATCACAGATTGCTATATAATTTTCTTATGAGAGCTGATTATGGACCTAACTTGCAAAAGTAGAAAAAAACACAATATTTTAGTCTCTAAATATTAATTTTTATTTCTATAGAAATTTTATCATGAATAGCATTTGATTTTCAAAGCCTTTGAGTAAAGTAAATAATTGATTTTATTTTTTAATTTTTTGGGTCTTTTTTAGAGGAAGGAAGGCAGGGCAACTGAGGTTAAGTGACTTGTCCAAGGTCACATGGCTAGTAAGTGTTAAGTATCTGAGGCTGGATTTGAACTCAGGTCCTCCTGACTTCAGAGCCAGTGCTCTATTCACTGTGCCACCTAGCTGCCCCAATAATTGATTTTAAAAATGAAAATATCCAGGAATCTGGAGACATGGGCTCTAGTCTCAATTGTCACTAAAGAGGTGACCCTATGCAAATGATTTAACATTTCTGGCCTTAATTTCCTCATTTGTAAAATGAGGAGGTTCAACTAGAGATCTGTAAGGTCTGTTCCAGCTAAAAAAAGGGATGGGTAATTTTACAAGTTCTGTGGTAAGTTTAGATAGAATGTGGAAGGGACGTAAAACTTGGACTAGATAGCCTTTGAAAGCCTTCCAACTTTTGAGATTCTGTGGCTTTTTTGGTGAAATGACTGTGGAGAAGCAGAAGAAATTACATTACCTAAAAGCTTTTAAAAGCTTATAAGTAGTTCTCAAAGGAAGAGATCATTCCACTGTCTTTTCATAGCACCAATCACAGTGCATAGTAGGTACTGAATAAATGTTGGTTGTTGAATTGACTTGTCTTCTCTCCCAAGTAAAAATGGGTACCTCTCCAAAGAAAGATAACAAAAAATAGAAACATAAAAGATTTACAGTTTCCAAGAGAATCATTCAGTCTTTTTTGGACAGGGCACTATGGATACTTTAATTTTGCTGAATAAGAGATGTTAAGCACCACAGAATCTTGGTATGAAAGTAGTCGATGGATTTAATTGACTCTAGACTCTTTTATCTATTGTTATCAAACTAGCAAAAAAAGAACTTAAACAGTTTTCAATTTTTAACTAAAATATGTACTTCAAATCAATTTGGTAGATAAAAATCAATGATCATTTTTGAAGATTTATTAATTTACTTTTACAAGATTTTGAGTTCTAAATTTTTACCCTCCCTTCTCTTCTCCATCCCCCAAACAGCATGCAATCTGCTATAGGCTGAACATATTTCCACATGAGTCATAATGTGAAAGAAGAATCATAACAAAAGGGAAAAACATGAGAAAGAAAAAACAAACAAAAAGAGAAAATAGTATACTTTTATGTGCATTCAGACTCCATAGTTCTTTCTATGGATGTGGATAGCATTTTCCATCATGAGTCTTCTAGAATCATCTTAGATCATTGCATTGCTGAGAAGAGCTAAATCCAAGTTGATCATCACACAATTCTGCTGTTACTTTGTGCAATGTTCTGGTTCTGCTCACTTCACTCAGCATAAGTTCATGTAAGTCTTTCCAGGATTTTCTGAAATCCACCTGCGCATCATTTCTTGTGGAACAATAGCATTCCATTACATTCATATACCATAACATATATATATGTATATAT
>CM053583.1:110155373-110176142 GCA_028627135.1 Pseudochirops cupreus
GGATAATGAAGACTCCAAGACCAAGGCCCAAGATGGCAATCTGGATCCAGGCCGCTCAAGGCAAGAGCACTGGCCTCAGAACAATTGCTTAGTCCCCCTGCTGTCTGCAGGCCACAGGCAGGAAGCTGCAACGTGGAGGTGGGTGCAAAACCTCTGCCTTTTGCTTTTCCGCTCTGGAGGCCTTTCGGCCCAACTGCTTTTCTCTCCTGGTTTCGCAAGTCCCACTGACCTAGTTCTCAACACTGCTCGCAGCTGCCGCTAATCCGCTCACCACTCCTCTCGTCTGGCTGCCCCCGGGGCTCAGCAGCGGCTTCAGGCCAGGCTGCTTTTGGTTCGCAGTGCTGATATGGTTCCTCGTAGCCGAGCTAACTTTAATGGGAAGTATCTTTGTGTGTGTTTTGGAGTTCTAGGATTGGTTTAGAGTCCTATTTTATGGGTATTTTGGGGTGACTATGTGAGAGCTGCGATATGTTGCTGCTGCTACGCTGCCATCTTGACTCTGCCCCCAAGGAACATACATTCTAATGCAAGAGGTGGCATGTGTATGTAGCGCCAATATGATATTCACAGTGCCTACAGCAGCTATGCTGACATAATTCTAAATCCCAAAACATAATAGACTCACCACATGGAAGACAAAATATTTATTCAAACACCAGAAAATTGAATCCCAACACCAGAAAGTCAAATCCATCATAGCAACAAAGAAATCTAGACAGATTAACAATGCAGGTCCACCGCCATCCCCAAGCCTTCTCCCTTCTAAGGCCTTCCCACAAACAAACATTTGGTGCTCTCTGCCTGCTTCCTCTCTCTCCCTCAGCTCTAACTGCTCTGAACAACTTCCTCTCTCAGCTCTCCTCCAGTTTTGCTTCTTCTTGTTCTACCCCTTCCTGCTCCACTCACTCAGCAAGCTCTTCCCACCACAGACTCATGTAACTCAGGCTTCCATGTGACTCAAATAGGTCACACGGACCTATTAATGGATGAGAAGGATCTTCCCATTAAGCAAAAATACATTAACAATACAATATATAGACAAGATATATACAGACCAAATGGAAAGTAACCTCACAGAGGAAGAAATTTGCAACTCCATACCATACCTAAACTTCAGAGTAATATTTAAGCAATTCCCTATAACCTCCAGGATCAATATAAAATCCTCAGTTGGGTGTTTAAAGCCCTTCTTAATCTTTCCCCCTGCCCTGATCTCTCCAATCTTCTTACACCTTATGCCCTCCCACATACTCTATCACTATACCACCAGCTGCCTGGTATAAGTATTTTTATGTAACCCAAAAAAAAGAATAGTCCTTGACATTTCTATATAGGTTATGCAAGAAGTCAGTCCTTGTGTTCCAGAGGATCTCACAAGATGGGAGAGCTTCTACAGGACTTTAGGTTATTTTTTCATTTCAAAAAAAAAGAAAGCTTTTCTCAAATTTTTACTTGTCTCCAAAATACCAAGTAACTACATTGTCATATCCTCCTTCTCTCTGTCTCTGTCTCTGTCTCTCTCCATCTCTGTCTCTGTGTCTCTGTCTCTTTCTCTCTGTCTCTCTGTCTCTCTCTCTCTCTCTGTGTCTCTCTCTCACCCTCTCCCTCTCCTTCTCCCTTTGCGTGTCCCTTTTCTTCTCCCTCTCCCGTCTTCCTTTCTCTTGAATTCATCAAGCCATGTTTATCAAGTTATTGATGGTACCAGTGTACAATCTAGCATGAATGTTTTTTCTTATTTCTACTTTCTTAGAATTGAGCTCCTAGAGGATTTCTTATTTTGTTTCAGTTTTTTGTTTTGTTTTAGCAAACAATCTTTAGACTAACTTTCCACTTTTTCCTATTCATCAGAGACCCCCAGTCATTTCAAATATAGGCCGGTCCTCAAAAGTATTTTACTAAACAGACCCCCTTAATCCAACAGAGGCTCTAATTCTGAAAATTGACCAAATTCATTAGCAACAGATGTTTTACAGCTTGAGGGAGGGTAATTAGGAGCCCCAGTGGCACAGAAGAGGAAGTAGATGGGATACACCCCTAGAGAGAAGGATACAAATCCTGTATTAGTCATAAGTAAAAGCTTTCTCGTCCAGGTTAATCCTGAGTGGACCTAAGTTAATATGACAGATTGCTCCCAGGAAAACTGATAGTGATACCCAGAAAACAGAAATATTATCAGTCAGTTTTAAGGAATAAAGTCCATGTTATAGAAGGGACTTATTTTCAGGAAGTGATGTGAAATTCAATCATTCAATAGGCATTTCTTAAGTATCTACCATATTCGTGTGGATAGAACATTAAGTCTGAAGTCAGGAAGACCTAAGTTCTAATTTGGCTTCAGACATTTCCTAGCTGTGTGACTCTTGAGAAAGTCACTTTACGTCTGTCTACTTCAGTTTCCTCAACTAAAAATATTACAATAACATCACCTATCTCACCTGAGGCCCCATCTGGCTCCATTTTGATGACTCTATGATCCTATGTATTCATGTTCTAAACAGTATTGCTTGGTAGTTACAGAAAGCCAGCAACAAAATTCAACCTAACTTGTCACATTCTACATGTTTTCATTTATGGCACCATGCGATATTATTCAACAATTTAAGAAATTCACTTGTAGATGTGATTTTTAAAAAATGAATACCCATTCATTTCTCCATATCTTGGTCTAAGACACATATATAGAAACAATGTCCTAATCTTTTCTTTTATAATGGTGGCAGGAAAAGGATTTGACCAGGTTACTGTTCATTGTGATCCTGTTTCAAAAAAACCCTGCTTTTTTCCTGTTTTGTTGCCACTGACCAGAGGTGAGAGGATTCTGTAGGGAAGGGGTTACAACAAAAGAATATATGGCGGAAGAGAATCATAAACTCACAGCTTAGACAGCAAGGGGATCAGCAAACTACTGCCCAAATCCCACCAGTTACCTGTTCTTGTAAGGTCTGGGAGGTAAGAAAGTTTTTTACACTTTAGATATAATAAAATTTTCTTTTTAAAATGTAAAAACTCTTCTTAACTGGGGTCTGTACAAAAAGAGGCAAGAGGGCCAAATTTAGCCAGTGCACAGTAGTTTGCAGACTCCAGTTCTAGAGCTAGCAGGAACCTTAGAGGTTGGCTAGTCCAATCCTCACATTTTACAGATGAGGAAACTGAAGTCTGCAGAGGTTAAGGGACTTATTCAGTGCCATATAGATAATAAGGGGCAGGGTAAGAATGTGACCTCAGGTTTATTGATTCTAAGTTGAGTAAGTGGTTTGAATCATCACCCAAATGATCAAAAAGAGGCAGATAGGTAGTACAGTGGATAGAGTGCTAGGCCCCGAGTCAGGAAGACCAGAGTTCAAATATGACTACAGTTAGTTACTAGCTATGTGACCCTGGGCAAGTAACTTGACATCTCTCTGTCTCAGTTTCTTCATCTGTAGAATGTAGCATCTACCTCCATTAAATGAGTTAATGTTTGTAAAGTACTTAGCACAGTGCCTGGCACATAATAGGGGCTATATAAAAGCCTTCCCCAAAGGCTTACTCATCATAAAACATTTCTCTAGTAATGAAGCTGGCTTTTCTAGTTTATAAAAATGACAGACACTCTACATAAAACTTGGATTCAAGTTAATGGCCTTGTGGCTGTCTACCAGGGTCCAACTCTTTTACAAAGGATTTTAAAATAACATAGTAGTAGTAATTATGCCTTCATTTTTGACTGTTCCTACATGGTAGCTTTAACAATGGCCAGCGTATTTTCCAAATATTAATTTGGAAGGTTCACCTTCAGCATACAGACAACATGGTACAACAAAAATCATGCTGGGTTAGAGTCATATCCTAGCTCTCATACATACTGCCTGGGTCACCTTAAGCAAGCCTTTCCTCTTCTGTAAGAGGAAGAGGTATATGGCTTCTGAGATCCCTCCCAGCTCCAAATGTGTGATCTTATGAGCCCAAAAATTATAGTTTGTGCATTCTGTGTCTAATGCTTAGCATTCGTTTTAAGAGCTTTTGTTTCTCTGCTCAACTATCATTCAGTCCCCATTAGAAGCTCTTCCACTTAGGCAATCTCAGTGCCATGTTGGGGTGTTGAATTGGAAGTTAGAAAACTTGGTATTCATCTCCCTCTTCTTCTTACTAGCTTGAAGTAGCTAGTTGGCATGGTAGGTAGAATATTGAATTTGGAATCAGGATAGATCAAAGTTCAAATCTTGCCTGAGACATTTATTACTTGTATGAGCCTGGGAAAGTCACTTTTTCTCAGCTTCATCTTCCCTATCTATGAAATGGGGATAATAATAGCACCTACCTCACAGAGTTGTCATAAAAACTGTGTGGGATACAGAGACCTCAAAAATCCCCTACCCAAGAAAAATCAAAAGTCAGAGGTATATTGAGGAAGGAACAGGAAGTTTTATTCTCTTTACCTACAAGAAGAGGGTGGTCCTCTCCATGATGGGGATCAAGAGGAGGAGGCATGTTACAAAAAACAGAACAAGAATTTATACCCTAACACAACCGAGCCCCCTTCCCCTTCTCCCCCCCCCCATCCCTTCTTCTGTTGGTTGGCTGAGAGGTGGGCTCTCAGTCTTGGTACGAAATCTAACCCAATGGCAGATAACAAAGAAGCCTGCCACTGTCTCTGTTGGCTGGGAGGGGAGACAGAAAACCAGGAAACCAATTCATGTCCTTATTTGGCAAAGCAAACTTGAAGGGGGAGGGGCTAAGAGATTCCTAAAATTCCTGAAGGGCTTAAGGCTGATTGACAGCAAGGGAAGGGTCCTAGGTTGTGTAAACACAGGACTCAGGTCTGTCCAGTCTTATAAAAGTCTGTCTCTGGTTTCCAGATAGTTTCTCTCCCTTCTCATTGTAAGGAGTCTTCACAGATGAGATAACATACATAAAGTGTTTTGCAACCCTGAAAATGCTTTATAAATGCTGTTATTATTATTATTATTGTTGTTATCATTAGTTCTGGTCTTGGGCACAGTCAGTTTTTCTCACCAGTACTTCAACATTTAAAGATTCTATGGTTTTTTAGTATGGGGTATCCTCCCAACTTCCACCACTAATGGCAGATCATAACCCCTTTATAACTTTGTACATTGTCTTCAAGAGCTAACATGGCCAAGAAATTTAGCACCCTCTGGCCAATCTGATCATGAGAAGCATGTTGGTACAGTGGAAGCATGATGGCCCTGGAATTGCAAGAATCTGGGTTCAAGTACTACCTTGGTTACTACTGATGTGACCTCCGGCAAGTCATTTCACTTTCCTGGGCCTCTGTTCATTTATCTGCAAATGAGGGACTTAGACTAGGTCCCCCAAGGTTCTTTCCAGTCTTCTATTTCTGATCTTGTGAGCCTCTGACTTGCAATATGTAAATAATACTGTTCATCATGCTTTCCTTTTTTTTTTTTTGGAGGGGGGAAGATAAGGCAATTGGGGTTAAGTGACTTGCACATGGTCACACAGGTAGTAAGTGTGTCAAGTGAGGCTGGATTTGAATGCGGATCCTCCTAGGGCCAGCGCCCTATTCACTGCGCCACCTCACTGCCCCTCACCATGCTTTCCTTATAGGGAATGTATGTAAAATACTTTGTAGCCATAAAGTATCCTATAAAGGAGAACTGTTAATATTATTGGGTCTAGTCACGGACTGAGTGTCTTTTATATGTCAATGAGCTTTAATAAGGTGACCTCCAAAGCCCCAGCATTAGTATGTTAGCTACCAGGAAATGATGTTTTTAGCCACCAAACCTCATGGAACAAAGACATGAAAAACGTGTAATTAGTCTCAATAGAGGTCATAACCACACAAAGAAAATTATAGCTCCTCGAAGTTATACGTTATCAATACTATTGTTACTGTTATCACAGAATGCCTCAAAAACCCTTTGGGCAATTAGAAATCACATTTATGCAACTATTTGATAACGTACTAGACTGCCCTTGGAAAATGCCTTTCTGTCTGACCTTTCTAATTTACAGTAAGCACAGTTAGAACCTCTCTCTCCGGTACAATGCAACACTGAACATCCTGGTCACATTATTCGCTAAAAATAGAAACATTTTCTAATGAAGTCCTTCTGAGTAAAATAATAAAAGAAAATTATTTCAAATTACCCAGGTCCAATTCAAGAAACCAGATACTTTTCCCAGGGTTAAAAAAAAAAAAGTCAAACACTTCTTCCAGGATCATGACTTAACTTTGCTAATTACAATTCATAGATTAATGAAGGGGGGGCTAGAGTTCAAGTATGAAGCGGATTTTTCCTGAAGTCAGGAATACATCTATATAGTCTAGTTATGTAGATCTTTGAAGAATTATTGCATGGGGAGCAATAAGTCACTTTCCTGAAAACTAAAGCAGTGTTACAAAGCCATTCCATCTCTTCCAGTCTGCTAGTTGTAATTATGTTATGGGGCTCCAGAGTTTTGGATAAATAGTTCTTTTTGAAATTTAACATTGCAGTAAATGCTCTAGCAATTGATTTAGCATGCATCCTTCAAAATCCATGTTTAACTCTTTAGACATCACCCGGGCAACTTCATTATAGTCCTTCCCAGGATTTGGTTGCTGTTCCTTTGGTTCTTAATCACAGAGAATCTAAAGACATCTACCGAAAGAGAGAAATAAACAATTCTTCCATTTCTCTTTAATTAATGTGCAGTTAGATGGAAAGGGTGGGAGAAAAAAAATCAGGTTTCTCAGAGCTTTGTATCCTTGGGCAAAAATACAAGTATGATATCAGTTTAATAAGAAAGGTGTGTTGGGACAAAGGTGAATGACTTGGAGAATAATAATTCCACGCCTCCAACAAAGCAGAGTTGTCCCTAGATTTCAGTCACCTCAAAGTGAAGAATGATACATTCTTGTGAACTGGTGGAGCCAGGGGCAAAGAATTGTCCATTTTTTGAGGTAGGAACATCTCACCCCCAGGGAAAGATTTGTAGCTAAGGGGTAAGAATTTCAAGCCAGATTGGTAGCTGATGTCTCTTCCAAAAGCTTACAAGACTCTATCAGCCTTCTTTCTGTAACAAAGGACTCTTCTATGCTCCAATAATTACTTTTCAGTGTGCTTGGCCCTGAAGAGAAACTATGGCAGAAACTTGTGTGCGTGTGGAGTTAAAATGAACTCTTACCAAAGAAGGAACATCAAAATTGGCAGCTTCTCCAAGGGACATAAGGCTTGGTTTTAATCACTGACTACCGATGTCTGAAAAACTACATCATATTGGAGGAAAATGAGATGAACAAACCTATATAAATGAAAGAATAACCAAAATTTAACTAGGGATAGCAATTATTCAAGTGGGACATCTTTAAAATGTTCCACGTTTTCTAAAAGAACAAAAATAATACAGTTCGTTTTCATTTTATAGGAAGTAGTCATGGTGGTGATGATGGTTTATTATTATCATACTTTTCTGGCACCTAATGACCTAGAGCAAGAGTTTCCAAATTTAATTTTACTCTTTTTTTCTCCAAAGGAATTCTTAGAAAGAAACATAAGCCCTGAACAGGAAGAATTTAAGTTTAAATAAAAAATGATGTATGCTAATGAAAAAGATATAGGGAATTCACTTCTTAAAAAGATTTGGAAAGAAAATTAAAGGACTACTTTTGTGTCTCTTAAAAACACATAAAACGTAGAAGACATTTTTTTCCTAATTAGCCCTTCACTAAGTTGTTTGATGTGGTAGCTCATCATATGGTCATTTAAAAAGCTGTTGAATTTTTTTTTCTTTTCTCTTTTATATTATTTATTTATTTTTAGTTTTCAACATTCATTTCCACAAGATTTTGAATTACAAATTTTCTCCCCATCTTTCCCCTATCCCCACCCCAATATAGCAAACCTACTGAATACCCCTTCCCTCAATCTTTTTTCTCTTATATCCTCCGCCATCCCCCCCGCAACTTTCTAGTAGGGCAAGATGGATTTCTATACCCCATTGCCTGTATATCTTATTTCCCAGTTTCATGTAAAAAAAAAATTTTTTTTAACATTTGTTTTTAAAACTCTGGTTTCCAGATTCTTTCTCTTCTTCCCTCCTCACCCACCCCCACTGGGAAGATAAGCAATTCAATATAGGTTGTACATGTGTAATTATGCAAAACATTTCCTTAGTGGTTATATTATGAAAGACTAACTATAATTCCCTCCATCCTATTCCATCCCCCACTTATTCTGTTTTCTACTTTGGCCCTGTCCCTTTTCAAAATAGTTTGCTTCTAACTACCCTCTCTCACAGTCTGCCTTCCCTTCTATCATACTCTTATCCCCTTTCCCCCTACTTTCCTATAGGCTAAGATGCCCAATTGAGTGTGTATGTTATTCCCTCCCTAAGTTAAATGCAGTGAGAATAAGGTTGACCCATTCATTCTCTTTCACCTTCCTGCTCTTCCCCTCTGTTGTAACAGTTTTCTCTTGCTTCTTTCACAAGAGATAATTTACCCTATTCTATCTCTCCCTTTCTCCTTCTTCTAATATATTCCTCTCTTGCTTCTTAATTTTATTTTTTGGTTATCATCCCTTCATATTCAAATTCATCCTGTGCCCTCTGTCTATGTGTACACATATGCACATATACACACACTCACATGTATATTTATATACACATATACCCTCCTATACATACATATATATTCCCTTCAACTATCCTCATATTGAGAAAAAGTCTCATGAGTTACAATTATCATTTTTCCATGTAGGAATGTATAGTTCAACTCTAATAAGTTCTTCATGATTTCTTTTTCCTGTTTACCTTCTCATGCTTCTCTTGCTTCTTGTATTTGAAAGTCAAATTTTCTGTTCAGCTCTAGTTTTTTCATTAAGAAAGTCCTTGAAAGTCCTCTATTTCATTGAATGACCATATTTTCCCCTGAAGAATTATACTCAGTGTTTCTGGGTAGGTTTTTGGTTTTAATTTAATTTGGTTTTAGTTTAATTGGTTTTAATCCTAGCTCCTTTGACATCCAGAATATCATATTCCAAGCCCTGCGATCCCTTAATGTAGAAGCTGCTAGATCTTGTGTTATCCTGATTGTGTTTCCACAATACTAAAATTGTTTTTTCCCGACTGCTTGTAATATTTTCTCCTTGACCTGGGAACTCTGGAATTTGCCTATAATATTCCTAGGAGTTTTCTTTTTGGGATCTTTTTTCAAGAGGCAATTGGTAAATTCTTTCAATTCCTATTTTGCTCTCTGCTTCTAGAATATCAGGGTAATTTTCCTTGAGAATTCCTTGAAGGATGATTTCTAGGCCCTTTTTTTGATCATGGCTTTCAAGTAGTCCAATAATTTTTAAATGATCTCTCCTGGATCTATTTTCCAGGTCAGTGGTTTTTCTAATGAGATATTTCACATTGCCTTCTATTTTTTCATTTTTTCAATCTGTTTTATAGTATCTTGATTTCTCATAAAGTCATTAGCTTCCATTTGCTCTAATGCAATTTCGAAGGATTTATTCTCTTCAGTAACCTTTTGAAATTCCTTCTCCATTTGGCCAATTCAGCTTTTTAAGGCATTCTTCTCCTCATTGGCTTTTTAGGCCTCTTTTGTCACTTGAGTTAGTCTATTTTTTAAGGTGATATTTTCTTAAGTATTTTGGGGGTCTCCTTTAGCAGCCTGTTGACTTGCTTTTCATGATTTTCTTGCATCATTCTCATTTCCCTTGCCAATTTTTCCTTCACTTCTCTTACTTGATTTTTCAAAATCCTTCTTGAGCTCCTGCTTGGCCTGTAACCAATTCATATTTTTCTTGGAAACTTTTGATGCAGGAGTTTTGACTTTGTTGTCTTCTTCTGGTTCCTTGTTTTGATCCTTTTTGTCCCCAAAAAAGAATTCTATGGTCTGTTTGTGTTTCCTCTGCTTGTTCATCTTGCCAGCCAATTACTTGACTTTTGAGCTCTTTGCCATGGTAGAACTCTGCTTCCAGATTGCAGAGAGCTATGTCCCATATCACTGTGGTTTTCACAGTTGCCAGAGCTATGAGGAGGGTGCCCTATCTACAGCCACCACAAGCTCTGGCACACTGGCCACACACCCCCAGACTACCACCCAAGACTGCAACCCAGATTCCAGCAGGTCAAAGCAAGAGCAATTACCCTCTGAATGGGCATTTGGTCCTCCTACCATCTGCAGGCCAGGAACTCCAAAGACAACCACAAAGCAGCAGCTAGAGCCAGACCTCCACCCCTCACACCCCAGGAGCAAGGGCCAGACTGGGGTCTTCCTCCCCTCACCCCCTGTTCTAACAGAGTTCCACACTGACCTTTTACTTTCTCTTGGGCATGTATGGGTTGAGAAGTCTGGAAACCTCAACAGCTGCTGATGATTCACTCTCCTGAAGTCTGCTTCAGCTGGTCTGTGCTGCTGGTCTGGGCAGCCCTCTGTCTGGGCCCAGGTGCCTCACAGAACTTTGTGCATCTCCCATTCTGGTGCAATGGGCCCTTCCTGTCGGCCTGCCAGGCTACCTTCAGCAAGAGATTTGTTTCTCTCTGTCACTTTGTGAGTTCTGTAGCTCTAAAATTTGTTTAGAGTCATTTTTTTACTGGTATTGGAGGTGGTTGGAGCAGGAGCTGAAGTAAGTTCCTGCTTTTACTGTGCCATTTTAGCTCTGCCCCAAAAAGCAGTTGAATTTTGCTTAAAAAGCAACATGGTGTGAGAGAAGCTATAATTCTTATAATTTCTCATCCAGAACCTAGAAGAGAAAGCTGCCAGGCTGCAGGTTTTACTTCTTCTAAGTCATGTTAGATTATGATTTCTAGTCGGATGTAGATGATTTTTGCATGCAGGTGAGTGCTTGTGTGTGTGTGTTTGCATCCCCTTTTTTAGAGATTGCTAGGCCTTTATTTTGTTGTTTTGGGTTTCCTCTGAGATGCTACTGCTGTGTTGTTATATTTTCTGGGAGGTGACAGACAGTTGAATGGCAACTTTGAGTTGGTCAGTCAATGAATATACCTTTGGCAGATACTGCAAAAAGACAATGTATCTTCCACTAAAGTAATTTACCAGTTCCAATAAATATTGATTATTTATCATAGTTCTTTAGACAATTATACTTGAATTCAGGAAGACTTGAGTTTTACACCTGCCTCAGACCCATCCTAGCTTTGTGACCTTAGGCAATTTGCTTGATCTCTGTCTGCCTCAGTTTCTTCATCTGGGAAATGTAGATAATAATAGCATCTCCCTCCCTCATGAGAATCAAATAAGATATTTTTTGGAGGGAGTAAGACAGGGCAATTGGGGTTAAGTGACTTGCCCAAGGTCACACGGCTGGTAAGTGTTAAGCGTCTGAAGCCACATTTGAACTCAGGTCCTCCTGACTCCAGGGCCAGTGCTCTATTTACTGTGCCATCTAGCCATCCCTAAATAAGATATTCATAAAAACACTTTGTAAACTTTCAAGTACTACATAAATGCTAGCTATCATGATGATGATGATGACAATGATGATAACACATGATGATGATGATGATGATGATGATGATGATAGTGGTGGTGGCAGGAAGATGGCCATGGAAGTGATTCTGGACTCCTGGAAACTAGGTCAATTGAGCACAACTCTGACAGGACCTAATAAACTCAGTTCTTTGAACCCATCCAAGTTAGGAATGAAGAGACTCATTGCCATGACCACCATAAAGTTGAGGGTTTTTTTTTTTAATCACCACAACTCATGAAATCAAGTACTAAAGACTCCAAAGGTCACAATCAGTACCAGCAGATGGAGTTCTCATATAACTTTAATCACATTTATCTTTTGAATAATAAAATATACATATATATTAAACACTATTTTTTATTGTGATCACAAGAAACAACAGGAAATGTTTTATATCTTTTTTTTTAAAAAACTGACCAAAATAATTTTAAACTTGGTGAAGTTTTTTTTTTCCCAACACAACTCCAAATGGTAAACTAAAACTGAAAATTAATAGCGCCATATAGGGAAAAGGGAACAAGCATTTATTAAGCACCTACTACGTGACAGGCACTATGCTAAGGGCTTAACAAATATTCGATGCCATGCAGACTAGCTTGGTGAGCTATCATCAGGGTTGGGAAGGAATTGAAAGAAACGTGATTTGGTGGCAGCATTGTCTAGCAGGGTCTTTAGTCTTTTGAATAAGAATTCAGAAGAAGTTGGCTTAGATGATCTCCAAGGACCCTTCAGCTCTGAAGCAATGATTTATGAATTAGATCTTCCGCTTTAGTCATCAGCTCCCTTTCAATTTCTCATAGTGGAGTAAGGGTTAGAGATTTTGGTGACATCTGTCAGCCACATTGACCTCCTTCCAGGGATGCTGTCAGAAACTACAGGAAAGTGAGGGAGAGGGAGTCAGGCAATATAAATAGGTCAGTTGAGACTTGTAAAGCTATGTATATTCTTCAGGCTACCTGAGGGGCTGTAATATGCAGCACAAAGCTCTAAACATAGAACATGGTTTTAAAAACACCATCCAAGCTGACATAGTGTAAAGAGCATCAAATTTGGAGCCAAAGGATATGTGTTCATATCCAAATTCCTGAATGAACTACGTTCAGTCATTTCGTTTCCTGAGACCTTCCTTCCACCACTGAAAGATGAGAAGGTTCAACTAGTTTGATATACAAGGTCTCTTGTAACTCTAAATCTCATGTCACATATATGCTTCCATACCTACATACATAGCCATCACCATCAGTGAAATCAACTCCAGATCCAAAAGACAAGGAATGATACATGCAGATGTATGTTTTCATTTATTATGCAAGCAAACAACATAACACTGGCAAACAAATAGAGAAAATACTCATGCACACAATCAGTAATTTACTTTTTTTTCACTTCCTTTTGGCACTCCTGAGAAGGCCTTTGATGGTTTTCCATATTTTATTGTTGGGGATTTTTTGTTTGTTTATTTTGGGGAGGGAGAGGGATTTTGTAAGAGGTAAAGATAATTGTGAAGCCAAGTTGAAATGTTTGTGTTTTATCAACTCCCATTGTCTTTGGGGGATGAATGACATATGTGAAAAGGGATGGAATTTGATCTGGCACAGAGGGGTTCTAATTGTGATCTGAATGAAAAGAATTTTGATTTTGTCATAATGAAATCTATATGGTTATTGAGATCATAGATTTGGAGCTAAAAATGGACTTTGGAGGTCATATAGTCCAGCCACATCATTTTACAAATAAAGAAAAAAGGCAAGTAATTTGTCCAAGTTCCCACATGTAGTAAATAGCAGGGCCAGGATTCAAACCCAAATCTTCTGCATCTAAGTACTGTTCACGTTCCTCTGTTCCTCACTGCCATTTAATTTCTCAATCACAAGGGGAGAAAACACCATTATTTGGTCATAATGCTAAATATAACAAAATCAGAAAAACGAAATGCTTTTAGATATGTTCTCTTAAAATTCATCTGTGGAAACAGACTTGTTTCTCAGTAATTCACAATACCACATGGCTTCTCCTTGCCAGGTCCTTCCTGAACTCTGTACATACAGGAGAGTACACTGACAGTCAAATTTTCATGGCAAAATGGATTTGCTTTTTCTATACATTTAACGTTAGTATTTGATTATGGTATTCGAGGGAGGGAAAAGGAAATTATCCCATGGGTTACCTGGTATCTGGTGCTTAATAATTGTTTGTTGATTTGACATGATCTGTGTTCATAGTCAAGATGTCTTTCCAAAAGTCCAACTTCTCAAGCAGTAGTAGAAGAAGCATGTCTTTCTAGGGTTTTATTTTTTTTAACCCCAAACCATGTGTTCATCCCATTACTTGTTTGTGTACTAGAATGTCTTCCGAAAATACTAGAATATTTTCCGAAAATAAAAAAATTAAATGAAGATATTCCCGCATTTTAGGAGGACTAGTCTGGGTCAAACTCAAGAGCCCAACACATCACCATAATTCCTTTACTAAACTCTCATTGGAACCGTTTATACTTGCCCTTATATCTCAACTATTTTTGGTTCTCCCTGGATTGCTGAACCCTGGGTATATAGATTAATAGAAAGAAAAGGGACTAAAAACAAGAAGAAACTGTTTAGAGAAGTCATGGCCTGAGGAAGGGGTTGTCTTTACCTTAGTTTGAAAAAAGTAACAGGGAAAAATTCCCTTTACCCATGGCTATTGGTTAACCATGCCCATTTCATTCTAACAGTCCGTAGTTCTCTTTAAGTTTCTTTTGTGGCTCCTCAAGGACAACACTAGCTGTGTTCCAATGCCATGACTTCATGTTTGCAGTCATTTGGTTTCACCTGTGAAGCTGAGAACACTTGGGGAGAAAGCCAGGCAGAGAGGAAATTCAGCCAAATTTCCTTCAATTCTTAAGTGGACACCATCCAGATCTAAAAGACAGAAACTCTACTCCCTGCCCTAATAAGCTCTGACTGGCATTGCCTCAATGGAGATTTTAGAATTGAATTTTGGGAAGGCTTAAGCTCCAATTTACTTTAAAAGACACAGATTTTTCACCCTTCTTTTCTCTCTCTCCTTCTCCTTCCCCCTCTTTTTCTTCCCCCCTCCCTCTCTCCCCTCTCATCCCCTTTATAAAATAAATCATGGTTAGCTGGCAGAACAAAAAAGAAAGGCAAATGAGAGTAGAAGGACTCTTGAGTACCTGAAAAATGAATTAGTCAGAAATTTAGATAAAGTCTTCCATGCTTTGACTTAAAGAATAAGATGTTCCACTGCTGAGGAGGAAGTTGTAAGAAAGCCTTCAGTTTAATTACCTGTCAAAAACAAAGAAATTACTGCTGGGCTATTGAGGAGTTCATGCATTGGGTTTCACGTGGTTTTCTGTTAACTCTATTGAGTGGAGAGACAAGATGTAGCAGCTGCCACTTTTCCCTAGTTAGACTGGGGTCCTCCGGGGCTTCATAATTCTGCAGTAATCATCCTATCTCTTGCAAAAGCTGTATTAGCATGGAAGGTTGACAGCATTATTCAATAGAACATTGGCCATTTTATCTTCTTTTGTGTGCAGTCCAAGTTTCAACAATAGCTAATAACCATCTGAAACTATAACTGAAGCAGCAGAATAGCTGAATGAACACTTCTGGCTGCTTTATGGCTGCATCTTCTTATCCTGGGCATCTATAAACCATTCTTTCCCTCATGCTTTGATGACTTGGAAGCAGTCAGCACAATTTTTCATGACATCAAGGTAACTTTGAAGTGCCACTTGTCAGGACTTGCCATGGTTCTTGTTTCTCCATTGGCATAAAAGGGTTGGTAGGGAGTCTCCATTCTAACCGTTGTTTCCTTAAAGAGCCAAGGAAGGAGTGATGGAAGATAGTTTGTTTACCTCTTTCCCCCATGCACTCCTGAAATCATTCTTACCTACTTATGAATTTGAACCACATTTACAGATGGTCTCAAAAGTCTACTTAAGCCAAAACCAGGCCTTCCCAAGTTTCTTTTGCAATGAGCTCATTGCCTCAAAGGGGAGTAAGGTGCTCTACTATGGCAAAATGGTAGATCAAAAAACATAAGATTTTACAATGAACAGTCAGGGATGAATGAGAAGTTGGAATGAGGTGCTGCATATTCTAGCTTTGATTCATCTCTAAGGAAATGATATATCTATTTGGAATATGGAAAACTTGAAGGAATCACCCCAAATTTAAACAAGTTCACACAGCACAGCAATTTGGTATACAATTTTAGTGTGCATTTATCAAGCACTTATTGTGTGTATGGTGGGCATGCACAGGATACAACATATTAAAAAGGAGGTACAAATAAAAACTACAGTAAAAGATATTGCCAAATAAATCTCTAATCAGAGAAGAAGATGGACTAGTCATGTGATGAGTGCTGCAAATAATCCCTGTGTACCATTGTTATTCTCACAACAACAGAAAAGGGGGAGGCAGGTCCTAACACTTGGGATAGACTCCCTGTGGATAGCTTCTGGAAGGAAATAGACAGAAGTTGTGCAGGACATATGAACTGTAATCTGCATTACTGAAAGAGTCATCTTCATCCCTAAAATCACAGGTACATTTAAGTATTTGAGTATATGGAATTCACTCTGTTAGCCCTGAGTATACAAACGCAAATGAACTAGGTCCTGACCTTAGGAAAATAATATTCTACATTCATGGGCTTCCCTCACTTCCCTTCATTTGTCACGTTTTCACCTCGGAAGTGATAACTTGCCTAGTTGTAGTCACTGAATACAACAAAACAGAAGAGTCATTAAATCTAGGCACATCAGAGACTTATGTTCTGAGACATGACATATGGTATAAATGTTATATAAGGAGACAATGACCACTTTTTAATTGATCACTTTAGATATGTTTTTGGTTTTATCCTTTTTTTCCTTAGGAGATAATATAAGCTCTGTGGATTGCTATGATCAAAATTCGGTTCATGGATTTGGTGATGACATTAATAAAATTGATAACATGAACATGAACCAGTTAACCATGAGTTTGTTTTGGGTTCTGAAATCTCTCTCAAAATTTCTTGGCCTTTGCATTTGAAATAATTGATCTCTTTATTGGTCTCTTATGAACATCAAGGTCAAAGTACATCTGTTGTCCATACAAATTTAGCTATCAACCTTCAGGTGAAGAGGTCAAGAAGTTATAGCCATAATAAATTTAGACAAGGGCCTAGTTTCAGTTTGCCTGTGAATTTGAATGACAGAACAAACATGGTGTGTCCTGTGGTTAATGCAAACACATGTATAAAGTTAAGGAGTCATCAATAGAAAGACAGTGAAGACTAAATTAATTAATTAATTAATTTATGTTTAGTTGTGTGTGTATAAGATGCTATTTTTGCAGATGGCCCTACTTTGATCTCAAGCAAAAAAGCAAATTCATCTTTGGCACAAGCTGCCATTCTCTTCTGGTGTTTCTCAAAACTCGTGCTATTATTAGGATAGTATTACTATCCCTTTGAGACAAAGGAACACCTGGCATGTATAAACATTGCATCGCTTCACCAGTGGTCTTGGTCTCTAGGGTTCCTTCCTTTCCATCCCTGTGTTCCATTATAATACCACTAAAGGCACTCTTTTCTGGAGTTAGTCTCATTCACGAAGTTTCATGAAGCCATGTGTTTGCTGATGTTTTTTGAGGGGGGAGGGAAGAGGGGAAGAAATAGCATTCTGAAATTTGC
Organism: Pseudochirops cupreus; assembly: GCA_028627135.1. Lineage (NCBI taxonomy): Eukaryota > Metazoa > Chordata > Mammalia > Diprotodontia > Pseudocheiridae > Pseudochirops > Pseudochirops cupreus. The sequence goes on from CM053583.1 coordinate 110,172,512, forward strand.
CATCTTTTCGTTATAGCTAGCATGATGATGAACCTCTCCAGAAATGACAAATCATCAAATCTGCAGAAGTATAGACAGAAATCTTTTTACATAGTTATTTTGTTTTTCTTTATAAGCACAAGTGACTGTCCTTTGAAACCAAAATGTTCCTCAAGGGAAGAGACCTAATAATGGTCAGGAGGAAAAGGGAGAAGGGAAGATAAGGAAAAAGATTTGTTGGCTTTCAAAATAATTTTTTTAGATTTTTATGTTTCTATCCCCTGATCTCTTGATTAGCATAGTTTGGGAATGTTCATCACATTTTTTTCTTTTAGTTTTCAACATTCACTTTTATAAGATTTTGAGTACCAATTTTTTTTTCTCCCTCTCATCTCCACCCTCCCCAAAATTGCAAGCAATCTGATATAGGCTTTACAGGTATAGTCATATGGAACATATTTCTACATTAGTCGTATTGTGAAAGAAGAATCAGAACAAAAGGGGAAAACCACAAGAAAGAAACTATTTTCTTCAATCTGCATTCAGACTCCATAGTTCTTTCTCTGGATGTGGATAGCATTTTCCATCATGAGTCCTTTGGAATTGTCTTAGATCATTGCATTACTGAGAAGAACTGTCTAACAAAGTTAATCATCACCCAATGCTGCTGTTACTGTATACCATGTATACTCTTGGTTCTTCTGCTCACTTCACTCAGCATCAGTTTGTGTAAGTCTTTCCAAGTTTTTCTGAAACCTGCCTGCTCATCATTTCTTATGGGATGATAATATTTCATTACATTCACGTACTACAAATTGTTCAATCATTCCACAACTGATGGGCATCCCCTCAGTTTCCAATTCTTTGCCACCATGAAAAAGCTGCCATAAGTATTTTTGTACATGTGAGTCCTTTTCCCCTTTTTATGATCTCTTTGGGATACAGACCTAGTAGTGACATTGCTTGATCAAAAGGAAGGTGTGTACAGTTTTGTAGCCCTTTGGCCATACTTCCAAATTGCTCCCCAGAATGGTTAGATCAGTTCACAACTCCACCAGCAATGCATTAGTGTTCCAGTTTTCCCACATCTTCTCCAACAATTAGCATTTTCCTTTTTTGTCACATATTCCAATGAGATGTTATGTGGTACCTCAGAGTTGTTTTAATTTGCATTTCTCTAATCAATAGTGATTTGGAGCATTTTTATATGACTGTAGATAGCTTTAATTTCCTCATTTGAAATGTTCACCAATATTTAGAGGCTATTAACCATTAAAAATAACTATTAAATTTTGTTCCATTATAATGTTTATATTATATTATATATATACATTATAATGTATTATATTATATTACAGGTTTAAATTCTAATTCACAAAAGATTTCATAATAAAATAACATAACAGTAATGATCTATTAGGTGGCAATGACAGAGATAGAGTATTAGACTAGGAGTTAGGAAGACCTGAGTTCAAATCCTGCCTCAGATACTTTCTTTAACTATGTGACCCTCAAAAGTCATTTAACTTCTCTCAGCCTTAGTTTGTTCAAATGGGGATAGTAATGGCACCTACCTCATAGGGTTGTTGTGAAGATCAAAGGAAATAGCATAGTAAAGTGTTTTGCTTACCATTTTATTGTGACTCAAATGTGTTTGGACTCAAAACTAAGATGGACTGATGTGATAAGATCTGTACTTAATGGTGGCATTAGGATAGATTAGGGGGCTTTGTGATTTGGAAGGATTTTATTAGTATAGAGAACTCCTTGTGGGAAACTCCCTTCACTGATATAAATAAGCAACTCCTCTTTATGGTCTTGGAGAGTATATTACTAGAACATATGAAAGGTTAAGTATCTTTCCTGTGATGATGCAGCCAGTATGTGTCAAAGTCAAGACTTGAATCCAGGTCTTCTCAACTATAAAGCCAGTCCTTTATCCACTCTACCATACTGCCTATTAGAATGAATTTTGCTGACAATTGGTAAACCAAATTAATTCTGTCAGTGGTTCTTTTTTTCTTGGTATAAACAATAGTCATTAAACAGTGGAAAGCACCTATATATGTTAAGCCTATAGGGTGGGTCTTTTTCCCTTTATAAATTGAGTTGCATCTCATAAAATTGAGTCAATATTAGCAGCAAATTTGAGTAATTTTAATGCTTTGAATTCTGTCAGAAGCATATTCCAGTCCTAATACAGCATCCAGAAACCCTACTCCAAGGATCATGGGGTGGGAGTGTGGTGGGCAGATATCCCTAAAAGGAAGTTGCTATGACCTTAAGAATTCCCAAGAAAGTAACCAAGTGCTACCTTGGTCAGCTATCAAGGTTTTCAAACAACTGCAGTTCCAAACCTTTGGTATTCTGTGGCAGCCTTTTTATTCCTCAACTAAATCACTGCTTGGTCTTCAGTCAACCTTGGCCTCACTTATCTATGCCTGTTTGAGGCAAACCAAAGTCAGCTGTTATTCTTTGTCTTTCCCTGGAATGTGGAAAGCTAGTAATTAAATACATATACATGTTGACATATACAATGGCTTCTCATATTTCCATCCTACAATACCCTAGTGTGGATGATAGTGCCATGGCATCTTACTTGAGTAAATACCACTGTCTTATTGTAGGACCAGCATATGACCTTTCATAGCTACAAAATTCTTAAGGGGGAAAAACATTCTGCAGTGGGAGTAAAAGGGAAGAACATGAAGGAGAAAGAGGTTCCTTCTGGAATTCCATTCCAGAACTCTGTGTTCACCAAATGTTCTAAAAGAATAGACCATTTAAAATCAATTCTAAATGAGGGGATGTAGTTACCCTTGACAAGGTCTACTTTATTGTGTTCTGAAACTGTGACCATCTATCTTGCTTGGAAGTGACCATTCATGGGCCCATTCACAATGCTAATCAGCAAAGAAGTTTTAACTTGTTTGGTTCCTCAAACATGAATCCATTTGCCTTTCCTTCAGCAACTTGGTGGCCCTCCACTCCCAGGCAGTCAATATAATAATTAGCTCCACTATAGCTCAGAACTCCCAGTCTCAAAGATTATACCAGCTACAGCCTCCCCACAGCAATAGGAATTAAAAGCATGTGCCAACACCAAAAGGTGATATGTTAGGCTAGAACTTTTAACTCTAGGTTCTTCTAAACAGAATCCAATCATTGGCCAAGTCTTGTAACTACCTTGATAATCTCTCATAAGTCAGTCCCCTTCTTTCTGCTTCTTTCTTTTTTTTACCACCCTAACTCAAGCCCTCAACACTTCTTACCCAGACTATTGGATTACTCACTTAAGTGGTCTACTTGCCTTTATTCCCTCATCTCTCCAATCTATCATCCATATAGCTGCCAAGGAGATATTGTTAAGGCACTGGCATGACTACATAGACCACCTCCTTAAAAAGCTGTAGTGGACCTCTGTTATTTATCAAATATAAACACTGTTCAAAATATAAATCCCTTCATCATATAGCATCCAACTACCTTTCTAGACCTTTTTATTCCATTTCATATGTTCTACAGGTTATCTCCCCTATGTTAAAATGTCCATTTTTTGAAAACCAGAACTGTATTGTTTTTTAGTTTTTCTTCAGCCCTTAGCATAATGCTGTAAGTACTTCATAAATGCTTGGTAAAGGTGATTGGGTTT
>CM053583.1:110176642-110201877 GCA_028627135.1 Pseudochirops cupreus
GTCTTACAGATGAAAAAAATTTAGACAAACAGGGTTAAGTGACTTGCCCAGGGTCACACAGATAGTAAGTATCTAAGACCAGATTTAAATTTATGTCTTCCTGACTCTACGTCAAGCATTCTATCCACTAAGCCACCTAGCTGCCCCTAGGTGATGGAGGTTGAGATAGAGATGGAGCTATAGACACATATTGTTTTTCCTGAAATAAAACTAGCTCCTTGAGAACAGGGACTATTTAATATTTTGTCTTTATATCTTTAACATTTGGCACAATGTTTTGTGCATGGTAAGTACTTCATAAATGTTAGTTGATTGATTGATATAAAGATGTGTTCTTGTGCAGAAAACAATGTTAAACACTGCTCCCTTCTGATGTTTTGATCAATAATACTTAAAATACGGATATTGATCATTCTTATAAAGATTTTTTAGAGAGGATAAAGTAGGTCTATGGATCATAATTAAAGATATACTTTTCAATTCAATTCAACAAAGATTTAGTAAGGGCCTAGAATGTGCAAGACATTGTACTGACTGCTCAATCACTTATTTTTTCTAATGATAAAGTCATTTGTAAAGCATTCAGCTACAAAAGGTATTGTTCCACTGTTATAAGTAATAAAAAGTAGTTTGCTACAGAAATACTGGCAGATCTATTCCATTTTTCATGTTAGTTCTCTTTTCAATTTCACTTTCAAGTGCTATTAGGAGTATCTGACTCAACCAGGTCTCAAACCAAACTTTTTATAGATTTGTTTTTCCGTCTACAATTCTTTTTATTTTTATTTTTATTAGACAAAGCAGCTCATGATCTTTCACCATTCCCTACATCAGATTTTGCAAATGAGTTTATATTTTAAACTGGTATTGCCTCTTTCTCTTAGCAATAAGATCAAGTGTGGCTTTCTTGTTGTGGCAATTGTTTTACATGAGTTAAAATTCTATAGTAAATACTGATTATACCCAGTCTGTGTCCTTTCCTTCATCCACTTCAATAGTTTGTTTGAATAGGTCAGATTGAAGTTGCTGAAAAATAATAGCATAACTTCCCAGTGGAGAGATGGCAGCCATGAGGAGGGAAACCAGTTTGCCAAGGTGAGAGTTTCTGAAGCTTGACCTTCCAGAGGAGTGTCAAGAATTTCTGAACCTATAGAAGTGGGAGGAAGAGCCATATGTACAAAAATATTTATTGCAGCTCTCTTTGTGGTGGCAAAAAACTGGAAATTAAGGAGATGCCCATCAATTGGGGAATGGCTAAACAAGTTGTGGTATATGAATGTAATGGAATACTACTGTGCTATAAGAAATGAGGAGCAGATGCACTCCATATTTACCTGGAGAGGCTTATACAAACTGATGCTAAGTGAGAAGAGCAGAACCAGGAGAAATTTGTACACAATGACAGAGATAATGTATGCATGATGACCAACTTTGACAAACTGGACTCTTCTCAGCAAGGCAAGGTTATGAGACAATTCTAAAAGTCTCAGGATAGAAGGAGATGTCTACATTCAGAGAAAGATCTAGAAAGAACAAAGTTTAAATGGAGACTGAAGCAAACTACATGCTGTCATTCTTTTCCATGTTTGGTTTTATTTTCTCTTTCCCATTGTTCATTCCATCAGTTACAACCCTTCTATACAACCAAACTAATGTCCAATGTGAAAGTATTTGCAGATCCTATACTTGATTGCATGCTGCCATGGTGGGGAGGGGGGGGAAAGGATGGAGAGGAGAAAATTTGAAACTCAAGGGATTGTGGAACTGAATCTTACAAACTAAAAGTAAATAAACAAATCAATTTTTAAAAAAAGAATTTCTGAACTTCAGTCTCTTAAATAATGGATAAGGAGAGAGAGAAAAGGATTTTCTAGACAATACCACTCAAATTCCTGGAAATTTTGGGCCTAGCCTTCTAGAGAGGAAGGAGGGATTTTATGGGGAAAAAGGGATTGGGGAAAAGAGGATTATGTAGGGGCCCTATAGTTAGAGGATCAGCAAGGAACTGACTCACAATTTGAGAAAACAAAACACTCCTGTCATTGGAGTGTTAAGACAAGGACAGGATAACCACTTGTGAAAGGTGTTTGTATAAACCTTGAATAATGGATCTTCTAGTATTCCTTCCCCTGCTGAGGTTCTATATTTTCAGAATGTCACTGATATTGAAATCAGCTATCATAGAGCCAATTTTCATATGTAGAAAGTAACTCAAAATAAATGTAGCAAAAGGCAAACCTACTGATATTTTAGAGGAAGAATCAAATGGTCAAATAAAAGCAATTATTGGATTCATCAAACTGTTCTAGAACTTCATCTTCTTCTGATTGTTATTTATAGGTATAAGACTAAGAAGTCCTCATGCAGTTAAGCATGAAATACAAAGCTAGTGACAAGACAGGATTACCAAGAATGAAGTCTTGAAATGTAGCCAATTCATTAGCATAGAAATGGTTGCCAACAGTTTTTTAAGGCAATATTTCTCAGATGATCCCTACCCTCTCCTCTGGACTCTGAATTGCCCAGCTTCAGATAGATTCAGACCTTTTATGTAAAGTCCCTTGACTTCTGATGCCAAGGATCTAGGAAAAGTAGTGTCAAAGTTGTAACTGTTGCCAACCCTGTGACATGGACATCTTCACCTAGACATTTTAGTAGGGTCAGCTAAGTGGTTCAGTGAATAGAGTGCTGGGTCTAAAGTCAGGACAAATCATCTTCCTGAGTTCAAATCTTACGTCAGATACTTACTAGATATTCTTACTTACTTACTAGTTTACAAGTCACTTAACCCTGTTTGCCTCAGTTGCCATCAGTAAAATGAGCTGGAGAAGGCAAACCATTCCAATATCTCTGCCAAGAAAACCCTAAATGGGGTCACAAAGAGTCAAACATAACTGAAATAACAACAACAGCCCCAAGACTTCAGGCAACTTTCAGTAAAGGATAATGCCAAAGACTTTACCCCACTCAATACAGGTACCCAGGGAAAGGCATTTAGAAGCACCAGACATCCACACTCACATTGCTTTACCACCAAGTCTTGCCTAGCTCTCTCTCCTTCCAACACATATGGCTTTATTGCTGCAGTGTTCGCAGTCTAGCCTGACGATCAGCTCAAAGACCCAGCCCTTTAATGCTTTTATATATTACCCAAAGGCAAATCAATCATGGAAAAGAAGTTAGTGCTTTCCTTCAAATGATTGGTGACAGCTGCTACTTCCTCTCCCATGAAGATTGATTCCCTTATCCCTGATTGTGGTAACACTGTACTGACAAGTTCTGTGTGTACAAATAAAGTTTAAGGACAGGCAAGTTGCTGCATTACATATAATGAGTTGGAATGGCACATCTTTAACCAGGAGAAGCAGAAGAAATGCTCTGAAGACAAACAAAAAAACAGCATCGAATGATAGCAATATTCTGAGCCTTCTAAGAAAAAAAAACAATAGCCGGCTATTAGGACCCCAATAACCAAAGCCACTTCCCAATCTTCAGAAATAAAACAGCAGAGAAGAGGAAGAGGAAGTAGGACAGGGGAGAAAAGAAATCAAAATTTTTAAATTCGAGTTTCTAGGGCATTTAACTCACCACCACTTCTGCCTCCTCCCAGCACCTAAGGAAGATTTCCTTTGCTTCTAAGGTATGACTTACTAATGGATCCACATCTAAGACTAGAGAGGTTTCTTTAAATCAAGTTAACAAGCAGTTAACTAAATTAGTTCAATGTTTCCACTCAGGACATTGAAGTACAGAATTTAGAATGCCTGACTTGGAATCAGGAAGACTTCAGTTAAAAATGCCACCTTGGAAACTTCCTAAGTGTGTCATTATAGGCAAATTAGTTAACTTCTCTAAACCTGTTTCTCCCTGTATAAAATGAGGATAATAATATCTGACACACAGTTGTTGTGACGTTTGAAGGAGATAGTGTATGCAAACCCCTTTGTTAACCTTAAAGGGCGATGTATAAATGTTAGTTATTCTTATTCAAGCAAGGCATGCCAGCTACTAAGGGGATACAAAGAAGCTGGAGGAATAGTTAACTCCTATGTTGAAGACACTGTGTTCAGAGGGCTGTCTCTGCTCAAGCCAACATCTGCAAAGTTATTTCCAATTTCACTGCCTCCATAATTCTGTCTTGAAATCTCTACATATTTTTGAGAAGGTATCTTGTATAGTGAGAAAGGCCTTCTGGAGCGGGAGTCTGAGGTCTTAGGTTCAAGTTTTGATTCTGCATCTTTCTAGTTCTATGACCTCAAGCAAAAGCACTTAAGCTCTCCAAGTTTTACTTCTTTCATCTATAAAATAGGACTAACAAGACGTGAACTACCTACATAATCAGAGGTTTGTTTCAAGGAAAGAACTGTTCTAGCTCTCAGGTGGCATCATTGACTGGCTAACTGACATGACAGCAACAGAACAATTTGATGGAAAAAAGGAAAAAGATTTTCCTTTCTTTCCAACAGAAATATTGGATCCTGCCATTCATTGGTTCTAGTAAAAATTCTCCAGCTAATGTGAGAGAGAGGATGATGACAACATCCAGAAGGGAGATGACTCTGGCAAGTTCAGGATATTTCAGTTTTAAAATCAACTTGATTCTTATTAGTTGAATATTTATTTCCCAAATGAAGAAAGATTTAATAAGGAGAGAAAAATTCAATATTTCATGACCCATCACTTCTTTAGGATGATTTAAAACAACAAGGTTCTTATATCATCTATAGGCTTAACATTTTATTAGCATTTGAATATGCTTTCCTTCATTAGCTCCAAAAACAGAGCCTTCTTAGATGTCTATTCCTGGAATAGTTTCTGATGTGGCTTTAATTGTCTTCAAGAATCTGTCAAGTCTTTGATACTTTATATAGTCCACTAAAATTAATAACTGTTCATAGGTCCCTTCTGAATTTCTTGCTAAAATTCCCAAATTCACTTCTTGGATTTTGTAACTCAGTTTGACCAATAATAGTCTGTCTTTAGACATTTTCTTCTGAAAAGTGGGACTTTCAAAATCATCCCTGATATGTCATATTCACTAGTAACTTCTTTAAAATCCTAGCTTCTTTACCAATACCACGGAATTGTCATTAGCAAGGAAAAAAGGTTCTTTTATACTCTGTGTCGCAACTGAATCACAATGAAATAATGCTAAAAAGAAAAACTGAAAAAAGGCCCTACACACATTCACATGGTAATCTCAGATAAAACTTTAGGTCTGTCCCCTAGATGCTAAGAGAATGACTTTCGATTAATGGCAGACATGTTCAACTTGAGAAGAAAGGCCAGGTTTATTCTTGGCACTCACTGAACTGGGGGTCGGAGGTGGGGGAGAGATGGTAAAGGTCCCGCTTTAATAGTGACTTTGTAATAAGGGGAATCAGTGGCAGCAGCAGTTCAAATCAGGAGAACTTAAGTGAGAAGCAGCATCCGAACCTAACTCCTGTATGTTTCCGAAGTATAGAAGATAGATCAAAATTGTGAAAAATAGCAATCCGCTCCTAATGAACACTTGGTCTTGACCAAAGTGTCTTGAAAAGTTCAGGGTTTACTAAAAGAAAGGCCCTTCTTCAAGGAGAAGTTTAAAACTTCAGCTGAACAACAACAACAAAAAAGTGGTTTGTAGACATCATCTGTGGAATTTTTAAAAAATTTTTTTTAAAATTTGTACCTTTTTCTTAGGATATTGAAATCCCTGGACAAAGATAAAGCCTCCCTCTATGTCATAAGGGAGAAGAGTGAGGGGAGAAGAATGGCCCTCCCTCTTCTCTAGATGTTATTTTTGGACATCGAAGGCGTTCCTCCCCCCCAAGACACACCCTTTCCCCCCTCCCCACCAATCTCTGAGAGAGAGAGAGAGACCCTGCTGCAAACACAGCCCCCCTTCTCTTAAAAGACGATACACCCAGGCAAAACTACAACCCTTGGGCTGCATCCAGGAGACTGACACTGCTTCCGCATTTCCAGGAGGCTTGAGTCGGGACTTACTCAGAACTGGGAGAACGCTTTCTTTCCTACTTGGGAGTGTTTGAGGGAGGCTTGGCAGCTTAACTGCCTGCTAATTTCCTCTGTGTTATTCTGCAAAGGAGGCTCAATTTAGAGGAGGGGACGCTTCGAAGAGATCTGGGAATGGTGGAGTACGAAAAAGAGCCCTCAGACTGGCTTCTTTGCGAGGCATGGGGTGCTCCCATTTTCCCCTGGTAAGTGGCAGCATTGGTACTGAAGAAAGAAATGCCTTGAAGAGTTTTTCTGCAGGAACTTGTAGGTATGCCGGTGAAGCAAGGTCTGAGAGAGGGAGAGAGAGAGAGAGAGAGAGAGAGAGAGAGAGGGGGGGGGGGGGGGGGTATGTGAATGTGTGTGTGTGTGTGTGTGTGTGTGTGTGTGTGTGTGTGTGTGTGTGTGTGTGTGTGTGTGTACTGCCTTTCTCCTCACCCTCGGGTTTCTTAACCCCCTTTCCCCTTCCCAATCCTCTTCTTTCACCCCACCCTCAAGCAGACTTGTAGGTTTGTCTTAAGAAAAGGAGAGTTTGAAAGAAATCGGTTTCTCTCTCTTGCCTGCTGGCTGCAGAGGAGAAGCCAGCGAACTTTTTACTACGGAACTTAATAAGTTGGTAGCTATGTCAAATTGCAGACGAGTGCCCTCATCTACTTTTGATATCGCGAGCAATATGGGAAGTTTGGTCCTTGTGGAAATTTAGGAGCTGGAAGATTGTTTGTGGATTTCCCTCGTTTCTAACCCTTTGTCTCAAGAACGAGCTGTTGCTGCCTTTCTGCTGCTCCCGCCGGCCCCCTTTTTTCCCCCGAGCCCTCAGGAGCTGGGTCCCTGTGTGGACTGTGCTCTCTCAGAGAACAAGTGGTGCACATAGTACAATAGAAAGAAATGCATTCCTGGTGACTCGTCTACCATGGAAAGCATAAACTGGGAAAATCGTGTTCCACATTATTCTTCAAAGAAACTTTTGTTGTTGTTTTAGTCAATATCGATATGGTCTTTAAAGTTGCTCTCCTCCAACCCCTTCTAAGAGCCCAGAATTGTTTTTAGAAGTATCTTTTCCCACATTCAGCTTGACTCTCAAAATGAGGTACCTGGCACTAAGGATGCTGAAGGAGCTGTCTTTAATTTTGCACAGAGGACGTAGGGAGGAGGAGGGGAAGAGGAGAAGAGGGTTGTTTCCTGAAGACTTGGTTCATTTTTCAACTTTTTCATTATTAAAGAAATCAAATTAAACAAATCAAGCCAGATTCTCCTCCAAGACACTGTTAGCTTAAGTTGGATTCTTGTCCAGACAATACAGATAAAGTTATTACAACCCTTCCAACAGTCCCAAAAGACTTTTTGTGGAATCCTAATATGTTCCTGCTGCTTATGATTTAATGGGGAATCTGCAGTTTTAAGTGTAACCCAACTCACAATAACCTACAGAGAAGCAAAAAGGTCACTGGATAAACGAGTAGTTCTGAATTATCTTCTAATACTGAGTGTAAATGCAAGAATATCCCCGTAGATTGTACCTTCTTCCTTCCCTACCTCTATTTGAAAATAAATCTTATCCATAAGTATCTGATGAGAAAGATTCTGGCCAGATAGATTATTAGTCTACACAATAGCTCTCTCCTGGAAACAGTGATAAACTATTAGACTTCATTCCAGTTGGATGTGTTCACTTTGGCTACTGTTGTTCTGAAGTTGTCTATTTCTATTAATAAAGTTCCCTTCACTTGGCTGAAATGACAGGTTAGAACTGGCAGCAAAGCTACCTTCTCAGAGTTAAAATTAGAAGGGTATATAGGACTTTTTAGGGACATCCTCAGTACCTCTCCAGATACACAGTTTAGCAATTATTGTAACTAGATTTTGTATATTGTCAGCAACTTCATATTATTTGCCTTTCAGTTGGAGTTTTTGTAGTCTGCTTTAATCATTATTTGCCAATGCATTTGTTTCTCTAGGGTGACTAAAGGCATATCCAACCGGTTCAAACCTTTAAAGTTTGTTTACTTAACTCTTTGAATGTCCCTTGGGGGAAAAATAAACAAAAAAGCCCACTGACACTTGCCTTTGAGGCTGAGTCCTGTGATGTGATAGCAGATGGTACTGCTGGAGACCTTTGTTTATGCTTGGGACAAGATAGGTGTCTCTTAAATTATTCACTGATTGAATAATTGATTTCTCACACACTGGACTCTCTCCATCCATAACTCTAAGGATAGGTTGCTATTGAGGTCTTGTGCATTTGGAAATCCTTTCAAAGTCTATCAAGTGACATAGCAACTGGTCCAGAATTCATGGCAATCCACAGTAAGAAATGTAGTGGCATTTGCTGCAAGTTACTCTGGCTTTCCCATTTAAAAGCTTGATTTCAATGACCTTCCCATTTGTTGGTCTGCTCCAAATATGGTGCGGATTGATGGCCAGAGAATTAGTTTCTGTAAATGCAATCAAACGGGTTTCTGCCAGCTGCTTGTGGTATTTGTGTAGATTTTTCATTTTTAAAAAAAAGCTGTTCTTTGGCTTTATCTGCTCACTGTGGTTTGTGGCATATTGTCTTATTCTGCAGTCGCTGTGGTTTTTTCCTAAATGATTGAGTATGATGTCATGGGCTATCTCCAAAACTTTAAGTTCTTTTTTACTGGGGTCTATGTTCCAGGGGTAGAGAAGGAGATCCTGACTCAGAGCACTCTTGGTAGCGACTCCCCGTCTACTCAGGCACATTCCATTGCCTAAAGACCAAAGCCACCAAATGATTTGCGGTTAGAGTGATTTGGGGCTGGTTAAAGATGATTTAAAAGGAAGGTTATAGGCACATGAAGTATACGGTAAAGAAAATATATTTTACTGCTTTATTGAGACCACATGGCTCCAACTTGAGCTTTTTTTTTTACATGAAAATCATTGGCTGGACTGACTCATGATTTTTTTTTCCTTTGTTTCTTTTTTATTGCTGAGAGCAAAGAACTGCACTCACCATTTATTTTAAGCTCAACCTAACAGTTATTGCTGAAAAGTTTTTACAGAAGTTTTTTATGTTCAGGAAGACAAAGGAAGGGAAAATTATTTGGGTTTGTAGTAAGGAGGAGAGAGGTAATTGTTCCATGGCAGAGGAAAGTGTCTTCAGTGTAATACCCTTTAAGGGCTAAAACGGGTCCTGATCTATTCAAGGGAATATTCTTCTGCTTGACAGTACTGGAGAGCCTACCAAATATCAGCACTCAGTGATGGGTGTGAAAGATGAGTTTTATCAGTATCCTGAATGTTGTATGTGTTGGCAGCACAATGGAGCTGAAATGGAGTAGATCTTTTCCAAAGTACTAATATTGTAGGCTCCTAACAGGGTTTAGGGATGCTTTCTTCTCTGTGGGTCATAGAAAAGTATTACCTCTGGCTCTCTATTTTTCAGTAGGAAGACTAAATTCAGAAGATATGGGTTCAAATAATACTTCTGATGCTAACTGCCTGGGTGACTTTAGACAAGTCAATTTCCTTGGGTCTCTGTTTCAACTTGTATAAAATTAAGGAGCTGGATGGCCTCTGAAGTATTTTTTCACTTTACTGTAATCTACAATAGATGGAACATTGGACCTAGAGTCAGGAAGATTTGAGTTGAAATCTAGCCTCAGATATTTTCTAGCTGTGTGACCCTGGCTAAATAACTTCACCCCTATCTGCCTAAGTTTCCTCATTTGTAAAATGGAGATAACCAATTATACTACCCAAGGTGATTGTGATGATGAAATGAGATGAGATTTGTAAAGTGCTTTACAAACTTTATGCATTATATAAATGTGATTTTTAAAAATTAAGGCTAAGTTTCCATGACAGCCTTTTCTACATGAGTTACCAGAAAATGGCTGAAGACACATTCCCACTAAACAGGGGTTATAGGTCACATTTCTATTGCATTTGACCACGTATTTTTCCATAATGACTCTGGAAAAGTAGAACACACAAATGTTATTTTCCCCATGTAGTTGAGGGAAAGAAACAACCCAAAGATGGAGATAGAATGCCAGCTATGAAGTCAAGAAGAGCTGGGTTTCAACCCCACCTCAGAACTTAATGAGCTTTGTGACCCTAACCAACTTATTCAGCCTTGATCCTGATGAAACTCAGGCAGCTAAGTCTAAGTATTGTAGACAGGCTATAGGGCAATTATTGCCACCCAAATAAATCACAGGTTCTTGACCTATTTTGATTTTGATTCATATGTGAAGGATGTGCAATTCAGAGAGGTTAGGGTACTTAGCCTGAGTCTCAGAGTTAAAAAGTGCTAGAAGCAGGACTCAGCTCTAGGTCTTCCTAATTCCAAGTTTCACACAGTTTCCACTACACCAGGTTGCCTCATACACTATGTACAACATAGTATTACCAGGCAATAAGCATTGAGTGTTAGTATCACTTCACCTTTGAGGTTCTGTCCCATGTTGTTTCCATTTCCTGTATCTGAGGTTTAAAAATTCACAGAAACATCACAAGCATAGATTTTTAAATGGAAGAGACTTTAGAAGTCATCAAGTCCACCCCCCTTATTATACAGATGAAGAAATTGAGGTCCAGAGAGGTTATGGTGACTAATGTTATGGCATAGTAGATAGAGTGCTAGACTGGGAGTCAGGAAGACCTGAGTTCAAACTCTGCCTCAAACAGTTATGTGACCCTCACAAATCACTTAGGCTTTCTCAACTTCAGTTTCCTCATCTAAAATAATAACAATAACACCTACCTCACAGGGTTGTTCTGAGGATCACGTGACTTAAAGCTCTTTGCAAATCTTAAAGCACTATATATGCTATTATTTTTTAAGTGACTTACCCAGAATCACAATGGCTGATAGGGGTTCAAACCCAACTCATCTTGATTCTCAAGTGTAGCACTTTATCTGCTTCACTCTGCTGCCTAGAAAGCTGTCATATCAGTGAGTGATTTTCAGTTGGGATTGTCAAACTGCTTAGGAAAACTCTGATGTGACTGTTTATCAGCTAATTATCCATGAGCTGAAGAGTCATGGCTGATTATTCTGTCATTGTGCTTGGAAAGATGTACTTCAGGAATCTTTTCACTGCTGGTCTGTGTTCCATCTGACATCAGTCTGGTTTCCTAATGTTTTCATTCATGAGTTTAAAATCGTGGAGAATGCCCTGTCTCTTCTTTACCTGCATGTAAATGCCAAGGCTGGGAAGGATTATGGGAAGCAGAGCTGTATAATGGAAAGAATGCTAGATTAAGATTCATAAAATGGTTCCTAGTCTTGAATCTAACACTAATTAGATAAGTGACCTCCCTGAGCCTTAACTTCCTCATCTTTTAAATAATACTTGCACAAGCTACTTCCCAGGGATGTTGTGAAGAAAGCCATTTATAAGAGATTTGAATTCATAGAGATTTGAATAGTTATTAAACGTTGGCAGACAGATGAATAGTTGTCTTTCAACTTGACCCCATCACTTAACCTCTGGGCTTCAGACTTCTTACTGACAAAATGAAGAGGTTAGACTAGATGGTTAAGTTCCCTTCTTAATTGTTGTCTAATGAATCACTAGCTGAAAGGGATTTAGAGAGTTCACTTAATCATTTCTTCAGCTTTCCAGCTAGGATCACACATGTAAAGCTGGAAGAGCCCTCAGAGGTCATGTCATCCAACCCTCTTATTTTACAATTGAGAACACTGCAGTCCAGAGAAGTGGCTTGTTGGAAGTCACACAAGCATTAAGTAGCAGGTACAATTCCAATCTAGCTCCTCAGATTCCAAATCCAACGTACTTTCTTCTGTACTGTGCTCATATCCCTTCAGTTACTCCCAAGTAGCTTCCAACAGAATGATTTCTTACTCCTTGTCTCTTATAGGATGGCCTATCTCTGTAGCCCTGGGCAGATTTCTGAAAAAGTAGGTACTATTGGTTGTCCACACAGAGGCAAACAGGTCATTCTGAGTAAAATGATAGTGCTACATTTTTCCTAACACTGCTCAGGAATGCATGTGAATATCCTCTGAACATGGTTATTCCTTTGCTATCTGATAAATTATTCTGGAAAGATAATTCTCTGCCCTTTTCAGAGAGTCCTAAAGCAGAAAGCAACTCTAAATTAACCCAGTCCATTTTGCAGGGATGGCTAAGCTTTTTCTGTAATGGGCCACATGAAGCTATTTCTTGTTGTTAAGTCATTTCAGTTGTGTCCAATTCTTCATCAGTCCATTTGGGGTTTTCTTGGCAAAAACTTTGGAGCAGTTTGCCATTTCCTTCTCCAGCTCATTTTACAGACAACAAAACTGAGGCAAACAGGATTAAGAGACTTGTCTAAGGTCACACAGCTAGTAAGTATCTGAGGCTAAATTTCAACTCACAAAGATGAGTCTTCCTACTCCAAGCCTGGTACTCTGTCTACTGTACCATCTAGCTGCCCATGATGCTAGAGAAAGCGTGAATTTTTTTTGGAAGTATGCTTTTTTTAAAATTCTGGTTATTTTTTTCGAGGAGGGAAGATAAGGCAATTGGGGTTAAGTGACTTGCCCAATGTCACACAGCTGGTAAGTTTCAAATGTCTGAGACTGGATAGGTTCTTTTAACATTAATACAAAAGCAGCATATGACAGTGATATCAGACAAGTAGGAAATATTATAAAAGACAGAGCGGGCTTCTGTTAAACACTTACTATGTGCCAAACACTATGCTAAATTCTGAGGATATATATATAAATAAGCAAGACAGTTCCTGTCCTCAAGGAGTTTATATTCTAAAGGGGAGCTGAAATGGGCAGGGAGCAGTACTCCAATGGCAACATGGTATGGAGATGTCAGGGAAATGGCCCTAATACTTCATCTAGGTCAAGGAAACATAAGTTAACAGTTCGCCTAGTAGAAGCATGAGACCCAGGGGTGGAATCCAAGGTTGCCATGGAAGGGGTCAACCCTGACAACTGCTCAGATTGTGAAACATCATACTGAAATCATTCCCAATTCATTTGAGTTACTAGCACTTTTCTCTAAATTCTCGCCCAAATTTGTGGGTGAGTTAGTTGTCTGCTAGGCTTTTTTGAATTAGGGAAACGTCCTGGAATTGTTCCCAATTTTCCTAACTCTCATCTATAGAAGCTACAAATCTGGTTTCTGGCAATTTCCCTCAATATCTGTGATCACCTACTTCCTCTAAGCTCTGAAGATTTTGGAAAAGTCTTCCCTCACCTTAGACTTTTCCAATTCTCACTTTCATCCATGGTCAGTCTTTGAAAATGCCACTTCTCCTCATCAGGCAATATGATGAGAAGATGGCTAGAATGTGGTGTAGAGATCTGTTCCCAGGCAAAGTAAAACAACAGCTCACCTACTACAGCCTGGGGCCCAGAAACAAAACTCAAGGTTGTGGTAGAGGCAAGATGAAAATGATGGCTGGCTTGTAGACAACATGATGACAATGGATTGGAAGTAGACTGCTCACATGGTGATAGTGAAGCAATGAGATAGCCTAAGTGTTGCATTAGTACACAAGGAATTTTAAAAGACTTTGGGGAAGATCTCAGGTATTGAGCAAATCATCTATGGGGGGTATACTGAAACACAAGTAGCGTAGAATGAGAAGATATGAATGAGATGCAATATATATTAGCAGAAGGAATCACCTATATAATTGATATCACTAATTTCTTAAAGATAGCCTAATAAACTTATTTTCATATAAAGGTACATAGTTATAGGTTTAGAGCTAATTAATGATCAATTTCAGTCAAGTCTGTGAGAATATGGGTATTGAACAAAGTATGGTTCTTGAAAGATAGTGGGTCTATTTAGTCAGAGCTCATCTCAATTCTTATTCCAGACTTACATCACTAATGGTTACTCTTAGATTTTTATTTTAACCAAATAATAATGATTTTAATAGCTAACATTAATGTAGTGCTTACTATGTGCCAGGCATTGTGCTAAGTATGTGCTTTACAATTATTATCTCATTTGATCCACACAAAAGCCCTGGGAGATAGGTGCTAATTCTTTTCCCCATTTTACAGATGAGGAAACTGAGGCAAATAGCAGTTATGTGACTAACCCAGAGTCACACAGCTAGTGTCTAAAGTCAGATTTTAATTCAGGTCTTCCTGACTCCAGGCCTTAGCTCTATCTACTGCACCACCTTGCTGTGTATTACAAAAGATAATGTACTTTCATAGATCCAGATGGACCTGAACATTGCCCAGATTTTGTCCATGTAGTGAGAAATATCAGCTAGGCAGGACTTGCCTTACTTTGGATATGTAGCTTACTTACTTTTAGTTTTAGGTTAGTTTAGTTTTTTAATCTCAGACCACATCCCAAAAACAGAGAGGCCACAATTGATGTATAGACTGACAGTAGTGTAAGGTGGCTAAGACGCAGCCCTATATATTGTATTATCTTTATATTATTATATTGCTCAGAATTACTAGACAGGTCTATATTACATTGCTATGGCTAGTTCTGGGGTTAACAACTCAAGGATTTACGCAGCTTGGAGATGGTTCACAAGAATCATAAATATGATTTAAGTATGAGAAAAGAAATTCATTAGGAAAAATTCTTCGACTAGGAGAAAATAGTAAGATGTGATTCTGCAGGGATCTCACAGAACCCATCAGGGTCCTAGAAGAGCGCAGGAGGTAGGCCTCATTCACCTGAAGTGAGGATCACAGAATCTCAGAGGTGGAAGAGATCTCCAAGGTCATCTAGTTCAGCCCATGTCTGCCTAGCAGTACCTTCCTCAACACACCTCCTACAAAAGATCACCAAGCCTTCCCTGGAAAGGCAAGTGATAAGAAACTCGCTGTCTCCGGGTCAATCTATCTCGTACGCATTGATTATGTATTTGCAATTAGCCAAGCTCTGTGCTAAGCACTGAGGATTCAGAGACAAGTAAAGACATGCCCTGTTGTCAAGCAAAGTATAAAGGGAAGCTGGAAGAGATGTGGGGGTAGGGGATTCACATGGTTGGCATGGTTTGGAAATAGCTGGGAAGTGGTGTGGAGGCCTAGTTCCAGGAAAACTAACACAGACACTCACCTATCAGAGTCCAGGTTCCAATGGGAGAGGGATAAGGAAGATGCCAGAGTACAGGCAAAGCAAAGAGAAAACAAACAAAACTTTGGTTTAGAGTTCTGTCTCTGTGAACAGAAAGGAATAAAGTAAAATGAATGAAGTATAAAGTGAAGCCTTTCATTATATGTATGAATCCTCCGTGAGGGAAATCCACTATTAATCACACTGCCTCTCAATCTGACCTCAGCTCTGCTGCCTGGTCTTTGTGGAGGAAGCTAGCAGTAGTCACAAGAGAGCCTAGTAACTCTCAATATCAGCCTGTCACCCCTCTTTATTCTCTCTCTTTAGGGTCCTCTCTTCCCCTTCTTGGTCTTGTTAGCCAGACTCCCATCAAACTACATGCTCAGATTCTTTCTCCTTGACCCCATACATGGGCTGCCATTTCAGCAGCAGTCATCAGGATGAGATTCTATTTCATGTCCATGAAAGGTCATCACTCTATTTCCTATGAAGTATCTCTCTTCTACAGTGGAGAAACCTCATCCAAAGCCTACACATTCACTCACTTCTTGTTCCTCACTCTTTGCAGATTTCCACTCTTCTCCCGTGAGAAGATAGAATGCTGAGACTGGAGTCAGATCAGATCTAAATCCACATCTGACCTCAGATATTTACTGCATGATCATGGACAAGGCACTGAGCATTACTGTGCCTCAGTTGTAACAAGAGGGTGATATTAGAACCTAACTCCAAGGGTTGTTGTGAGGATCACATGAGATAAAAATTGTAAGGCTTTTAGCACAGTGCTTGGCACTTAGTCAGTGCTACATAAATGCTTATTCCTTCCCTCCTCACTCTTTCAGGATGAAGGTCGTAACAGATGATAAATTTCCATCCTTATTCTCAGATATGTATGTCCTTGGCAGACAGAGTAACAAAGACCATAATCACCAAAAGAGACAAGCCTGACTCACAATGAGCTAACATTTTATTAGAGGTAACAAGAATGTGCATATGGATATATATTTATATATACATCATCATAAGTAGAATAAATCCAAGGTAGTTAAATACAAGCTAGGTAGGGAGGAAGGGCCTTAAATATTGTAGGGAATTATGAAAGACTTTCATGAAGAAGGTATTGCTTGAGTTACTAAGGAAGGGGTACATTCCAGGCATGGGGAATGCAAATGGATCGCCCAGAGATAAGAGACTGGAGTGTCACGTTTAAGAAATAGAACAGAGTCAGAGTGACTGGATCACAGAAGTGATACAGGATGGTGAGCAGTATATAATGAGGCTAGAAAGAGAGAGTGGGATCAGTTTGTGAAAGGCTTTTAATGCAAAACACAAAAATGTCTATTTTATCCTAGGAGCAAAAGAAAGTCATTGGAATTTATTGATATGAGAGTGAAGTCAAATCTGCATTTAAGGAAAAACACTTTAAAAGTTATGTGAAAGATGAAATGAATTGGGGGCAGATTTGAAGCAGGGTCAGCAATTAGGAGACCATGTCAGCAATCTCAGTGAGAGGCAATGAGGACTTGAACTAAAGTAATACTTGTATCAGTAGAGAGAAAGAATCAAACTCAAGAGATATTGTATATATAGAAACAGTAAGATTTGGCAATTAATTATAATAATAAGGAAAAGTAGGGAGTAAAGGATAATGCTGAAGACAGGAACCTAGGAGATTGGAAGAATAGTGGCCACTTTAAGAGAAATAGGAAACTTTAGAAGAGGAATAGTTTTGAGGAGAAAGATGAATTCTCTTTTTGGCAAGTTAAATTTGAGATTATTCTAGGAAATACAGGTTAAAATGTCCAGTAGGCAATTAGTGATAAGTAAAGACTGGGGCTGGATATATAGATTTATAAATCATCTTTATAGAAATTAATTAAATTCATGAAAGTTAGTGAGGTCACCAAGGGAGAGAGAAAGAAAATAGACTTCACCCTCCCCAACATAGCCTTGAGAAATACCCATAGT
The DNA here is from genome assembly GCA_028627135.1 of Pseudochirops cupreus. Classification (NCBI taxonomy): domain Eukaryota; kingdom Metazoa; phylum Chordata; class Mammalia; order Diprotodontia; family Pseudocheiridae; genus Pseudochirops; species Pseudochirops cupreus. The sequence goes on from CM053583.1 coordinate 110,193,631, forward strand.
TACAGGCCAGAAAAAGAGATGGAGGGGGAGAGGTCTTACATATAGGAAAAGAACCAAGAGAGGGAAGTTTCATGAAAACCAAGGGAGGAGAGGGTATACAGGAGAAGAAGTTACTCAGTAGTCTCAGATGCAACAGAGAGCTCAAGAAAAATGAGGCCTGACAAAAAAGCCATTAGATCTGGCAGTTAAAAGGTCATCAGTAACTTTGGAGATAGTGGTGTCAATTGAATAGCCAAATCTCAAAGGGTCAAAGAGTGAGAGAAGTACAACTAAAGAAAATATTAATTGAAGTCAGCTACCATCTTGCCCCAAGAAGTCTCTGAAGTGCTTCCTTAAAGCATTGAAAATACTTAAGACCTACAGTCAATAGAGCAATGGGCCTGGCACCAGGAGACCTGTGTTTGAATATTTTCTCATACTTAATATTTGTGTTACATAGAAATCACTTAATCTTTCTTAGCCTCATTTTCCTTATCTGTAAAATGGGGGTAATAAAAGTCCTTTGCAAACTTTGCACACCTTAACGCACTATAAGTATCACCTGTAGCATTCAACAGACTATAGGACAGATGGATAGAATAATTGGCTCTTTTGTAATTGAATGAAATTAATGGCATATAAATTCATCTTCTATAGAATCACCCAAAGCATCTTTGGGATAATTCTACTAGCAAACAGGATGTGCTTCTTTCTGTTTCTGTGTGGTTTTGATACCTTTCACTACGTCCCTATATTTTGAGAACTTTTTTATTCTGTGTAGTTTGAAGTTCTAAGGTGTTCCATGTGACTATACTAAGAGCACTGTTCTTAAATCCTTATGGATTATTATCATTGTAGTTGCTATTATTACTGGAGCAACATCAACAGTCCATCTCCTTGTTGGCCTAGGGCACCCCCCCTTAATCCACAATCACTTTTTGGACATACTTTGGCCGTAGGTCATTCTGTGTTCTAACTATAATTACCAAGAAATGTGGTACTAACTCAAAGCTTTTCTACTACAATTTCAACCAGTCTCCCTCTTCGTCCACAGCAGAAGACAAAGATTGCCACCTCTGTGATGACCTTTCATGGACATGAAAAAGTTAAATCTCAATTTAGCTTTTTCTTCACTAAGCTAAATGATATCAGATCCTTTAGTCTTTTCTCATAGGTCTTATCCTCCAACTATTTCATCATCTTTCTGTCTTCTGAACTGTATCCAATTTCCTCATGTCTCTCAAGCTGTGAAGTCCAGAAATCAAGAAAGTACTCTCATAAAGGTATGAGAAGTAAAGATTACCTCATCATTCCTGAAAACCATGTTCCTATTTATGCATCCCAATACACTCACTTTTAAAATAATAGCCATGCATTATGGGCTCATGTTCAGCTTGTCATCCACTATGACCATGAGACCTTTTTTAGCTATATTTTTATAGTTGGACATAAAAGTTAGCTTCTTTTTTTAGAGGATGAGTTCTTCCCTGTGTATTAATCTGGCACTGATTCCTACTAAATTTGATTCTTTTCATTTATGACCACTTCTATACCTTACCAAGGGAATTTTGAACTCCTGTGTCCTTATGCTCAATCTCAGTCCTATCCCAGTGGCTGTGAAGCCTTGGAGAAACCCTGCAATCCATTTGGGTTGGAAGCAGATTTTATAAGTCATTTGAAGTCCAACTAGTTGTTCATATTCATCAATTCAGAATCAGGAAAATGGGGCTCTCCAGGGTATATTGCCACAGCAGAAATTCACTTGAACTTCAGTGGATAGCCAATAGCTATGACAATTAGCTATGAAAAAACAGTACTTATGAGATACCCCCTAGGAAACCCATCTGGTGGTCATAGCTAGCTATGAGATGCCTCTCTAATCCCATCCTAGAGAAGACCTGTGCTAATTTCAAGCCCACTGTAAGAAAACCCTTATTTTTCTTTAGAGTTTTAGGCATAGCAATGCAATTTCATCTAATAATGTATTGAGAAGAATAACTTCCAGACTGGAGGTGTAATCATCCTTCTGTATTCTCTCCTTTGGTTTTCATTATTTCTAATTTAGTATTTAATTGAGAATTTTCATTTTGTTCTTTTTCTACCTTTTTTAGTTGCACGCCCAATTCATTGACCTCCTTTTTCTCTATTTTATTCATGTATGTATTCAGGGATATAAAACTTCCTCTAAGAACTGCTTTTGCTGCATCCCACAAGTTTTGGTATATTGTCTCGTTATTGTCATTCTCTTGAATGAAGTTACTGATTGTTTCTATAATTTCTTGTTTGACCCACTCATTCTTTACGATTAAATTATTTTGTTTCCAATTAGTTTTCAGTCTATCTTTCCATGACCCTTAATTGCATACGATTTTTATTGCATCATGATCTGAGAAGGATGCATTTAATATTTCTGCCTTTCTCCACTGAATTGGCAGGTTTTTATGCCCTAGTACATGGACAGTTTTTGTGTTTGTACCATGTACTGCTGAGGAAAAGATATATTCCTTTTTATCCTCATTCAATTTTCTCCAGAGATCTATCATATCTAGCCTCTCTAAAATTCTATTCACCTCCTTAACTTCTTTCTTGTTTATTTTGAGGTTAGACTTATCAAGTTCAGAGAGGGGGAGATTGAGGCCCCCACTAGTATAGTTTTGCCATCTATTTCTTCCTCTAATTCCCTTCTCTCTAGGAATTTGGATGCTATACCACTTGGTGCACATATGTTAAGTAATGATATTGCCTCATTCTTGATGGTGCCTTTTAGCAGGATATAGTTTCCTTCCTTATTTCTTTTAATTAGATCTATTTTTGCTTTTGCTTTATCTGAGGTAAGGATTGCTACCCCTGCTTTTTTTACATTAGCTGAAGGATAATATATTCTACTTGAGACTTTTACCTTTACCCTGTGCATATTCCCTTGTTTTAAATGTGTTTCTTGTGGACAGCATATTGTAGGATTGTTGTTTTTAATCAATTCTGCTATCTGCCTCCATTTTATGGGAGAATTCATCACATTCACAGTTATGACTACTATCTGTGTTTTTTTCTCCATCCTATTCCTTCCCCTGTTTATGTTTTTATTTCTTCTTTCTCCCTTCCCCTCCTTAAGAGTTTTCCTTTTGACCACCACCCCCCTCAGTATTCCCTCCTTGTTCCCCCCCTTTACCTACCCTTTCCTCTTACTACTATTTCCCTCCCTTGCCCCCCTCTTTCCTTCCCCCTTACCCCTCCTACTGCCTGTACAGCACAATAGATTTTTATACTTAGTGGATTATGTTATTCCCTCCTTGAACCTAAACCTATGAGAGTAAATTTCATACAGTGCTCCTCTCCTTCCTTCCTTTCCCTCTATTATAATGAGTTTTTGTGTCTTTTCACATCAGAATCCTAATCTTAACTGATTATGTCGATCCTTCCTTGAACCAGAACCAATGATAATAAAGTTCATATAATGTTCATCTCCCTCCCTGTCCTGTATGATCCTGACTATAGTTCCACAATATTTGAATTGTTTCTTTCTGGCTTCTTGCATTATTTTCTCCTTGACATTGTAATTCTGGAATATGGCTACTATATTTCTTGGAGTTTTCAATTTGAGTTCTCTTTCAGGAGCAGTCCAGTGAATTCTTTCTATAACAATTTTACCTTCTGATTCTAGGACCTCAGGACAGTTTTCTTTGACAATCTTTTGGAGGATGTTGTCCAGGCTGGGTTTTTTTTTTCCATCATGGCTTTCTAGTAGACTAATAATTCTTAGGTTATCTCTCCTGGATCTGTTCTCCAGGTCAATTGTTTTTCCAGTGAGATATTTTACACTTTCTTCTAATTTTTCAATCTTTATGTTTTGTTTGACTGACTCTTGATGTATCATAGTCGTTAGCTCCAATTTGACTGATTGTAATTTTTAGTGAATTATTTTCCTCAGTTAGTTTTTGAAGCTCCTTTTTTATGGAGGTATTTTTTCCAGTTAGTTTTTGAACCTGCCATCCCAGTTCACAAATTTTACTTTTTAAGGATTTGTTTTCTTCAGTGAGATTTTTTTTCCAGTTTCATCAATGTAGTTTTAAATTTATCTTCTACCTCTCTAATTTGGCTTTTAAAATCTTTCTTGAGCTCCTCCAAGAGTGCTTTTTGGGCTTGAGATCAATTCATATTTCCTTCTGTGGTCTCAGGTGTGAGTATAGAGTCCATGTTGTCCTCTGAATTTGGTTGCTCTTGCTCACTATAATAGGCTTACATCATTCTTGATTTCACAGTTTCCTTCTTGCCCATTGTGATTCCCCATGTCCTGACTTTTAGAGCAGATTTCTGCTTCTGGGGTACAGAAGGCTCTGACTCATGCTTCTCAGGCTGGGACATAGGGTCTTGGTTGTTGACTTTGTGTGCTGTAGCCTCTGGGTGTCTAGACTGAGGCCAAGGCCAGGACTCTGGGTTTTTCCCCTGGGTTACTCTGAGGCTCACAGAGTAACAAGTGGGTTAGGAGTGGTCTGGCCACTTCAGGTTTCCTCTTCTGGGCCCCTGGGCTACAGCTCAAGCTGGTATCTGCAGATTTCCTTGGTGGTGCTAAGGCATACTTGGGTTTCTGTTGTTTGGGCTTGCTGGCTCCACCCCCCTGGGCTTCAGGATCTCCTGCTGGTCAGCTGAGGTGGAACTTATTGGGAGGCCTCCAGCCCTTCACTTCAGGCTTGGAATAACTTCAGTCACACCTTTCCTCTAGGACTCCCAAGCCTGAGGCTGTTTCCACTGTTTCAGGATTTTACACTGGGTGGGGCATTAATCTCTGGGTTTTCAGAGTCAAGGAGGGGGATTAGAGTAGCTAGAGTTTACTCTGCCATCTTGGCTCCTGGAAGTTCAGGTAGGTGATTTTTAGACATCCAGGCTGTGGGCTCATAGCCCCAGGAGAAGCTGCTGCTGCAGGTCCTGTGATTTCTCTTACGCAGCTCCAACAGATCCTCTGTCCTGCAGTGAGACGTCTGTGAATTGCCCTTTGGGTAGGTGGATCTGCTGGCAGAGGCTCATTCTCATTCTGCTTTGCTCTGCGCTCAAGTCCATGCTGGTGCAGCTCCCATGTGCTCTGCCCTCCCTCTGTCCAGACTTACATGGGTGCTTTCCTGGGCTGGGAATCTGCCACACTCCATCTCCCAATGGATTCTGTCACTCTAAAATCCATTTAGATTTACTTTTTACAAGTTAGTGATGGAATTCATGGAGGAGCTAGAAAAGTTCCTGCTTCTGTTCCACCATCTTGGCTCACCCCTCCACCCCCACCCCATCAAGACTTTTCTTGTAGTATTGTGTTTAGTTCTCATATATGATAGTAGTCTTCAAGTATTGGAAGGTTTATCCTATGGAAGAGGAATCTGATTTGCTCTTTTAGGCTCTGGTCTGCTACACCAGAAGCAGTGGGTAAAAGTTGCAAAGGGAGCAATGTAAGCTGGTGTAGAGAAAACCTTCCTAACAATTAGTGTTGTCTAGATGGACCATATCCAAAGACAATGACTTCACCCTCCTTATAGGTCTTCAAGCAAAGGATGGATGACCAATTGTTGGTTAGATTACAGTGGAGATTCTTATTGTTTAGGAAATGGACTGAAATGGAGTTGAGGTTCCTTCCAAATCTGTGATTCTATAATTTTCTGTGGCCATAAAATCTATACCCTTAGAGGAGACATGAACTCTGGAGTTTATCTGGAATTTGATGAGTTTTGGGGGTGTAGGATATAAAACTTCATCTCAGGGCTCTTCCTCAAGACTTTGTGTTACTTGTAAATTTTCCGAGAGGAAAATCCACAGCCTCCTTCCCTCTAGCCGGAACACTCTTAGTTGACTAAGCATTTTCCTTTCTGCCTGAAGCTATGGTTTTCAAACTTTGAATTGTTTGCCATAGAGTTTAATCCTTTTGTCAACAAAGGAGAAGATTATTTGGAATTGAATTCAAGCAAAATTCTGTTATATCACATAAGCTATCCAGAAGAGCTCACGCATAGTCTATAATTTCCCCCTAAACATTGCAAAGTACCTTTCTTCAGTGCATGGCACGTACCAGGCACCTTAAAAATGCGTGTTTATTGATCGATTAATTCTCTTAACTTCCTTATAAAGTTCACTAATAGAAACTTTTATCTCTATTTTATAGAAGTGGAAATGGAAACTGCAAATTAACATAGTGGCATAGTGGATAGACAACCAGTCTTTTGACTCAGGAAGGCCTCATTGGAGGCCTTTCTCTGACTTCTAATAACTGTGTGACCCTGAACTAGTTACTTTATATCCTAGTGACCCCAGGAAACTTTCTTGGACCATAAGTTGCAGAGGAAGTACCAATCTGGATTGGTGGAAGGAGTTTCCTTACCCAAAAATCATCAAATTTAATGAAATCACAGTTTTCATTTTTTAATTGCTATATAAATGTTAAATATTTCTATTAGTTGATTTCTACTTCTCTTCTATTTACTTTCTAGTTACAGCATCCTTTGTGGTAGTATAACTTGAAAATAGGGTCATAAATAGCCATTCTGGTACATTTGGAGTTATTATCCTACATGAGGACACTCAAGTGCCAGATGGATCCCCACCAGAAAAGAAGACACTGAAGACACGGAGGATTCTACTTTTGTGACCTCATACAAGTCACTTAACCACTCTGACCTCAGTTTTCTCTTCTGTAAAATAAAGGGCTTGGACTACTTGGCCTATGAGGTCCCTTCTAGCTCTAAGCCTATGTACTATGATTTTCTAACCACAGTGGAAGTGTTGCTTTCTGTTAATATGCATATCACAGTGGATAGATCATGGGATTCAGATTTACAAAGATATTAGAGCAAATCCTTCCTCACATACTTACTAGGTGTATGAACTTGGTCAAGTAACTTAAACTTTCTGGGCCTCATTTCCTTCATCTGTAAAATGGAACTAATAAAAGCATCTGCTTTACAGAACTGCTGTGAGAATCAAATGAGATATGTAGAAGCAAACTCTGAAGTGCAATATAAATATTACCTTTTCTTTCCCATACAGTTCTTTGGATCAAATAATGCACAGAAAATGTTTGGATTTTTTTTACCCCCCCCCCCCCACCTCCACCTTTGGACTTCCTATTTGTAAGGAACTTGATGTCCCAGAGTTGGCTTCTTCCTAGTTAATGGCTGTCATAACCAAGTATCCAGAGTGTCCCTGGTTAAACTCTCCTTGCTGTTTATTCTAATGTGATGTACACAGTCTGTGGTGTATGATTACCATAGCACATGTGCTAGTTATTACTACCAGTATGAATATCTCCTGAACCATTAATCACCACACTCGACATGTCTCACCACTATGCTTTGAAACTCTATCTACTGAAAAGCCACAGTTCCCCTCCACTAATGTATGCATTTAGAAAAGTAGGCTGGCTGAGTGTCTGAAGCAATTACATGACAGTAAAGGGAATTTCTAATCACCTGGTTACAGGTGGTTTGATAGACATGAAGAAACATTGAATATATTCCTCTGAGCTGTTGGTGTAAGGTACCCACTCAAAACGAAATCCACTAGCCCCTCCAAGAGTGGCATTCATTCCTCTGGACTCACTTGCATGTGTATTCTAGTCATGAGTTCAGTGTTGGTTCTCTGGCTCACTTTGACTGAAACAGTTCAACAGAGGCCTGATGATGAATTTAGGAGAGAGCACAGGAATGGAGTCAGGCATTGTGGAAACTGGGCTAGGCTCCATTTACTCACAGTGACTCCCTCAGTCTCAACCATGCATCTTTCTCCACACATCATCCACCTATGAAGGTAGGTATGTTTACTCTAGTTCATGATGGAACAGCCATCTGGATGATCCTACCTTCCCTATCTCAGTACTGTCACCAGTCCTCCTAGAGAACAAAGGACAACAACCACAACCACAAGGTTCCATGTGCTGGAGGCATTGCCTTCACCAGTACACATGGCAGGTCCTTTATGCTCAGTGACTAACCCTCCCTCTTCCTTGAATTTAGGCTGATCCTTGCACAACTGGTGTCCAGACCACTTGCAGGCACATATTTAGAACCTCTACAACTTGATAGGACCTGCCAGAGATTATATACCATTATGGCAATGCACATTATGGCAATCAAGGAAGCAAAAAGCATTTATTAAACATTTATATGCATCAGTCACTGTTCTAAGCACTCAGGATACAAAGCAAAAGCAAAAACAATCCCTGTCTTCAAGGAACATACATTCTTTTTTTTTTTTAATTTTATTTTAGTTTGCATCATTCATTTCCACAAGATTTTG
>CM053583.1:110202377-110235355 GCA_028627135.1 Pseudochirops cupreus
TTCCATCCCATCTCCTCTAGTGGATTGTCCCCTCAGTCATCCCCCCTTTTCCACTTATTTTCTTTGCAATTTTTTAAATTTAATTTTTTTTTTAGTTTTTAATATTTTAACATTTTCTCTCCCTCTCTCCCATCCCCATTCCCAAAGATGGCTTGGAATCTGATATAGGCTATACATGTACAATCATGTTAAACATATTTCTACATTATCATGTTGTGAAAGAAACTTTGATACTATTTTCTCTAGCTCTATAAAATAATTTTTTGGTAGCTTGATTGGTATGGCACTGAATAAGTAAATTAATTCAGGTAGAATTGTCCTTTAGAATGGCAGAAACTGGGTATAGACCAGCATCGTATAGACCAGCATCTGACACCGTACACCAAAATAAAGTCCAAACTGGTACACAATTTAGATATAAAGGCTGATACCATAAACAAATTAAGAGAGCAAGGAATAGTTTATCTGCTAGATTTATAGAGAATGGAGGAATTTATGACCAAACAAGAGATAAAGAATATTTTGAAATGCAAAATGAATAATTTTGATTACATTAAATTGAAAAGTTTTTGCACAAACAAAGACAATGCAACAACCAAGATTAGGAGGGAAACAGAAAACTGGGAAAGAATTTTTACAATAACTGTCTCTGATAAAGGCCTAATTTCTAAAATATATTGAGAACTGAGTCAAATTTATAAGAATACAAGTCATTCCCCAATTGATAAATGGTCAAAGGATATGAACAGGCCATTTTCAAAGGAAGAAATTAAAGCTGTCTATAGTCATCTGAAAAAAAAATGCTCCAAATCCCTATCGATTAGAGAGATGCAAGTCAAAACAACTCTTACGTACCACATCGCACCTGTGAGATTGGTTAACATGACAAAATAGGAAAATGCTAAAGGTTGGAGAAGATGTGGGGAAGCTATAACAATGATTCATTGTTGGTGGAGCTGTGAGCTGATCTGGAGAGCAATTTGGAAATAAGCCCAAAGTGCTATAAAAATGTGTATAACCTTTGACCCAGCAATACTGCTTCTAGAGCTATATTTGAAAGAGATCATAAAAATGGGAAAAAAAACCCACAAAAATATTTTTTTGCCAAGGGCTGGAAATTGAGAGGATGCCCATCAATGGAGAAAGGCTGAACAAGGACCTAAAACAATTCTAAAGTACTCATAATGGAAAATGCTACCCATATCCAGAGAAAGAACTATAGAGTCTGAATGCAGAGTGAAGCAGACTATTTTCATTTTTGTTTTGTTTTCTCTCTGTTATGGTTCCTCCCATTTGTTCTAATTCTTCTATACATCATGAGTAATGTGAAAATATGTTTAATTGGAATGTATATGTACAGCCTATATCAGACTGCATGCCATCTTGGGGAGGGGGGAGAAAGTTTAAAATTTATGGAAGTGAATGCTGAAAACTAAAAATAAATAAATTAACTTTAAAAAAACCCCAGCTCTCAGTTTTATGTATTAGTTTAGTAGTTTCCTTAGTTTCAATTTTATTAATCTCCCCTTTGATTTTCAGAATTTCTAATTTGGTATTTGATTAGAGATTTTTAATTTGTTCCTTTTCTAGATTTTTCAGTTGCATGCCCAATCTATTGATCTCCTCTTTGTTTATTTTATTTATGTAAGCATTAGAGATACAAAATTTCCCCTAAGAACTGTGTTGGCTGTATCCCATAAGTTTGGTATGTTGTCTCATTATTGTCATTCTCTTGGATGAAGTTACTGATTGTTTCTATGTTTTGTTGTTTAGGATTCTTTAGGATTAGATTATTTAGTTTCCAATTAATTTTTAGTCTATCTTTCTATGGCCCTTTACTACATGCAATTTTTATTGCATCATGATCTGAAAAAGATGTATTTAGTATTTCTGCCTTTCTGCATTGGATTGTGAGGTTTTTATGGCCTGTGACATAGTAAATTTTTATGTATGTGCCATGTACCACTGAGAAAACGGTATATTCTTTTCTATCACCATTCAGTTTTCTCCAGAGGTGTACCATATTTACCTTTTCTAAAATTCTATTCACCTCCTTAACTTCTTTCTTATTTATTTTGAGGTTAGATTTATCACATTCAGAGGGGGGGAAGGTTGAGATCCTCTACTAGTATAGTTTTGCTGTCTACTTCTTCTTGTAACTCCCTTAACTTCTCCTCTAAGAATTTGAATGCTAAACCACTCGGTGCATATATGTTTAGTCATGATATTGCTTCATTGTCTATGGTGCCTTTTAGCAAGATACAGTTTTCTTCCTTATCTCTTTTAATTAGGTCTATTTTTGCTTTTGCTTTGTCTGAGATTGGGATTGCTACCCCCACTTTTTTTTTTCCACTTTAGCTGAAGCAAAATATATTCTGCTCCACTCTTTTACCTTTACCCTGGGCACATGCCTCTATTTCCAATGTGTTTCTTATAAACCCATATTGTGTATTATGGTTTTTAATCCATTCTGCTATCTGCTTCCATTTTATGTGAGAATTCATCCTATTCACATTTATAGTTATGATCACTACCTGTGTCTTTCTCTGCATCCTATTCCCCCCATTTATGCTTTTATTTCTCCCTTCTCCCTTTCCCTCCTCAAAAGAATTTTGCTTTTGACCACCGTTTCCCTCAATCTTCTCCCCTTTCTATCAGCCACCTTCCCTTTTCTTTCCCTTTTCCTTTACTACTTCTTCCTTCCTTTCTATCCACCCCCTCCCTTTTCTTTCCCCTTTCCCCTCCTACTGGCTGTAGGACAAGTTAGATTCCTATACTTAACTGAATATGTTATTTCCTTCTTGAACCAAAACCAATGAGAGTAAAGCTCAAACAATGCTCATCCTCTCCCTTCTCTCTCTACTATAATATGTTTATGTGCTCTTCATGTGATATAATTTACTCTTTTCTGCTTCCTCCTTTCCTCTTCTCCCATTATAAGCCCTTTGTACCCCTTAAATAGGTTTTTTTTATCACATCAGTTTATACTCATACTCATACCCTCTGTCTATGTGTGTCCCTTTAAATATTGTAATAAAGATACAATTCTCAATATCAAGAACAATAATTCTTAGAGGATCCCCCGTCCTGGCATGGGGTGACCCTGCTTCCTCAACAGCAAGTCCAGTAGAGCAGGAGTTCTAAAAATAGTACCAAGCTAGAAAGATACTACCAAGCTAGATAATTCTTAGATTATCTCTGCTGGATCTGTTTTCTAGGTCAATTGTTTTTCCAGTGAGGTATTTTACATTTTCTTCTATTTTTTCAGTTTTTTGACGTTGCTTAACTGATTCTTTTAAGAACCATTAGCTTCTACTTACTCAATTCTAATTTTTAAGGAATTATTTTCTGCATTGAGCTTTTGTAACTTCTTTTCCATTTGGTTGATTTTACTTTTTAAGGAGTTGTTTTCTTCAGTCAATTTTTGTCCTTCCTTTCCCAAGCTATTGAATCTCTTGCATACCTCTTGTTTCTTTTCTCAATTTTTCTTCTGCCTCTATTATTTCACTTTTAAAACCCTTCTTGAGCTCTTTCAAGAAGGCTTTTGGGGTTTGAGACCAATTCATATACCACTTTGGGATTTTAGATGTAGGTATGTTGACAGTGTTATCATCTTCTGAATTTGTGATCTTCCCTGTCACCATAAAAGCTCTCTATGGTTAAGGTTCCTTTTTTGCTTTTTGCTCATGATGTTTGCCTATTTCCTGGATTTTAAAGTTGAGCTCTCCTGCTGGAGCACAGTGGGCACTGTCCTAAGGCTTCCTGGCTATTCCATGAGTAAGATACTCCATCTTTAGGCTCTGGGCATTCTGTGGCTCTCCCTCATGCCTGGAATACTTGTCCTCCTCTGGTCTGATGACTGACCTGCTTGATCTTTTAAATGCCAGCTAAAATATCATCTTCCACAAAAAGCCTTCTCTAACCCCTCTTAATTCTAATGCTTTCCTCTGTTAATTATTTCCTATTTATCCTGTATGTAGCTTGCTTTGTATGTATTTACATTTTGTTTCTCTTATTAGAGTATAAGCTCCTTGAGGGCTGGAACTGTCTTTTGATTCTTTTTGTATCCCTAATGCTAAGAGCTTTTAAATATATTCAATCTTCACAACAACCTTGGGAAGTACGTTCTTTTAATATCCTTATTTTACAATTGAGGAAACTCAGGTAGATAGAGGTTTAGTGACTTGACCAGGGTCACATGTTGTAATGATAAAAGAATTTGAAGATCTTCCCTGCCCTTTAATGGGCCTTACTTGGAGCCCAACAAGAGAAGCTTGCTTAGGGGAGGCTGGTTTTTCAAGAAGGCACATATCTTTAGTTACTTTGTAATTAGGAGGTGGGTCATGAAGGTTGTAATGTTCTCTGACCTTGGAGAGGCTATATATACTCCCTGAAGTGAGGTTTTGCTTTGGGGCTCACTTATGGGAAGAGTTGTGTGATTTGACCAGATGAGACTCTGGCTAGCCATTGAGCCCCTTGGGTTTGAAAACCCAGATGTTGGTGCCTCTCTCTCTGGTAACTAACACTTTATATATATATGTAATGGTCAGATGGCTAGAAGCCCGATCTATTGAATAGTGTTATTTTCTCTGTCTGTATTTTTTGTCTGCTTGTAATTCCTGGTTGTATTTTCTGAAGTTAAGGGTGCTGCCTTTTCCCCCCTGAACCAAGTGAATTATATTATGTTTGATTAAAATAAGATTATCAACCCTTTTTGAGTTGCTTTCCTTTAGAAAAGCAGATCAAAGAAACCGTGCTGGCAGCCATCCTGGGTATGCTAGGGTGCTTGCTGTTGCACATGTCTATTAAGGGTCTGAAGCTGTATTTGACCTCAGGTTTTCCTGATTCCAGGATCAGTGCTCTATCCAGTGGAACATCAACTGTCCCTTGGAGAGTGGAAAATCTAGTGGGAGCTTGGGAAAATCAGGAGAGGCTTCATGTAGAAGCTGGTGCTCCAGATGCATCTCTAATGATGAGGAAGTTGAGGCCTAGGAGATGAAGGGATTTTCCAATAAATTTTACAGATAGTGGCAGAGCTAGAGTTCAAACCCAGGTCCACTGATTCCAATCCATTCCTCCTTCCCCTGCACCAATTTAATCCTCTCATTTTTGTAGTGAAACTGAGGCCCCGGTCAGATAGGATTTGAACTTTTACCCCTAAATGTAGCACTCTATTCAGTAACTGCACTATGCTGCCTTGAAGGAATTGTATTTCTGTTTAGCAGTGTTCAGCCCCCTTGTACTAGAGATTTCTGAATATATATATATATATATATATATATATATATATATATATATATACATGCAGAATTTTATATTTTTATAGTGCCACACTATGGAGACTCCCTACATACCTTCCAATTACAGTTTCCTAGAGTCTTGTTCTCCAAGTAATTTGATAAGTATTTTTCTTATAGGGTTTAAAACTGCTCCATCTGCAAAGAAGCCCTCACATAGCAATAAAAGCAGCTAAGGATCTGATGAGGAGTATAGCTGGAGTGTAGCCAGATTAACATTGGAGAGAACAGCACCTGATTTCCCAGTGAACAGAGTTTGTAGGCGACACCTCTGGGAATAAAGCAAGCCTAGGCAAGACAAGGAGAGGAGGTTGTGATCTGAAATGTAATTGAAAAGGTTGGTATAAGCCTAAATTCTCCCTGAGAGAACCCTTAAGAATCTTTGTTGATTCCAAGCCCTCCATCTCAGGAGTTTAGACTACCTGGAGAGCAGTCACAGGCATATGGTTTGTGTTAAGATTTATGAACTTACCTTCATGGTGGCCCTCAAATTAGACTAATATCCTAGAGGTTCGGTGGACTAGAGAAGTCCAGTAACCAGATTACCTCTCAATAACTTCAGATAAAAATTTCTGTGGATCTAGGGCTGTTTCTGATTCTGAAACAAGCCAGCCATATTATTCAACTAAAACGGAGAGTGGAGTTTGTAGGGGGAAGTTTGTCTCTCTGGGGTTTACCTTTCTGAATTCACTGTTTTCAGTTTTCTTTTTCTTTTCCAAAGTAAACAGTAAGAAGGATTTTTTAAAAACCCAGATTTCATTCTGGGCCTGTCACTGAGATCATGCCATTAATATCTCATGGCAAGTTCACACTTGTTCATTTGAAGACACAGGAGACATAGGGAAATAATGATAAATCATTGATTTCTTCACATCCTTGCATTATTTAGAAAAGTAAGCTGGAAGAACAGCACATAGCAAGTCCTAGCACTTTGACGATTGCATTACAGGTATTTTATGTCTAGCTTTCCCCTTTATTCAGGAAGACTCTCATCATAGTATGCCAGAACATGCCTTTAACTATTGATCAATGGCAGAGATTCTGAGTCATCGTCATCCTGTCAATGGTAATGTGTTTGTGTGGTTACTAAGAGGGTAGCCTTTCTTACACCGTCGTATAGCTATTGCATGAATATTTCACTAGAATTATTATTATGGCTTCCAGCTTACTAGGGCAGCATGACCTGTCTTTCTCCCTTCATAGCATTTTTAATTTAGAGATTCAAAAGACTTCTATAGATTGATGTCTAAAAAGCCAATTTTACAGAGAACTGAGGCCCAGAGAGGTTAAGGGATATTCCCAAGGTCACACAGTTATACATTATGCTGCCTCTTCATGTACTACATGACATATGACAATGACGCTGAGTTAGCTTCCTCTTGTTTCTTTGGATGAGACAACATGACTGGTAAGAATCATGCGTGTCTTCACTCCTAAGTCATTCTGGTCAAAGTGTGTCCATGGACTGGCTAGTCTAATCCTGAACCTGTTCCGGAAATTCCCCTTTTGATTGCTCCTGGGCATTCATACCTAATGCTCACTAACACAGATCTATACAACTAGGCACAGGCACTGAGATGATTGAGGGCATTCTTATAATGCTTTGAGGTCTATGATAGGCTTCACAAACATTATCTCATTTGAGCCTCATCATGACCCTGCTCAGTAGATATCATTCCCATTTTGTAGATGAAGAAACAGAGACCTCAGTGTGGTTAAGAGACTAGTGCAAGATCACACAGCTAGTCAGTGTTAGAGGAAAAATTTGAAGCCAAGTTTTCCTGAATTTAGTTCCAATCCCACTCTGACAGGATGATTCATTCTTCTATTTTTTAAAAAGAATAAATACAGCTAACCTCTGGCTTCCACAATGGAAATAGCATATATACACACTGAAGACATACTTTATATAACATTCAGATGAAAAGTATAGATGATATCTGTGTCTCCAAAAATCTCTGAAAAGAGAGGGAGTGTACACTAATGGTTTGACAGAATTATATTTTGAGCTTCATTCATTCATTCATTCATTCATTCATTCATTGGCAAGGCACTTGGAGTTAAATAGCTTGCCCAGGATCATGGCTAATAATTGTCAAGTGTCTAATGCTGGATTTGAACTCAGGTTGTCCTGACTCCTGGGCTGGTGTGCTATCCACTGTATCACCTAGCTGCCCCCTGAGCTTTATTTTTTAGGAGGGAGAAGCATATAGTTGAAAGTAGATCAGTATGGTTGGTAGATTATGTTGTGGTACAGACTATTTCTCATTGTATTTAGGTGTTAATAAGTGACAACTAAGATGCTCTGAATTTCCTGTGGAAACTAACCTTACAAAAATGCACTTTAAATTATAAACTTGTGAAGGAAGGTATTTTTTTAGAGGGGGAAGAAGGGAATGGAATAAGCATTTATTAAGTGCTTACAATGTGCCAGGAACTATGCTAAGTGCTTAAAAATATCATTTAATTTAATTTTGGCACAAAAATTATAGTATACTCATTTGAAAATAAATGTTAATCTAGTAATTATACTTAACATGAATACTGAACAAAAATCTTCAAAGCTTTTAAACATTTTTGGTAAATGATGTGATCTGCTAAAGGCAATAAGATCCCAGGGGGGGTACCATTCTCTATGTGTTATTGGAGCCACCCCATCTGTTTGCTATGTAATGCAGAACTTCTCAATAAATTCATGCTTTGAAAAGTATAAGTTCCTCATTTATTTTTCCATGTTTGCCAAAACAGAGAAGTTTTGAGAAAGTTAGAATAGCATAATAGTTAATTGTTGCTAGGCACGCACATTTACTGTACTTGTATTGCCAGAGAAACCATAATCCAATATCGACTTGATGAAAACAGCAAACAACCTTAGGCCATATTGTCCCTTATGGTGTTTGGAAAGTCAAAGGCAGATGAAAATACAATCTATGCTTTTAAATGCAATATTGCGATCTCAACCAATTTGTAGGGTTTTACCCACTACCAATTCTCTTGGGAAAACTAATTACCCTTATTGATACAATTAGGTTTGCTTTCTCCTTTACAAACAACAACAACAAAACCCAAAAAACAACAAAAAATAGTATTCACTTCTAAATGATCGACCACTTTTATAGAAGATATCTTCAACGGAAACTTTCTGAGTTTGAGTTCTGAAAATCACACATCTAATGAATTTATATTGCATTATTGAGCATTTTGTATGGGTTTAGCTATACTCTTGGTCTATCATCTGTATGAATAGCATTTTAAAAATCATGGCCATTTCTCACAGCCAAATCAACTATAGTGTTTTATTTGCAGATGAAAACAACAACAGCAACAGCAGCAGCAACAACAAAATGTCATGCAAGAAAAGAGACGGGACCTATATATTGCTTTGCCTTTAAATGATCAATAATGGATCATAGGTATGGAGCTGGTAGAAGTCTTAGAGACCTTTCTTTTTATCTATTAAATCCTTTATTTTATAGTGGAGGAAACTGAGACCCAGAGGATTAGTAATTTCTTCAAAGTCACATAAATAGCAAGAGATAGAGGCAGTCTTTTGACTCCAAATCTAGTATTCTTTTCACTTCCTCATAATCCTCTTTAAATTCCTCCCAAGTTATGAACATTCAGCTTGTAAGTCATATATATCCATAAAAGCTGCCGAAGTCTTGTTTCCCCAGTTTCCTTCTGACAATAACCAAGCTGTCTTGACCTGACAGTGTCACCTGGTGTCTGTTAATGGGAACTACAGTGCCCAATTTTTTTTTTTTGGCCACCATTTCCTTTTCTCAGATTGCTTTCAATACATTTCATACTCCCCTTAAAACCTCCAATTTTTTTTAACCACTTGGAACTCAATTCATTCTACATCATTCCACATGTACAACATAAATTTCAATATTAAAGGAGCTATGATTTCCTGGGTGTATGTTTTCCTTCTACCAATACAGATTACAACCTCATTTTTATCTAAATGATTTAATGAAATGCTGAGGTAAAAAAAAAAAGTAAAATTTTAAAAATCGAGTGTTCAATATTTTGGTAATGAGTCTTATACAATTCATTTAGGCTGGTCCTTGGATACCATATCAGCAGTCTGTCCCTGGGCCCATATTTTAATCTTTTCTAGCTTGGTACTATTTTTAGAACTCCAATCTATTGGAATTGCTGTTGAGGAACCAGGGCCACTCCCATGCCATGATGGGAGATCCTCTGTAACTTCTCTTTCTAAGTTCTTTTTCTCTCTTCCAACTCTTGTCCACTAACTATGAAAACCATCACAACGATGTCATCTCAGACCCTCACTATAACAGCATGTGACTTTATTTCTAAGAACAGTCTCATAACCAAGCAAAAGCTCTTTTCAATAATTCTCTTCAAATTCTTCACAAAATAATTGTTAAAACAGTTCCATGAAAAAAGAAGTCCTTTTGCCCACTCAGAAAAATCTCCATTTCCTTCCTTTCTCCTTTCTTACATTTGTGAGCCAATAAATTGAACTAAATATATTTGATAATGATTCTAGTACTGCTATTGACACATATGACATCAAGGAATTGGAAAGCTATGAATTTTCAAGTAAAACCAGATAACCACAAATGTGTTTGTACATATGTGTACACACACACACACACACACATACATACACACACCAAAAAACTTTACCAAAGTGGCATCAACTTCTAAAGCTCAGTATAGGACCCAGAAATCCCCTTTATAAAAGTACATGGCTACTTATTCTCCTCTATTTGTCTTTCTCTAAAAGCTAACATTAAAAGTAAATAGAAGAATACTATTTAGTTGTTTTTGCAATGTTAACTGTGATTACTAACTTTAAAGCAACATTTTTTCTATTTTTCATTGTGCTAACAAAAAATTTTACCTCATAGGTAGGATTTTGAGAACTGACAAAAAACTATAAATTTATATCATTTCAATGGAATAGTCTTTTTACATATAAACAACTGATTTAAAAGCCAACTTTTGAAATACCATGCACTTTTAAATTCAGGACTACTTGTCCTCTTTTTAAATGTAGATATATAGATTATCTATGAGTGGAGGATTTACTTTACAGAGTATTTACCTGTAGTGACTCAAGTTTACTCCCCTTCCTCTAGCTTCAAAGATAGGCAGCACTGGGAAGAAGTTTAGGTTGAGCATGGAAGTGGGTTAACATACACTCAGGCATTTCTCTCTTATCGTCCAGGTACTGTTACGGTTATTTTAGTTTTAAGAACTAAATGGAATGCTGTTGAAATGGTAGTTTTTACTATTATTTGGGAGAGATTTCTAAGAGTGAGGACTAAAGAGAAGCTGAAGGTACTTTTTTTCTTGTCATAGCTGGAGAGGAGAGAAAGGAGGAGAATGGAGAGGACTTCTTTCCTCATGGAATTGTTTTTAACAATTATTTTGTGAAGATTATTAAAAGAATTTATTGAAAAGGAGATTTAGCTTGATTGCTGAATGAACTAAATGGTGTGAGACTATTCTTAGAAGTAAAGTCATCTGCTGTTATAATGAGGATTTGAAATGACTACGGTTATGGTTCTCATAGCTAAAATGTTATATATCATTATGTATCTTTGCCTTGTTATTTGTTAAATTATATATTTATTTTAATATTTATTCAGTAGCTTTAAAATATAGATTATATATTCAGTAATTTTAATATTTGTCTAAATTGGGGCAGCTAGGTGGCGCCCTTGAGTCAGGAGGACCTGAGTTCAAATCCTGCCTCAGGCACTTGACACAAAAACTAGCCGTGTGACCTTGGGCAAGTCACTTAACCCCAATTGCCCACCAAAAAAAAAAATGCAAAAAAAAAATCTAAAAAAAATATATTTGTCTACATTTAGGAGATTAAGGCATTTAATAGAGATGAGTGAAACTGTTGGGAAAGGAGGTTTCTCCAATTTCTTAAATAATATTTGATAAAGAGTTGAGGACTTTCAGTTCAGTTGATTGAATGATTGAGAAATATGTTGAAATTTTATTAATTAATGAAGAAATGCACAAACATAGTCACAGATTACCCTAGAGCTCAAGATGGTAAGTTTAAATTTAAATAAAACAAGTAAGGGGTAACCTATAAGTTAATGTAAGAGTCAGTCATTTTTATATATGTATTTCATGGAATTCCTTTTAGTGATTTATTTTTCTCTTGGTGAAAGTTTCTCAGAGATAGGGAATGATTTTATTACAATTTTTTGTATGTGTGTATGTATAGAACCCTGAACCTCAAAGTAGTTGCTTTTTGGGAATAGAGGTCTCTGCTAAGTTGCAAAGCTCAGTATTGTCAAGACAGGGTCCTGAATTCCTTTTCAAGTTTGATCCTGTGTAGACTACATCATAAACTCACATATAATAACACTATTCTTTACAGCTTGGCTTCTAGAAAAAGTGGGAAACTCAAGCTAAGGGAGAAACAGACAATTTCTAAGAAAATACTTTAAATTGCAATCTCAATAGGAGTGAGCATTATATTTACAAATAAGACCATATTTTAAAAAGTTAGTACACAAAAGATCAAATAAAACAAAATGTTTTGACTTGATCCCTCAGCCCAGTTTGCTGTACCCCATATAGTGATCCCTGAATTTAGGAACAGAAGGCCAATTAATTAAACACTTTACTCTGCTTCTCACTAAATCCACCTCAGAGGTATCATGTCTGGATGAGGGCAGTCATTCTTTTTTTTTTTTTCAAACTCAAGGTAAAAAGGGATATCAATTTTTTTGTGATCGTGGAATCATAGATGTAGAGCTCAAATGGACCTCAGAGGCCATCTCTTCCAATCTCCTCGTTTTACAGAGGAGGAAATGAACACCCAGGGAAATCAAGCACCTTGCCCAAGGTCACCCAAGAGTAAGTCTGTGCAGAGGGCTTGAGCCCATCTGCAACTGGAACCCTCACTAAGGGACAGCTGGGAAAGACCTTAACAAAGGAAAGCTGTTGGGAATATTTTTTTTTTTGCCAACCTAGATCCTTTAAGAATAGAATTGAATCTTTGACCTCCCTGCTTCTCATTTACCCCTCTGTCAATTCAATTCAGTAAAAATTTCTTCAATCCTTCCCACGTGCCAGGTATTATGCTCCCCAAAATTGGTTTGCTCATTTAGCAAGGTGAAAGTAATGAGTTTGATTCCCTATTAGGGCAATTATGTTTGTTTGACTGTCTTGTAATAGACTCCTTCACTAACCCCAGCCAGTTGCCACTCATGTGAATCCTTGACAACTACAGGAAAAACCACTCAAAATGATATTTTCTAATGATAGTGTGCCAATGATGTCTTCTTTGTGTAAGAGGTACATTTTTATCCTTGTGGGAAGATTGACAATGAGGGCCTTAAACAACCTTAATTAACTCCTTAGCCTCTCTGCCCTCCTTTTAATGTGAAAGATCAGCCCTGGAATGCTGATTCCTCCTCTCTTCTTGCATGACTCCATCTTCAACTGAGGACATTATCCAATTCTGAGGAAACTAGAATGACCCTAATTCTCTAATTGATTTCAAGTAGTAAGGAAGCCTTTACTCCAGTCTAGTGCCAGAGAAGCCTTGCCAAAATATATCAATTGTTAATCCTGGGGCTGGGAGAAGGGGCAGGACATCTCTTTGTAAAGAATGACTCACAGTTCAGACTCATATGGATGTATGCCAATTTGTGATCTCATTCATGGGACTTCATGAAACACCTGGGCTTTCCCTGGAGGTCTTCTACCCAGCTGGTGACCTAGGACACACCTGGTTAAGTCTGGAGGGGACAAGCTGACAAGAAGCACTACCTGGAGTGGATATCAATGTTGCCATGAGATCAACCATAGATTATAGACATCACTTTTTTAGAGTAGAATTAATTAATGATAAAATCTCTCTGTTGTAATCACCAGACATCTATCATTATGGGAGAGGGAAGTTTTATAATTTAGGTCACAGGTTGCAAAATGGAACAAGACAAATCTAGGCAAGTAAGAGTTAAAAAAAACAAAACAAAACAAAACCTACCAAGCCTCCCTGCCCAAGGAGATGATCTTTAGGAGTCTGTATGATACTATTTGATGGAATGAAGTCCCATTATTATTGTTTCTCTGAGTACAATATATTAAATAACACTGATTCATCTTCAATTTTTAATTCAATCTTGAAGCTTACTGTCAAGGAACAAGTGGAGCCACTTATGAGTTGAGAAGTTCATGTTCTCTTTCCTCATCTTATAGTATATAAGTTGACTGTAAGTTTCAGAAAAGGGGGCTCCTAAAAGAACAGGTTAGAGAAAGAGGAGTATAATTCAAAGTGGTTCTTGAATGCATTTTCTACCTTTTTTCTTTTCTTTTCTTTTTTTAAAGATTCTATATTTTACATTTTACAGATTTTTGGAAGCTGAAAAGACCTTGGAGGTCATCTAATTTAGCTCCCTCATTTAATAGATGAAGATACCTAAGGCTGAGAAAGGTAGTTTTCCCAAGGTCATAGGGCTGAGTCTCAAACCGAGGTTTTCTGATATTTCCTACTCTACCATACTGCTTCTTGCTCCTTTAACTTAATCCAGTAACCTGAGAAGAGATATTTAATGACATAGAAATATTTCCTTACTCCACCAAGTCCTTTCTACCCTGTCGCTCCCATTTCCCTACACAAGCTGACATTCTAGTCAGACCTGAACAGACTTCTTGTGATTATTTGGTTAGGTGGGGCAGGGAAGATTTAGAGAAGATATATTAGCTTTGGAATTTTCTCATCTATCTTCCTCTAAGATCTGGCAGACTCTGGGAAAACTGTGTTCTAGATCCTTCTAGATTTTAGGTTAGTAGGCCCAAAATAGGCTTCCGAGATTACAGATGAGAATAATGCCCAAAAGCTGATGTGGGTAGGGAAGAGGAGTCAGAGAACAGAGTCAAACCAATGACCCTGTTGAAGTCATTCAATATTTTTCAGGTTCAGTTTCCTCATCTGCAAAATGAAGATTATTATCTTCACACCTTGGATAACTCATTGGGTTGTGGTGAGGAAAATCACTTCGAAAACTTTAAAGTGCTAATTTGGTAGAAAGTTGGTATTATTATCTAGAAGAACTCGATCCAATTGTACTACGTATTATCCTTATTCGGAGTGACCATAGTCATATATAAAAGTAGAGCAGGTGTACTGGAACACTTAAGTACATCAGGCCCATGGCATGCCTATTTGCCCACAGTGGGCAAAATAAATTGCTTATTCTCTCTCACCTTCAGTTTTCTTATCTGTAAATGGGGATAGTGATATTTACATTTTCTCTCTCTCTCATAGGGTTAACATGAAGAAAGTGTTCTGTAAAATATAAAATATGTCTCAAATTATAACTACATTCTATAATTACCATTATCATAGTTGTTATGACTAGATCATAAGCTCCTTGAAGGCAGTTATCGAGCCATAATTGTGTTTTTATACTGATGAATCTTGGCTGAGTTTGTTGTATTGCTAAAAATGTCAGAGGATCCATGATAAATCAAGGCAGAATTTCTGACTTCAGTGGTAAAATTGTTGGAAAAAATGTAAAATATGTAAGAAAGGTCTTTCTAATAGCCGCCCTCATAACCCAATGATCTCTACAGTAAGGGTAATTTGAACATCTAAACCAGTGGTTCTCAACCTGTGGGTCATGACCCCTTTGGGGATCAAAATATCCTTTCACAGGGGTTGCCTAAGACCATCAGAAAACACATATTTCCAATGGTCTTAGGAACTGAGACACCGCTCCTCTATCCGTCTCTACACAGGTCCGCCCACATGCAGACACACCCACATACAAGTATTAAAGGGTCACGGCATTAGGAAGGTTAAGAACCACTGATCTAAACCAATAAAGTTTTTGGCCTAACAAGTACTGGATTGAGTGATAGGAAATTTTTGATCCAATTCAGACTTTCACACTATTTCACTCTTTAGTCTTCCATGAATCCCTAAACCCTTTGTAGATTCTGTTTTCACCAACTGTAAAATGAATGTAGTAACTTCTTCTCACTGACCTTCTAGACTTGTCTCAATGAGATATTTCACATTGCCTTCTATTTTTTCATTTGTTTGGATCTGTCTAATGGTATCTTGATTTCTCATAAAGTCATTTGCTTCCATTTGCTCCACTCTAATTCTGAAGGAATTATTCTCTTTAGTGAGCTTTTGAGATTCTTTTTCTGTCTGGAAAATTCAACTTTTTAAGGCATTCTTCTCCTCATTGGCTTTTTGGGCTTCTTTTGCCATTTGATTTAATCTATTTTTTAAGGTGTTAGTTTCTTCAGTCAGATTGTTGACTCTCTTTTCATGATTTTCTTGCATCATTCTCATTTCTCTTCCCAATTTTTTCTCTACTTCTCTTATTTGGTTTTCAAAATCCTTCTTAAGCTCCTTTATGGCTTGTAGGCAGTCTTCATGTTTCTTGGAAGCTTTTGGAGTGGGAGTTCTGACTGTGTTGTCTTCTTCCCGTTCCATGCTTTGGTCCTTTTTTGTCCCCCCCAAAAGAATCTAAAGTTAGGTTGCTGTGTTTACTTTGCTTCCTTTGCCTGCTCATGTTGCCAGTCAATTACTTGACTTTTTAGCTCTGTGGAACTCTGCTTCCAGAGGGGAGAGCTTTGTCCCAAATTGCTGGGGTTTTCGCAGCTGCCAGAGCTCTTATGAGGCCACCATCTCTGCAGCCCCTGCCAGCTTTGGCTCACTGGTCACACCCCTCAGGACCACCACCCAAGACCACAATCCTGATCCAGGCAGGTTAAGACAAGAGCACTTAGTCTCTGAATGATGGCTTGGCCCCCCTGCAATCTGCAGGCCAGGAGTTCTGAAGCAGCCATGTGGAGGTGGCTGCAAGGCCACTGCACCACTTCTTGCCCTGGGGCAGTTGGCCAGACCTGCTCCTTTTCCCCAAATTTAGCTGAGTTCCACTAACCTTTCACTTTGTCCTTCTTTCTTATAGGTTGATAATTCTGGAAACTGCCACAGCTGTCAGTGATCTGCTCTCCTGAAAGCTCCAGCTGCAGCTTGCCCCAATTGCCCTGGGGTTAAGCTGTGGTTTCAGGTCCGGTTGGTTTTGGCTCCCAGAGCTCTGTGATGAGCCCTACCCGTCCTCCTGCCTGGCTGCAGGGAGATGTGTTTTTCTGTAATTTTGTGGGTTCTGGAACTCTAAAATTTGTTTAGAGTCATATTTTATCAGTATTTGAGGTGGTTATAGGGGGAGCTGTGGAGTTCTCCTGCTTCTATTCTGCCATCTTGACCTAGACTTGTCTCAATCATTCCCAAGGTAACTCACAGGTAGGCACTGACACATACAATAGATTAATTATTTTCTTGGTTTCAGATTTCTCATTCTCTTACTGATTTGAAGGATCATGGGAATATAGGAACATTGACCTTGACTTGGAAAGATTCTCAAAAATTATCTTAGTTCAACTCTCTCATTTTATAATGGAGAAAATTGAGACCCATGGGATTACTTACCTAAGATCACACAATTAGTAAGCATGGTATTTGGACCCAGATTCTCTGACTGCAGAGTCAATGGTCAAGCATGTTTATTGATTCAAAATGCTTCAAAAACAAACATGTCCTTCCAGACTCAAATGATATCACTGAAATACAGACCTACTTATAACAATGAAGAACTAGGTTTATGTAGTCAGAACTGCAAGAGTTAAAAACTTTCCTGGATCATATTACTAGTCAAGGAAGTGTATCTAGTCTGTTCTATTTGTGAAACCTTGTGCCAAAATAAGAGACTTCGGATCTTTAAGATAGAATGTCACTGTAGGAAGCAACAATAGCAAAAACCCAGGGAAATAACCTTCTAAAAATGGCTAAGAGAATTCCCTCAGTCATGTTAACTCTTGTAGCATTTTGAAAAGAGGACTCAACCAACAGCTGTTAGGTCACTGTCCCCTGACATTCCTGATATTCTATGTCCTCACACTCCTTAAACGATTTTCTCAGAAAAAACACAACAGATCATTCATCAGGGTCTATGTCAGAAATATTTAAATGAAACTATCAAATGAAAATCATCTTTTATAGGGGGGCTCCTGGAACCCCCACTCCGGGTGCTAATGTCTGCTCCTCTAAGATTACCTTCCATTTATCTGTACATACCTTGCACGTACCTGGTTATTTACTTTTGTTTCCTCCACTAGAATGTAAACCCTTTGAGGGCAAGGACTATTTTTACCTTTCTTTGTATTCCTAGTTCCTAGCATAGTACCTGGTACATAGTAAATGTCAAATAACTGCTTAATACTTGGCTTCTTTTCTGCTTGATACAGTATCTTTTACCCCAAACTGGGCTCTCCCATCAGGATGGATTTGTGTTAAAGCTCACTTCTATCCATGATACATAGGAAAGGCTAAAAGCCCTTATCTAGGAATGCCTTGGTAGGGAAGGATACAACATATTATAAGGGAAAGAACACTGGCTCTGGAATCAGGGGACCTGGGTTTAAATGTTGCTTCAAATGTTCCTTATTATCTGGATGAATAAGTTATAGGACTTTTCTCAATGTCCTCTTCTATAAAATCAGCTTGGTTGGAATGGATGGTCTCTGTGGTCTCTTCCAGCTCTAGATATATGCTTCATGAACTCCACAGAGTCTGTCCCACAGGCACAAAATAAGAGATCTCCCATAATCACGAAGGATACTCAGTGATTATGTTCCTCAGTTCTATTGACAGATAACATTTCTTACTAAGTTAAACTTACACTGAATTATGTGTACTTTACATGTGTATATTTATGTATATACATATGTATACATGTATATATACATGTGTATATTACACTGAATTATGGAAAGTCCTCAAGAAAAAATACAATTGAAAACAAATTTTTCCACTGAGGAAGACAAAGGGAAGCAGTCGAAAAAGAACAGTAGAGATGCACAGGGAACTCAACAACCAACTTAGATTTTTAAAGACACATATATAAGATGGAAGGAAGGGAAATAATTGAAGACAAATATGAAATAATATTTTATCGAGAGTATTAAAAAACAGAATGGGCTAAATCTGGCAATGGATCTTAAGGAAATCACAAAACATTTTAAAAAAGGTATTCTGGTATTAGGAAGATTAAAGAAGAGAGTAGGGTTGATGGGTTGGTGATGACAGATGATGGGGAGAAGGCAGAGTTGACCAAGTCTGTTTGCTTCTACCTTTTCTACCAAAGAAAATTACTTTTAGAATGAGAAGGATAGAACATAAATTACTAATAGCAAGTACATACCAAATATGTGAGGAGTTGAGGGCACATAACCAGTATCAATCAATGAGTTTGAGTCACTGGCTACATTAACTACATTCAAGGCTTCAAAAAAAACTGGTAGATGCGAATTCTGAGCCATTTTCAGTAACTTTTGAAAATCATAGGTAACAGAAGAAGCACAACAGTAATGGAGATGGGTATATTTCCCAATTTTTTAAAAAGGGAAGAGAAAGGAGCCTTCAAACTATAAGCCAATGAGGTTGACTTTTATTTGTGATAAAAAGATGGGTTTTGAGCATTAAGAAGAGAAACAGTGATCACTAAGAACCAATATGACCACACCTACACACACACACACACACACACACACACACACACGCACACACACACACCACACCTACACACATACACATTTACATATTTCAGCACAGTATTTGATAGAGTTTCATATGCCATCTCCCTAAGGTGGAAGGATATGGTCCAAATGATAGGACAGCTAAGAGGAATATGAATTGTTTAAGCTACCAGACCTAAGTAGTAGTTATGAAGTTAATCAAAATCATCTTGGAGAGAAGTGTCTTATGTACTGCCTCAGGAATCTGCCCTTGACTTGGAATTATTTGACACATTTTGTCAATAACTTGGATGAAGGAATAAGGGAATCTTTTCTAAATAGACAAATCTTGGAGGGATACTTAACATGTTGGATGATAAAGTCAGGATATAAAAAGATTCAATGGTCTAGAATCAAGGACTGTCTTGGGAGGTAGTATCTTTCTTATCTCTGGAAATCTTCAAGTGAAGTTTAGTAACTTTGTCGGGAATGTTGGTTAGTCTTATTTAGGTATGAGTTAAACTACTTGAGGTTCCTTTTCCAGCTAAATCCTAAATTCTGTGAACCATTTACCATTTCACCAAACTATCTCCCATATAACTGACTTGGATAATGTAGGCCAAGTCAAATCAAGAAGCATTTATTAAGTAAGCTCTTACTATGTGCCTCTGTCTTAATATGAGTTACAAATCTTTTTTTTGCCTTTTTTTTTTGCAGGGGAAGGCAGGGCAGTTGGAGTTAAGTGACTTGCCCAAGGTCACATGGCTTGTAAGTTAAATGTCTGAGGTCAGATTTGAACTCAGGGCCAGTACTCTATTCACTGTGCCACCTAGCCACCCCTAGGTTATGTATTTTTAAACGTATTTGGAGAGGAAGATCAGAACTATAAATTATTTCTCTCTTTTTATCAATTTGGTTAGATTTCTGGAACAGGCAGCTTGATTTGTCTTCTAATTTGAATTTCTATCTCTCAGATGCTGGAGTGTATGATAATAGTACTAGAACTGAATGAAAATATACAGAAGAAAAAAACATTCTATGGGAATTTGCAAATGTTTCTTTTTTCCTCCTTAAGAAAAAGCATCACCTGAAGGAATGATAATATTAAGCATACAATTTTTTTAAAATTACCATTAGCCTACTTCCTCAATTTGATCCATGATAACACCTCAAGCAATGTTTGAGGAATACTCACCCCACATGGCCAACATTTGAAAATGCACATTGTGAAATATAGCTGGATGTTTCTGAAGTTTACATATTTGGAATGGCAGAAAACAAAAACCACAGATTGAAATAGAGGACATTTTAATGATGCTTGTGACAGGTTTCATGATTATAGCAGAAGCCAGTTCCTTAGATGTTTGGGAAAAAACATCCATCTTACATGCCCCCCTCTTCATTAAGCAATAAGCTCTGGATAGTACAGTTAACATAATTAGAGAGTAATTCAAAATCAAAATAATGAGTGACAAAATGCAAAAAAAAATGGTGCCATTCAGGATTCCTTATGGATATTTTTTTCCTAATGGAAATATGGATAAAGGTACTTGCTTCAAAGATATCAGTCATTATTTCTCCCCTTGGGTCTCATGCCATAGGATGATGCTATAAATTGGGCACATCCCTCTCCTTTTTCTCCCCACTTCAGTATGTGACTCTGGAGGCTTGTGGCAAGACATGAAAACTAGACCTTATGAATGCTGATTACATTTTCCTAGACATTAAGCAAAGCAGGTGAAAAGGGAGTCAGGAATGGGGAATGCTGGGAGTAGTAACATCCTCATTTCACATTCCTCCTGGGGGTCAGGACAAGGGAAAAGCCAAGTTCAACTGTTGGAACTCTGCTCCACAAGGAACAGTCCTTAGCCATTACTAATTACAAAACACTGAGTTGAAAAGTACCAGCTGTGAGAAATTTTAGAGTACACCAGAGATTCCATGCCTGGTATGGTGAGGAAGAATGGAACCCTGAGTCTAGGGTTCTTGATTCTGCAACAAGTGACTGATTCTACTGGAATCATGGATAAAATACTGGTTGGGAACCACATTATATTTACTGCACTTTTTTGCCTGCTAGCAGGAGGAGAAGCCATGGAGAACAAAACAAATAAAATAAATTTCTTTTCTTGGATCTGGGTTGAGTAGCCTGTGGATTTCCTGAGAGTTTTCTGGGTCTAGAAGTTAGATATGGTTAGTATTTTACTACTTTTATTTTTTTTATATTAAAGAGTAAGGTGCTGTAAATTATATCTAAGCATATTTTATTCATTCTTGTGGGGGAGAAGACTCTATTATGCCAAGGCTATGTGAGTAAGGCTCAGTGAAAGGAAGTTCAGGGAAGAGGTAGAGTTTTAAGAAAAGGATGATGACTTGGAACTGATTCCTATGGGGGTAAATACACATTAACTACACCCCCATAGTAGTTGATGGAGTTTAAGGAAGGAAGGTTGGCCGTGTTTTGAAACCCAAACAGAGCTCTGTACTTCCCTAGAATTTCCTCTCAGTGGGAATAAATTAGCCAAACCCTGCAGTAACCATTGCCTATTTTAACTCCTTGTATTCTTTTGCTTCTTTGTTTCCCTCTTGGATCATTTTCCCATTCTGTTAGGATGCTCTACACATCATGGAGATCACATTCTCCTCCAGAGGGGAGACTAAGGCTGCATTTAAAAATACTCACAGTAGGTAAATGCCTTCAGTAGGAAGTCAAATATAGCATAGTCCTATTCAGTCGCTGCTATTATGTCCTGGTATAATGGTATAGTTAGGATAAAGGCTCTCAAATGCAACTACATTAGGAATTCGCATCGCAAATTCTCTGGAAATTCCCAATGTTAACTATCCTTCTCAAACCACCCATTTGCTGACCTTAATCACTTTTGCAAACTTCCAATAATGTGAAGACCTGATGCAACTGCTATTTGAAGAGGCCTAACCACTGATATCATTGTTTGACAGGGAAGGGGACAATGAGGTCAGCTAACCTACTCATTCTTCTTCCCAGAGGAGGCTCAGATGTGTAAACTAAATGGAGGGTATGAGTAAAGTACATGGGAAGCTATTTAGAGAAACTTGGATGAAGCTGCATAAGGGTTACTTGATATAACTGGGGATAGTAGGCCTGGGAAAAGAATGTGTAATGGGGAAGCATGGTATCAGTCTTCAAGCAACTGAAAGGTTGTCATGTGGAGTTCTGATTTGTTCTTGGTTCCTTAGAGAATAGCTACAATCATAGATTTTGAACTAGAAGGATTGGAATGTTATTATCATTTATTAAAAGCCTATTATGTGCCAAGCACTGTGCTAAGCACTTTATAAATATTATCTCATTTGAGATAATTATCTCACAACAACCCTGGAAAATAGGTGTAATTATTTGTCTCATTTTTAGAGTTAAGGAAACTCTGGTAGAAAGAGTTTAAGTGACTTGCCTAGAGTCACATAGGTAGAAAGTGTCTGAAGCCGGATTAGAACTCAAGGTATTCCTGACTTCAGGCCTAGTGCTTTATGCATATAAATATGGTAGATACTTAGTCGAATGAATATCACATTACTTTCTCAAAACACATCCCTTCTATCTCATGGACTTTGTTAATTAAAACAGATTGTATTTCTATCCAGATAGTATTTCTGTTTTCTGGGTGGCAGTGCCACATTGACACATAGTAAGTGCTTAATAATGGCATACTATTATTATTGTTGGAAGTATTCAAGTGAAGCTTGTATGACAACTTGTGGTAGAGAAGTTTCCCATCTAAGTACCAACGAGACTTCATGACCTGTCCCTTCCCAATTTAAGATGCTATGACCTAAGATTTCATCCATAAAAGATCTATGGGACCAGTCACAAAGTAATATATCTTACAAGAGGCAATTGTACTAGATTATGTCTGTGAATGTTTACTTTTGGGGTATATCTTGCCAGAGGGGGCAGATAGTTGCCCAGATGAAGAGAAATAAGAAGATGGGGTCAAACTTTCATGTTCAACTATGAGCATAGATTTACCCAGGGATGTGCTGCAGTCAGATTGTGTCAGCTAAAGCCAATTGTTATGCTTTCAGAGTAAGCATTTACACTTCTGAAATTAGCAGACACTTACTACAAATGAGGGCTTGATCTTATTCTGTTGATTTTTTAGACTTGATGGAGAAAATGTTAATAATGGACAAAAAGTATGTTGTGCTTTTTCCTAGTCAATTATTTACCAGCAAATTCCTGTATGTATCCCAGCTAACTGGTGTAGTGGATAGAGTTCTGGGTCCCTGGGAGGATTGCTGCGTGACCCTGAGCAAGTCATTAATTCTAGTCTTCCTTAGTTTCCTAGTTTGTAAAATGGGGATAGTAATAGCACCAACTCACAAAGGTTGTTATGAAGATCAAATGGGATAATGTACATAAAATTCTTTGAAAAGTTTGAGGTGCTATATAAATGCTGATGTTCTTATTTCTGGCTTTTTGATGTTATTGTCGTGGTTGTCATTTCAACCTGTCTAAGGACCATTGACAAACTCACATCCTTCTCAGTCTTTTGGGATAGGGACTCTGATCAGTTCCTGTTTCTGATCCATATTTCACCTCATTGCTCCAGTTCCACAGCTTCAGCACTCTGGGTCTCTAGTCAGTGAACTTTTGGCTTTGCAGAATCAACCAAATGCTTCTGGGTCCTTTTGGAATGGGAATTTCTTGGCCTAAACCGCATCACAACTATGCTCACAATTCTTTTGTGGCTCTTTATTACCTCCCCAGCCAAGCTCAAACACATTGAGTTGTGACAAAAATCCCTGCACACTGACACTGCCCTACATTTCCAGTCATATTTATTCTGTTTATGCTGCACTCTGGATTACTCTGCACCCGCGGCATGCCCTATGCTCTTCCACTTCATGGTTTTTCTCGTGCTCTTCACAACATCTGGAAGGCTCATCTTTTTTCTTTTTACCTTACTGAATCCTATTCATTTTTAAAAGTCCAACTGAAATGTTAACCCCTGGGATCATAACAAGTTCCACCTCACCCCTCATACCTCACTTTGTCTGAAACTCTGTAGTAGACCTACCACGTTATTTTGTGCACCATTGGTCTAATCCTTCTGGCTATAAAATGTGTTTGACCATGTCATACCTCCTACTCTACAAACTTCATTGCCTTCCTATCACTTCCAGGGTCAAATATTTGACTTTGACATCCAAATTCCTTTAAAGCCTCCTCTTAATCCCTCCCCCCCACTACCTTTCCAATATTCTTACAACCTACACATCTCTACCTATCCTTTGATACAGTAGTGCTGACTTCCTTGTCATTTCTTGAATAAGACAGTCTATCGCTGGACTCCAAGCATTTTCACTGGCTGTTTCCAGCCTTGTTTCCCCTTCCTGAGCTCTGTGATCTAAGCCAAACTGTTCTTCTCTCTGGTCCTCACACAAGACACTCCATGTCCCATCCTCATGCTTGCAAAGGCTGTCCTCAGTGCCTAGAATGGAATTCTTCCTTGTCTCATAGACTCCTCCTTTTCCTCTAGGAAGTGGTTCCAAAACTGCCTTCTATATGAAATCTTTTCTGATATTCCCTGTCCTAGCCCCCAATATCTATACCCTACCCCTAACTACCTTGCATTTAATTACCTCACAGCTATTGCATTTATTCTCTTTACATTTATTTTGGATAAACTTGTCCATTATATTTATTGGTGGGTATATGTGTCCTCATTGCATCTCTCATTAAAATGTAAGCTGAGAGCAAGGATTTTATTTCATTCTTTGTATTTTCATGACTATTGTCTACTACCTAGCTCCTAGGGTTAGGCACTGGACCTGTGATTTCATTGGTGTAGCTAGGGATGGTCCTAAAGAGAAAACTGAAGGTCAAGCATTCTCTATCTCAATCAATCAATAAGCATTTATTCAGCATCTACTATGCGCTGAAGCAACATGG
This sequence comes from Pseudochirops cupreus, assembly GCA_028627135.1. Classification (NCBI taxonomy): domain Eukaryota; kingdom Metazoa; phylum Chordata; class Mammalia; order Diprotodontia; family Pseudocheiridae; genus Pseudochirops; species Pseudochirops cupreus. Next base: position 110,227,155 of record CM053583.1, read on the forward strand.
CAAAGTGGATGGAGGAGTAACAGAACTATTGACGGACTAGTACCCACACAATGTAAAAAGCAGACAAGGGCCTCCAGCATACGAGGTAGCTATGTGGAGAATCTCTATGAGAGTCCAGGGAAAAGGATCCTAGAAGAAGAGACAGTATAGATGGGTTACTATCAACACCATGAGGGAGAGATCATGGATTGATTGAAGTGTTGGGAGAATAGCAAAACACTTTCATAGTTAAGGGACCAAGGCCATATTGCCAACAATTGACTGAAAGAAACAACTCCTCTTGAGATTTTCTCTTATGTCATTCCCAGAACAAATCTACTGTTAAACATTAAAACTGTTTGTTGGTTTCCTAATAAATTTTTCATGTCAGCAAAAAACCCCCAAACAAATATGATCTTGTTTGATCCTCATATAAGCCCTGTGGAGGTAGTTGCTATTTATTATCCCCATTTCACAGTTGGGGAAACTGAAGCAAACTTAGGTTAAGTGTCTGACTCCAGAGTCAATGTTTTCTGTACTGCAACAGCAGTTGCCTTAGGTTGGAAGAGGCTGATTGTTTTGCCTTGAGGACTAGAAGGATAAGGTGAAGCTGTATTTATTAATTGTGTTAATTGTACTAATGCAGTCTCCTTTTTTCTCCAGGATACAACCTCTATAGTTCCTGTTTCAACAATGTCAAGAATACTGTACTTGAGCACAATGGATCTTCTCTCAGACCAGTAAGAAATTTCTTCCTCCTGGGTAGGGAAAAGGAGGAGGGGATGCTGCAAGCCAAGACCAACATCTCTGAGAGATCTGCTGCATCTACCTTGTGAACAGAGAGGTCATGACTGAGTCACATATTTAAATGTGTTGGAAGACTGATCAAAAGTTACAAGAACTATTCAGAAGACTCATTCTCATTTAGGCCATTATGAAATACGTAAAACAAGTTCTCAGGTCTTCGCTAGTTTCACTCATTCATGTAGCAATCTCCCAAATGTACACAGTGTGGTAGGTACAACTCTGTACGGAGTACTTAAATGTTCTTCAGAAAAAAAACCAAAAAAACCCCATTCCAAAACAAACCCACAAATCCTCCTCTACCTGCCAGGTATAAACCAGAGTGTTTGTAAAAACTAACAACTGCTATCTAGGAAAACAGGGACATAGAAATTGTTGTTGTTCAATCATTTTCAGTCAAGTTCTACTCTTTTGACCCCATTTTTGGTTTTATTGGCAGCAATATTGCAGTGGTTTGCCATTTCCTTCTCTAGTTCATTTTACAGATGAGGAAACTGAGGTAAACAGGGTAAAGTGACTTAGGGTCACAGCCAGTAAGTGTCTGAGGCCTAATTTGAACTCAAGAAGTCTTCCTGACTCCATGCACAGTGCTCTATCCATGGTGCCACCTAGCTTAACTGTTCTGATGTAGAAATAGTCGAGAAGTAATAGCATTCGATGGCATGTCAGTTACAGAGAGATCTGAAAATCCTGTCTATGGAGAGCGCTGGATTTGGAGTCAGAGGAAGGACCTAGGTTTAAGCTTTGTCTCTGACACTGACTCCTTGAGTCACCTTGGACAAGTACACCTAATCTCACTATACATCTCGCTGCCTTTGGAAACAGAACTTGTGTTCAAATCCTGCCTTTAGTACTTCCTATCTGAGTTTGCCTTGGGCATACAGGTTGTGAAAGACAGGTTCACTACCCATATAGTCCACTTAGGTGGGGCCTTTACCTTTCTGAGCCTCAGTGATTTAAAAAGAGGGGCTTGGACTAATTGTGCTCCAAGATCCCTTTTAGCTATTAGATCTAGAATTCTTTTACTACATCTTAGTGTTTAAGATTTTTTATCTTCTTGGGAGAGATTGTCATTAAAGAAATTATATTGAAGATGTACCCAAAGGCTCATATATCATTATTAGATTAGCAAATAAAATATTAGCTTTACATTTACTGAAGTTGACTGATCACCTGAAGGCTCTGCTTCAAGGAAAGCAAATTTAAATGGCCTCAGCTGCAAAATGACCCTATTAGAATATTCCAGGCTGCTCCTTCTTCCCACTTTCTACCCAGCGGTCCGTAGGTGGCACCGTAGATAGAGTGCTGAGCCTGAAGTCAGAATGATTTGAGTTCAAATGTGACCCCAGACACCAGCTGTAAGACCCTGGACAATTAGCTTAACTCTGTCTCATTTTCTTCAACTGTAAAGTGAGGCTAATAATAGCACTTACTTCACAGGGTTGTTTTGAGGATCAAATGAGGTAATATTTGTAAAGCTCCTGGCACGCAGTAGAATAAATGTTTATTCCCTTCCCTCATTCTCTACCTCATAGTTACAAGGATTTGTTGATGATTAGCAAAAGTATTAAATATTGAAATGATATTAAAATGTATGCTCCAAAATATATGAAGTAAAAGTCAGGGAGGAAGTAAATAGTGGAAATAGCTATAAGCTGAGCTATAAAGGACAAAGTAGAAAAGGGAAGAGTAGGTTAATGTTAAAGAAAAAAACAGGGAGGCAACATGGTAACACTGAAAGAATGCTGGTTTTGCCCTTAGAAGACGTGCTAAAACCCCAATTTTGTAGATGTGACCTTGGGCAAGTCACATCTCTACCATGGGCCTCAGTTTATTCATCTGTGAATGCAAGGGTTTGATCATATGGACTTCCATTCCAGCTCTAAATCTATGATTCTCTGAAATATTCCTGGCCCAGCCAGTTATAATGATAAGAAATGCTGCTTCAACTTTCTACTGGGATTTTTCTTAAAGAGACATTTGGTGACTTTCTTGACTTTCAATTCAGGATTCAACAGAGAAATCACCTTTTGGAATGAGAAAAATTGTAAAAAACAAACAAACAAACAAATGAAAAACCCAGGCACAAACTCCTTGAGTGAATGGGCTGTCAGTGTATAACATACAATGTAAATATTTCAGTTGGGTTTTATGCAAAAAATCCAATCTGAGAAGAAGTCATTGGGGAAAGAATTTTTTTTTCCTGTGCTTGAGATATCTCTAAATATTAGAATTGATCAGTGTTCAAATACTAACCAGGAGTGTCAAACCAGGGCAAAAATTCATGTGAACAGCTGTGTTTCACAGTCTGACCTCAGGACATTGGATCTTTAGTATTTCCATAATATAGTTGTAAAAAAATATGTCCCACTAGTCTTACTTGCTTTCCTTAATGGATAATGCTTCTGGCTTGGATCTTCACGTGGAAAAAAAAAACCATCTTTTGCTTCATAAAATGTTACAGATGCTGTTGTAGTAACTTTAATTTTATGCTGATCTCAAAAGACATACGTGGAAAAATCCAAACATGCAGTTAGATATTTACTGTCAATTTTTAAACCAGGAAACATTTGGATTCTAAAAATGAATCTTTCCCCAGCCAAGCAAGCAACTCCAACACCCCAACAATTCTGTCCTTTTGCTAACATGCTGCAATCGGTTTTGATAGGCAACTTTGTCCCAGCAGTGTTTGAACACAGAGCCAGGGAGAGCATACTGGTCCTATATCAAAGTTCTTAAGTGGCCAGAAGGAGTTTATACTTGTTTCTGCCTTAGAAACAAAAAGCAAGCATCTCTGCTTTGGTGAAATGAGTTCCATTTGAAATCCTATCCATCCGCTCAGCAATGAAATGAATATCAGAGTTCCAACTTCCCAATTTTTTTTTCCTGTTAGCAAACCCAGTAACACATTCCACTCAAACCTTTGACATTCAAGCAAGCTGTTTTCATTGCCAGCAGTCAATAGTCAGGTATTGCACCCTGAGGAGCTAATTTAGAGCCTCAGTTCACTGCTCAGTTATATCGATATTCATTTACATTGGGAGTGGAAGACTCCATGCCTCTCTGAGGGCAGGAAAAAAAGGGGGAAGAGGAAAAAAAGAGGCAAAAAACCGGAAAGAAAGACACAGAAAACATGGTCTATATGACCCTTTAATATGTGAATTTCCATTTAGAGCAATCTAAATGGACAGAAATTGAGTGAGGAATAGCAAAGTCCAAGCCTGTCTGAATTTCTAGAATCTTGTCTCTCTGCCTGAACACTCATTTTACAATTTTATGAGTTTTCCTTTCCTGGAGTATAAAGTCGGAAGAGCCCAAGAGTTAATGAAGGGTGTGGCCAGCTCACACACAGTTTCAATTACAAACTTGGGGAGGAGGGTGGGGCGATGTTTGCCTTTCAATCACCATATGCCAATGTCTTTCCCAAGTACAATCTGACTGGGTAGTAGAATCACAGACCTTGTGGGGTTCATTCACTGAGGGATGAAGACAATTTTTTTTAGCCTTCCTTTCCCTGTGCTTCCCTTTAAACCAATTCCTCCTAGGATTATCATGGCTTCCACATTTGTCCGTGTGTATGTATGTTACATGTACACACACACACACACACACACACACACACATTATGGTCAAATAAATGCCTTGAATAAAACCTCAACTAAGGAGTTATTCACTTCTTGCAAAACCTAGCATATACTTACAGGTTGTTAGTAATTAAAGAGAAGTTCCTACCTAAGTTTTCTTGAAGCAAACTTCAGCGTTTTGTAATATTTTCCCTTCATAAAAGTCCCCAAGTATTTACAGTCTGCAAATGAGATCATATTCTTGAAACAGTAAAGATTACTGGAAGGGAGGGAGAGGGAGAAGGAGGAGAGAGAGAGGAAAAGGGAGAAGGGGGAGAAGAAAAAAGAGGGAGAGAGGGGGAGGGAGAGAGAGACACACACACACACACACACAGAGAGAAACACAGAGAGACAGAGACAGACAGAGATAGACAGAGACAGAGAGAGACAGAGAGATGGAGACAGAGAGAGACAGAGAGATAGAGGTTATTCATTCTAACACTGCTTCCATTGAAAAGAAGCCCCAGAAATATCTTGCTCCTCATTGGTCACTTAGCAGACTTGAACAACATTTGCCCAGTTGCTATGTAGCTAGGGGAGGCTGCCAATTCAGCCCACTAATAAGTTTGAACCTGGCTTTTTCAGATAAGAATAGTTATTGTTTGAGCAAAATGCCCCTGATAAGATGCTCTCCAATTCACATAAAATAGCTCTGTTTCTTTGGTTAAGTTCAGCAAGAAAATGCTCAAGTCATTTTGGGCCACTACTTCTAAATCTAGCAGCTGGTGCAAAAGGACACCATGCCACCCTCCCCCCACCTTAAGAATGCGCACTGAAAAATGATCACACTTCCATGTTTTCTTAAAAGGGACACACTACTTTAAAAATGAAAGATGTTGGAATAGCTGAGCAATTTCCCCTTTTTAGAGACCCATTAAAACTATAACGCATTCCAAGAATCTTTTTTTCTCCCCATTTTAAATACTTACCTTAGCATTTTCCTTCCTTTCTTCACAAATGAAACTAAATAGAATCAGTATACGTCCACATGCCCTATCACCCAGCTGTTTGTACATCCATAGAATGCACACATGTCCGTCTATGCAAGTCTGAACAAACATTATGGGACTAATGCAAAGCACATGCCAATTTTTTGGCAGCATAGAAAAAAAAGAGCAAAATGGCAGATGTTTTACTTTTCACATTTAGTGAAACACCCAACTCATTTTTTTTCCTTCAACTAATACTGTATGTGTGCATTTTTTGTGGGGGTAGTGTAATGGGAGAGACAGTACATCTCCTGTATTAATTTCGTGTAGGGAAGAATGAAGCATGCAGAGAAGCAGGTTCTTAAAGTGGGTAGGCCTACCTTCCCTCTAACTCCTCTGCTTTTCCTACTTTAAATAAGGACCTATACAACCCCAGAATAGGGCAGCTAGGGGATGAAGTGGATAGAATGCCAGACCTGGAGACAGGAAGACTCATATTCCTGATTTCATTTTGGGCCACTGCTTCTAATTCTAGCAGATTTCAATCCAGTCTCAGACACTCATTAGCTATGTGACCCCGGGCAAGTCACTTATCCCTGTTTGCCTCAGTTTTCTCATCTGTAAAATGAGCTGGAGAAGAAAACGACAAAACATCTTTGCCAAGAAAACCCCAAAAGGGGTCATGGAGATCAGATACAACTGAAATGACTTGAAAAACAACAAACAGAATCACACAATCTTAGGAGTTTAACAGAGTTTCCCAAACTTATTTGGCCTACTGCTCCCTTAAAAAAAAAAATCACAGCACCCCTCTGGGTTCTTTAACCCTTTAATGTTTCTTTCTTTCTTTTTTTTTAAATTGGCATCATTTCAAAAAAGTATAATTTTTTTTAAACAACACATCTTAAATTTAATAATATATTGTAAATATGTGGATTTTTTCCTACATGAAATTTTGATGATGTAATATTGGATCATATAACCCTATAGTATCATATTGTAAACAAATCATTTATACATACAGATTCCTGCTGATGCATGGACTTCCTGACTATGTGTGACACCCTTACCTGCCAACACTTACTTGTTAAGACCTATTGGTGGACTTCATCGGGTATAGGTTATAGCTTGCATTTTGTGTGTTTATTTGGAAATTTGTTTATTTTTATTCATGCCCCCCAGTAGCATTCAAGGTTACTACTGCCCCACTCTGGCTCAGTCCAACACCCCCCCGGGGGTAGCATTGGTCACTTTGGGAACCTCTGAAGGACCTTGAGAGCTTACCTAGTTCAACCCCTCACCCAGTGCACAAATTTCATCTATTTAATCTCTGATAGAAAAAAAGTTCCTTAGACTCAGCTTGAATACTTCTAGTGATGTGTATGTAACTCATTACCTTCATTTTCCAGAAAGATCTTTCTTAATAGAAACTTAATCCTAATAACTTCTAACTACTGTTCTCATTTGAAGACAGCTATCATGCTCCCCTTACATTACCTCTTCTCCAAGTTAAGCATCTTTATTGCCTTCAGCCAATGACCCTGGGCAAGTCACTTAATCTCTGTCTGATCTGTAAATGGGGATGATGATGATAGTAGTACCTGCCTCTCAGGGTTGTTATGAGGACTCAAATGGGCTACCATATAAAGTACTTTGCATCCCTTAAAGCACTATATAAATGGTAGCTGTTTTTATTGTTATATAATGTAGTTTCCAGGCAGAGACTTGACCATCCAGGTTACTTTGCTCAAGATAGGCACTAGTTTGTCGAAGCCTGGAAAAGTAGTTTAAGTGAGGCGTCTAAGGACTTTTCTGCTTCTTCCAGATGTTAGATCAGTTCCCATCTCCTCTTTTTCCCCAGATTATTTCATATATGCTTTGTTTATGCCTGGCAAATAATCCTCTTGATGGTAGGATGCTGTGACCTAGTTTTCTTCCCAGGTCTGAGCAAGTCCCTGAACCGTCTGGCAAGTTCCTTCATATGCTTGTTCTGCTTTCTAAGCAAATCATTCTTCTTGTTTGACCCCATTTATGACATTCTATTTTCTGTCTCTATGCCTTTGCCCAAACTGTAGCCCCCCAGACAGTTTTCATTCTACGGGGAGGAACAATGTGAACGCAGTTAAGTAAATACAGGTCTTATAGAGGAGGGGGCACCTAAGCTTAGATTCCTTCAAGATTTAGCTGCCACACATGGCCTATCTTGATACTTCCTTTGTTATTATCAGAAAAATGTATGTTTTTTGTATTTACTTAACTATGTTCATGTTGTGTTTCCCCAACAGAATGAAAGCTGCTTGAGGGCAGGGAGTATTTTATTCTGGGCTTCATTTCAATATGGCCTAGATTCATTGTTGGTGTTTAATAAGTATCTGATGAATAAATGAATACCTCTTTTGTGTTTACTTATCCACATACTTGCTTTTACCTCTTTAGAGAATAGGACACGGACTATTTTGTGTTTTGTTGTATCTCTAGTGCGTAGCATAGTGCGTGTAGTAAGCACTTAATACAATACTTATTGAATGGAATTAAATTATATTAGCTGAAGCCCTGATTATGGAGGGTCTAAAATACCAGACTAAGGGTAGATTTTTATCTTGCTTAGTATTGGAAGGGTACTGCGTGATGTTTTTTAAATGGTAGCAGAATGGTTCAAATTCTGCCTCAGAAACTTAATAGCTCTGTGTGACCCTGAGCAAAGCATTTAACTTCAGTTTCAGTTTCACTACAAAAAAAAAAAATAAACATAATAGTAACTTATATCTTCAAGAGTGGTTGTAAAGATCAATTAAGATAATATATACACAATGTGTTGTAAATTTTAAAGCACTATACAAATGTTTGCTATTATTAGATTATTATT
>CM053583.1:110235455-110281114 GCA_028627135.1 Pseudochirops cupreus
TAGTCGGAATGTTTCTACTCATTAGATTTTCTTTTTATCATAAATTAGATAAGGCTGAACCAAAACTATCTACAATAGATGGGGTTATAATTCCCATACTCATAAGTTTCTGAGACAGAAAACTATATGGCGCAGAAGCGTCCTAGAGAAACTGCTTATAGATTGAAAGAGGTAGAAGGAACCTTCTGCCATAATGCCTTGAACAAAGAGTGAATTAATGAATTAACAAGCATTTATTAAGTGTCTATTGTGTGCTAGGAACTAAGGATATAAAGGCAAAAATGAAAGTCTCTGCCCTCAAGGAACTTATATTCTACAATGTATGACAAAAGTTATGTATAATTAATAAAATTCAACTTTCATTTAGGGTATTTTTCTGTATTGCAATTAGAAGAAAACTGCTACTGGTCAATTGAAGAAGTCCTCATTATATTATCTCTAACAGATAGAGCTTCTGTTATTTCAAAATATTTTGAAAATCCATTAGATCAATGCTATAATTTGCACTAAGGCTTTTTTTTTTTTTGAGAAGTGTGACTATAAAACTTAGGCATGGGTCTTAACTCAGTGACTTGTGACAGGAAGCTTGGCTTGGGTTTTCAGAAGAACTTATGCCAGAAAAGCATATCTCTGATGTGCTTCTCCACTCTCAGAGGAGAAGCTTAGTCTTACTAAGCTAGAAAGACTTTATGGTCTAATGAGTAAGCTAGCTGAGACAGGAGAGGCTGATCACCAGAAGTCTAGCCAATGAATGGGTAACGGAGTCACAGAAACCCACAAAAACCATTGATGCTGGAACAGAGAGTTTGCAACCTGCTTCTGTGAAGGGAATGCCCATGGCAGTGAAATCATGGAGTTTAGAAATATTAAAGTTAATAATAGGGACAGCCAAAAGGGAAGGTAAAGGATGAATGTTATAGTAGACAATGTTAGGCCACACTCCTTTGTTTCAGGGTATGCCTCTTTAATTAAGACAATATGTTTTAGGAGGTAGTTTCAGTGGAACAACTGAGTAGAAACCCAGCCATAACCCATTTGCTGAGTGCTCTCTGTTCAGACCTAGCCAATCTAAGCCATCATAAGATCTTTTGTTTCCCTTCCATGAAAAACACATGCATAGCTAATAACCAAAGTCCACAGCAATTTACAGGTTTTTCTTGGCTTAGCACTTAGGTTGTAATATCTTGTTAAGAATAAGTCTAGAAGACAGAAATGAGATTGGTAATATTCATGTCATTGTGGGAAGAAACATGCTCAGAAGTTGGGCCCTTAAAAGCATTAACAGATGTCGCCTAATGAACTTCTCCAAAGTCTGTCTACAAGAAAGCAGATTTGGATTTTCATGGACATATAAATCAACTGAAACTCCAACACAAGATACTTAGAATTATATAGTTAGAGATGAAGGTACCCTATAAAATGATTACAAACTCATATTCCTGGGTTTTGACCCTTAAGGATGTTGCATCAAACTTAAAGTAATCATTTTAGTAATGACTATTTGCAACCCGGAAGCATTTTACTCTTTGTTAAGAGACTTTAATTCTAGAAAGCAGTGTGTACTGAGGCTAGTATCTCTAAAAATATATTACTTTTTAGTAACTGATACCATAGCTCTCCCAGAGAAAATTTCCTGTCCTGGATGATGGCCAAAAAGATTAACTAAATGCTAAGAGGCCATATCCTTTTTTCTTATATTATCTCAAATCTATTTCACACTATTATAATCAAAATACTCCTTTGTATTCAGAATGATCCTGGGACAAGTCAACATTTCTATAGCTATTTTAAAGAAACACCATTTAATGGAAGAAAAAGAAAATCCTCTCCATAACAAACACTGTACTGTATGATACAGGAGTCCAGATGAGACAAGGAGTTTCAGCCTGTAAGATTTCATGGAGCATGAAATTAAAAATATGGAAAAAGGCATAGCATTTAGAATGTAAGACTCTTTTCTTAATACAAAAAAAATACAAAAAATACAATATGAACTACAAAAAAGATACATATCTAAAGAGCTTATGGATGGACTGGAGGGAATGTTGGCAGCAATAGGGGAGCTGCCAGTGGGAGGTAGCAGGATAGAATGAATGGAGAAGAAAGTCAACCATAAGAAGTAGAAAAGGAAAGATCATCTTTTCATTAAAGATCATCTAGCTCACTTTCTTAATTTTACTGCTGGGGAAATTGAGGCCTAGAGACATTAATGTTATACCTCTTCCAAGATCACAAGGTCTTCTCTCTCCAAATTCCCTCAACACCATAAAATTGAAATGTATGGATAAAAAATGGCCTTTCTTCCAGAATCAAATTTTTTCTTGGTCTGAAAATTAAAACCCAAAGGAAAGTTTTATCAAAGATTACAGAAATCTTGTCTTGGGAAAATGTGCTCTCCCTTCACTGGAGTAATGGTAATGGGGGCTGGCTGGTTTGGTTTCTTACCTCCCTAGAATTTAATGGAGAGCTTACTCCTTAGTTTCTTTTCTGTAAAGGATACTGCCTTTAAATGAAAAACTTAAGGCCCAATTAAAGTCCCATCATCTACAGGTATTCTTTCTTAACCCTTCTTAATTCTAGTGCCTTCTCTCTTTTAATTATTTACTATCTATCCCAAATACACACACACACACACACACACACACACACACACACACACACACACACACACACACATATATGTATATGTTTGTTTGCTTGTTGTTTCCCCCCACTAGACTCCTTGAGGGTAGGGACTGGTTTTTTTTTTGTCTCTTTTTATATCCCCAGTGATTAGCACATGCTTGGCACATAGAAGATGCTAAATAAATGCTTATTAACTAAGTAAATTATATATCCTAGGCTCCATACCTTTATAGTACTTGATCTTAAAGGTTTTATTTTTCATTTGTTTACATTGTCCTTTTCCCACCTGTTTCTTCTGCAAACAGCATTCAATAGATGTTGGAATGCAGCACTGGTGTTTTTATATGGCTTTATATATTCCCTCCTTGACTTTAGGTAGGATAATCCCATTGAATTTGGGCTCAAGTGATCAAATTTAAGTTTCTCTTTTCAAATATATTCACGGGGAGCAAGTCTTATATTTCCCTGGTAACTTCTTCGGCATCCAAGACAGGCTTGTGAACATACCATCAAATAACAACTCACAGTTATTAGTGCAGTACACTGAATTAGAAATTGCTTAGGAAAGCTAGACACTAACAGACTCTTGTAGGATAAAAGTTGCCTTCTAGTGCTAAATCTATGTAATCCCTCTCCAACCATTGTGATTCCTAGAAACACACACTTTATATAGTCTAATTCTTAATATATTTCAATTGGCTATTTTTTTTTCAATGTGCCTAGAAGAGAGAGAGGACTCCTGGCAGCTTCCTTCAGTACTACTCTCTTGTTTGCATATATAACATTATTGGTTCTATTTATTGTCATTTCATCACATAGAGAGAGCCTGGTCTTAATGGAGGCTCTTTCCTAAGAAAAACAGATTGTCTAGTCCAATGAGGCACCTCTAAATGTCAGTGAGGAAAAGGGGAAAGAGGAAAAGGAAAAGGGTAGTCTGAGAAATTCTATCTTCTTCTCATTCTTGGGGAGGTTTCACCTGGGACTCTAGTAATCTTCTGCTTAATCTAGAAATCTATTAGTTTTGGAAAAAAAAAGTATGCTTGAATAGATTATTTTAACAAATATTTAACCTAGGAAACTCAATATAACCCCATTGCAGTCAGAATTTTGCTTAAAGCCTGGTGGCCCAATGGATAGAGCATCAGCTCTAGTGGCAGAAAGACCTGTGTTCAAATCCAGCCTCAGACACTTAGGAGCTGTGTGACCCAGTATCTTTGCCAAGAAAACACCAAATGGTGTCACAAAGAGTCAAACATGACTGAAAAAAATGACTGAACAACAACAGGCCTGTGTTGTACTCTGTCCCAAAACTTGTAACTAGGATAGTGCAATAGGGCTTTATGCCAGAGAACTAAAGTTTAGAGGGCTTTATGGAGCTCAGCTAGAAACAACTAAACTTAGCACCTATTTAAGAAGAATAATTAGTTTAAAAGGGGAAGCTATTACATGTTTTCCCTCCCTTTTCCAAGTAACTTCCTTTCTGGACCAGCCCTCCTCTTTTCCTTCTTCCTCCCCAATTAAACTTTTATTTAAAAAAATTTTACTTGAGAAACTCATTTGTGTCCACCTGTCCTACAAGAAAAATTGCTAGTCAGAACTGTTCTGTGGGAACAAATTACTAGAATACTAAAAGAACCCAATTATTAGGCATAGACTTCCAGGACAGATATAAAGCAAGATTAACCCAGGGCCACTATTGACAATGCTCCTGCCTTTGTTATCTAGCCAATTAGTGAGAAAGAGGTAGGGTGGGGATTTTAAGGACCATGGTAAGAGATCACCATTGAAAGCATATTTTGGGGCAAGTGACCCTCCAATCAAAGTGCAGGAATAGTCTATTCTGACTGTTCTATGGCGACCTCTTACTTCAAGATTTGAATTTTTGTATTGAAAAGACACATGGATCTGGAGAACATATATTATAAACAAAGAAAAGAGGCCACAACCAGGTCATGCTTCACAATCAATGCCATATCATTATTGCTTCCTTTGGTTTTCCTTTGTAATGCTAATCATTATGAACTCTTGGTTTTGCTGAGGTCACCCTAAGCCAGTGGTTCTCAACCTTCCTAATGCTGGGACCCTTTAATACTTTTATGTGGGTGTATCTGCATGTAGGCAAACCCACCTGGAGATGGATAGAGGAGTGGTGTCTCGGTTCCTAAGACCATCAAAAATATGTGTTTTCTGATGGTCTTAGGTGATCCCTGTGAAAGGGTTGGGGTCGCAACCCACAGGTTGTGCAACTTACAAGAAAGAGTGGATAGAAGAGATAGTAGGATGATGGGATAATTGAGGGTGATCTGGACTTTATTTATTTTTAGAATCAGGTGGGAATGGAGTTGCAATGACCTCCTTTGCCCAGAAATTCAACTGGGAAGAATAGGAACCTGGCTGAAAGGAATATTGCTTAGTCTCCTTTGTGGAAGTTCTCCAACTGTCCTTGCAATACTTATGCTTCCTTACTAGTTTATTTGAGAGGAAATGTGGTGCAAGGGAAAGAATACAGGATAAGGAGAAGAGAAATAACAAGGATAAGGGAATAAGTGCTTTGTCCCAAGGTACCAAATTTAAAAGGCACTAACAGCGCTTTCAGGGATATAGGAATATAGAGACAACAGAGTTTAGTAGCTATTTAGAATTAATAATTAGTTAAACTAGGAAGCTACTAGATAGTGAGCTGGGGGGTAGTACCCCTATCCCCTCACTTTCCCTATCATTAATGGCCTCTGTAGCAGTAGCTTCACCTAAGATCTATCTCTACAATAGAGTGATTATTCTAGTTTCTCCCCTCCACCTCAACTGAACCCATGCTTTTTACTGCTGGATCCTGGTGCATTTTGTGGTGCTTATTCTGGAGCAGAAAAAAATTATAAGTCTGGGATCTGATAAGGAGTCAGGAATCTTGGGTTGAATTCCAGATATGGCCCCTGTGGGCAAGTCTCTTGCCCTTTCCAGGCTTCAAATTTTTCATCTGTATAATGAAGATGTAGAATTAAATTATTTTAAGGTCTCTATGAATTCTAGAAATTTAAAATGTTATTGTTGTTCTGTATATAAAAAAGTTCACTCCTAAGCCCATGGCATCCTCCCCTCCTTTCAGTGAACTTTCCTTCCATACCCACATGATTAGCTCCAGACTCAGAAAGTCCCTTCACAAAAGTTGCAACTTTAATCCAAGAAATAAAAGAGGTCAACGAACATGTTGTGCCCAGTGTTTTTCTATTCTTCCCATAACTTAGTCCCACCAAATAAAACAATTCATTTAAATCTTTTACACTAATAATTTTGTAAATTTTTAGCTTGGTTATGACAATGTAGCATTGTTCCGGTAGTGTCAAAGGAAGGGACCCAAGAAATTGAGAGACAAAAAAAGCTTTGAATTTGGAATCATGAATGAGAATCTTGACTCTTTCATACTACCTTGTATAATCAAGGGCAAATCACTTGACTTCTCTCTAAGTTAAGGTTTCCTCGTCTGTCAGATGAGAAGTTTGGACTCATTTTCTAAGGTCTCTTTTAGCTTTAAGTTCTATAAATTATGTAACACAATAAAGTTGGGAGAGTAATGCTTTCCAAGATTGACAATATATGCAAATGGCAAGCAAAGATTCAGCTTAATAATTTAAACTGTTAGTTTATGCCTGACAAAAGCATTGGCATGGCTCAATCGCACGAGTACTGAGCTTGGCATAAGAAAGACCTGGGTTTAAATCCTATCCCAACACTTACTAGTTGCATGATCCCGGCCAAGTCACTTAATATCTATGTGCTTTAAACAATTCCCTTGATCTTTTCTCCTAGGTCAGTGGTATCAGACTGAAAAATAGGAAGCTACTCATCCATAAATGGGTGGTTAGGTAGCACAGTAGAGTGCTGGACCTGGAGTCAGAAGAATTTGAGTTCAAATCTCATCTCAGATACAGCCTAGCTGTGTGACCCTTAACCTCACTTAAGTCACTTAACCTCATTTGCCTCAGTTTCCTCATCTGTAAAATGAGCTAGAGAAGGAAGTGGCAAACCATTCCAGTATCTCTGTCAAGAAAGCCCCCAAATAGGGTCACAAAGAGTTATTAGATATGACTAATCAACCAAACAACAACAACAATCCATAAATAAGGATATCCCTGCAGGCTGCATACTGACGTAGTTTTAAAATTTGATGTATTTTATGCTTTATTGTATTTAAAAATATTTTTACATATTTCCCTGTTACATCTTAGTACAGTTCCAGCTACACTCAGGAGGGTTGGGGGCTACAAGTAGCCCACAGGTTGTATCTTTGACATCACTGTCCTAGGTCACAGGAGAGCTCTAATCTGCATTAACCAGCTGAGGGAGTTCCCACACAAGAACATCCCCAAAGAGAAAAATTCACAGATTCATCACTTTAAAAATGATGGGAACATAGCAAATCTTAATAAGTGCTTGTTGATTGATCATCCTTAGTGCATTCAAATAAATATAATCTGAGCATGAATTCCTTTTGTGGTTAGGCATAATTCATGAGCACTAAACATTGTCTTTTGCTCATTGACATATTTGGATAATCAAAGACAATACAGGACTTAAGATGAAATAAGGGATGTAAACTGGAAGTATTTCAAGCAGGGCTGTAACCATATCAAGTCTTTGTTGAATTTAATATGCAAAGTCCTTTGCAAATGGCAAAGCATTATATCGTTATATATATTGTTATTGTTCTGCTGTGTCTGGCTCTATTTGACCCTGTGGACTTTGTCCATAGGGTTTCCTTGGCAAAGATACTGGAATGGTTTGCTGTTTCTTTCTCCAATGTGTCCCCATTTTACAGAAGAGGAACTGAGGCAAATAGGGTTTAGTGACTTGCCCAGGTCATGCAGCTAGAAAGTATTCGAGATGACTTTTAGCTCAGATCTCCCTGACTCCAGGCCTGATGCTCCATCCAGTGTACCACCTATGCACTATTGAATTTTTAGGCAAACCATGACAGTTTCAGGATCCCATTAGGTTAAGATCCTTGCATATAGCCCTGATACCAGTGAAAAAATGTAATGATTTTTTGCCGTTCTGCATATGTATATGCATACAGAGAAGGGAGGAAAAGTCAGGAGGAAAGCAGATCTGTCTGGTTTGTTGTTTAGTTCTTTCAGCTATATCTGTCTCTTCATGACCCCATTTTGGGTTTTCTTGGCAAAGATACTAGAATGATTTGCTATTTCCTTCTCCAGCTCATTTTATAGATTAGGAAACTGAGGCAAGCAGGGTTAAGTGAGTTGCCCAGGGTCACACAGTTAGTAGGTATTGGAGGCCAGATTTGAACTCAGGAAGATGAGTCTTCCTACCTCCATGCCCAGGACTCTATCCACTGTGTCATCTTGCTGACCCTAGCACCACAGACAAATCTCTTATAGCACTATAAATTTAGAGCAGGAAGGGAACTTAGAGACCATTGAGGCCAAACACTGCCTCACCATCCAACCTCTTTATTAGTACAGCAATCAGTCACACACTATGCCCACCTTGGTCCTCTCCTCATTTCTCTTTGCATAAAGTAGATTCTGGGTGGGACCATGTTCCCAAATCACAAGAAAGAGCTACCCGACTTAGAACAGCAGTAGCCCAAGTAGCTGGCACCTACCCTCCAAAAACGCTCTTTGGAACTTTTCCCCAGGGCTGGCTTTGTGCAGGAAAGCCCAAAACACAGGATCGTAGATTTAGTCTTAGCAGGGACCTGAAGAAACTAAGACTCAGAGAGATTAAATCACATAGCTAGTAGGTGTCAGGGGTGCCCCTGAATAACCTTAGTGTTAGAGTAAAATAAAAATAATGGGGAGGTGTCAGGGATTTGATACTTATTGTCTGCCTTCTGAAAAAAGAAAAGGGAAAGACTAAAGATCTACCACTAAAGATTTACAAATTTCCTTTACAGCCTTTTTTGAGGTTGCTCCCAAGGTCACCTTTGTTGGGGGGGGGGGGGGGGTGTGTGTGGTGGTGGAGGGAATCTCTTTAAAAACGTGGGCATTGGTTCTCTGTCTGTCTTTGTATCTATTACAAAGTTGCACATGAGCTTTAAAGGGCTTCTATTAGTCTGCTCCAGTCTATACCATCTCTCACCTCAAGGTATTTGCCTCCTGGGCTTAGCTTTCTGTTCTTAGCTTCTTTCTTCACAGATATCTATGCCCATGCCACACTTTCTTCCTTCATATCAAGGCAATGGCAAGGCCAATTTCTGTGTGAAATGGTCACATATCGAGTTAGAATGCAATAAAGCACTGGTCTCTGACCCTTCTTTTCCCTGCAAAACTGTTCTAGTTAGTCAGTCAGTCAAACATTGAATACTGTTAGAGATACAAAGAAAGGGGAAAAAAAAAACAGTCCCTGCCTTCAGAGGCACATTGTAATATCAATAACTCTGTGCATGTGAGTTAAATGTAGTGTAAATGACCTCCCATGCCCTTCCTATTCTGTCTCCTTCATTCTAGTGTAGTCAATGGCTATTTCCCTTCAGGTTTTAAGGAAAGAAACAGAGGAAGAAGACACACACTTCAGCCCTTTTCTATTGAAACTTCTCCTCATGTCATCTGTCCTTTTTTGTGTGGGCTTAAGCATGAGCACGGTAGCTTAAGCATGAGCATAGACAGTGTGATTTGGGGAGGAGAGCCAAACAAGGACATAAACCCCCCCCCCCCCAACCCCCACCATGATTTCAGACCACACTTATCAGGGACTTGAGAGGTAACAGGACAAAGAAGATGGGGTACCAGACTTGGATTCAGGAAGATCAGGGTTCAAATTCTGCATCAGACACTTATTAGCTGTGTGATCCTGGGCAGATCACTTCTCATCTCTCTGCCTCAATTGACACTTTCTATAAAATGGGAGGAAGGGTAGTGGTGTTGGATTCAATGACATCTCAGGCACCTCCTAACATTAAATCTATGACCCTGTGTTTTGGGCTTTCCTGCATGAAGCCAGCCCTGGGGAAAAGTTCCAAAGAGGGTTTTTAGAGGGTAGGTGCCAGCTTCTTGGGCTACTGCTGTTCTAAGTCGGGTAGCTCTTTCTTGTGATTTGGGAACATGGTCCCACCCAGAATCTACTTCATGCAAAGAGAAATGAGGAGAGGACCAAGGTGGGCATAGTGTGTGACTGATTGCTGTACTAATAAAGAGGTTGGATGGGTTATCTAGCAGTTTACAACTTTGGAGACATTATTGATTGCCTCGATTTGGATATCTCAGCGTTCAAGCCATCTGTTATCCATAAAAACAGATTCTTCTTTGATCAACCATATCTTGTCTCTATCTGTACCATTTCATCAGCATGAGAAACTTGCGGTGTGGAACTTCCCTCCCCTCCAGAAAGGATCTGAAACCCATCTGCATCTGCACAGTTTTAGAGAATTGCCTAGGGGTACTGAAAAATTAAGGGCAGCCAGATGGCACAATGGATAGAGTGCCCTGGCCTGAAGTCGTAAATATCTGAGTTCAGATCTGGCTTTAGACACTTACTACTATGTAACCCTACTCAAGTCACTTAACACTTATCTGCCTCGGTTCCTCATAGGTTCACAAAGAGTCAGATATGATTAACAACAACTGACAAACTGCTTGTTCATGATCATATAGTATGTGGGTCAGGGGCAGATTTGAATCCACATTTTCTTGACTTTGAGGTCAGTCATCTATTATACTATTTGCCTTTCTAGTCAGGTAAAATAGCAATTTTGCCTCACCTAGGTACATTACCTCAGTCAACATTTATTAAGTGTCTACCATGAGTAGAACAATCTGCTAGGTCCTGCAGGAGATATAAAGGTTATATAAAACATGATAAATTGGGGTGCCCTGTCCTCAAGTAGCTTATAGACTATAATAAGAGATATGATTGAAATACAAATAACTGTAATATATAATGATATGTGAAAAGCGTTTCAGAGAGTTGCAAGCAATGTAATCTGTGATGTTCTTGGCAAGAGGAAGGAATATAACCATTGATGGGGGTGGGGGAAATCAGAGAAAGCTTCCTAGGATAGGTGGCATTTGACCAGGGCTTTAAAGGCTAGTTAAAATTCCTGTAAGTGGAGGAAAGGAAGAAGCCTTTCCTAGTACAGTGAAGTCACATCATACATGCATTTAACTTACCTAAATCTAGGGATCCATACTCAGGAAAAAGATAAATATATATTCAACTCATTGAACATGAAATAGAAGATGGCAATCTGTAGTGTGGTGTAGTTCAGTGGGGAAAAAATGCTATTCAAAGTCAAATGATCCTATTGGGAGATGACTCTTATGATATGTGTGTCCTTGTGCAAGTAAAATTACCTCTCTACAAATCAGTTTCTTCACCTGTAGAAGGATTCGGTTAAACTAGATGGAAAGAAGGTACACCAGGAAGAGAGGTAGTGGATGGGGCAAGTGAAATTTTGATCGATGACACCTGGGCCAGCCTCAACCTGTGCATAGCCTTCCGTTGGGTCTCAATCTAGCCCATCCAGGTTCTGAGGCAATCTTTATCCTGAAGGTGGGCTTCCCTTCCCTACTTTGGTGGAACGTGACAGAGGCTATTCACTTTGGCAACCTGCTGTGGAGACAAGGTAATTTTGCCTATACACCATTTTCACCTTAGGTGTTGTCTCTCTAGACCTTGACCCTAAAGGCAAGATATGAATTTGCTGAATATGGAATAGAAGGAGACACAGAAATAGGAAAGAACAGAGTGCATACAAGGGACGGTGCAGTTCAGTTTGGCAGAAGTGCAGAATACATTGAAGGGAGTTATGGGAACTGGGGGTAGAGGGGAGGAAATGAGCATTTATTGAGCACCTATTAAGTAGCAGGCCCTGTGCTAAGTGCTCTACAAATATCTCATTTGATCCTCACTGAGAGGTAGGAGCTATTTTTATCCCCATTTGATAGTTGAAGAAACTGAGGCACATTGAAGTTAAATGACTTGCCCAGGGTCAAATAGCTAGTACATCTGAGGTCAGACTTCAATTCAGATCTTTCCTCACTGTAGGTCTATCCTCTAGCTCTATCCATTGTACCATCTTGCTGCCTTGGGAGTTAAGTAGAGAATAAGGCTAGAAAGTTAGGTTTTATCAGATTGTAGATGGCCTTGAATACCTGGCTAAATAATTTAAACAGTATTTCGTAAGGAAGAAGGAGCCACTGAAGGATTTGGAGCAGAGGAGTGACCCAACCAATCTGTGCCTTCATTCAACAAACATTTACTAAGCTGCTACTGTGTGGAATGCTATATTAGGCACTCAGATCAAGCCATCTTTTAGACAGAGTACATGCCTCAACGTATGTCCAGAGTGAAGGGAGAATTAATCTGGTAATGGTGAGCAAGTTTGGTTAGGAAGGCCCCTCAAGGCAGACCAATGAGGGAGTAGTGCAAGTAATCCACATTTGGATGGGTTGGGGGTGGGAATGAGAGACTAGGTTTAACAGATAACAAAACAGACCTGAAAAATTGTGGTATCTGTTTTGCAAATGTCTTTCTAGACATCAACTTGCTGATCATAGGAAGAAATTATTTTGAGACAGAACTCTTGCTGATTAAACTTAAAAAATAAGAAAACATTTTAAAGTTTAAAGTGGGGAGGGACAAAAGCCTGTACTAGGCTGGTGGCAGTGGGAATACAAAAGAGAAGATAAATAGAAAGGATACTGCCAAGGTAGAATAGACAGAACTTGGCAACTGATTGGACATGGGAGATGAGAGAGAAAAGTTGTTCAGTTGGGTCTGATCCTTCATGACCTCATTTGGGGTTCTCTTTGCAAAGGTACTGGAGTGGTTTGCCATTTCCTTCTCTAGCTCATTTTACAGGTGAGGAAACAGGCAGATGGGATTTAGTGATTTGCCCAGCATCACACAACTAGTAAGTGTCTGTGGCTGGATTTGAACTTAGGTCTTCCTGATTCCAGGCCTGGCAATCTATCCTCTTTGCTATTTACCTGCCTTAAGAGAGAGAAGAGGGCATGCTAACTTTTTGAATTTTGGGGAAAATTTTGTGAATGATAGTGCCATTGGATAGAAATAGTGAAGTCAGATAGAAAAGCGAGGAATGAGGCAGATGATGGAGCTTTTCCATATCTAACCTTGCTCTCTATCTTCCTTTTTCTTTTGTACCTTCTATGCTTTTTTAAAAAGCAGAAAAGGGTAAACTCAAGAATTTTCTGTAAGCTCAATATCTCATAGGGAAGAAAGATTATCTACATTTTCTAATACCCTGGAGTCAAGAAGACCTGAGTTCAAATGAAACCTCAGTTACTAATTGTGTGACTCTGGGTCAGTCATTTTCTGTTCATCTGCCTAGGTTTGTCATCTGTAAAATGGTGATGATAACATCTACCTTGCAGGGTTATAAGGGAAAAAATGACAACATACATGTAAAATACTTTGCAAACCTTAAAGTGCTAGAGACTGAAATGATAGCTATTGCTGTTTTATTTGAAGTACTGTTAAAGTGCCCCACCTTCAAAACGTTAAACTTTAAAAGGTAAAAAAAAAAAGTTTAATCAGCGAGAGCGTTGTCTCGAAATCATTTCTTCCTATGGCTAGCAAGTTGGCGTCTAGAAAAAAGACATTTGCAAAACAGATGCAACAGATTTTCAGGTCTTTTTTGTCATTTGTTAAATAATAGAGATTGTTTGGGTTTTACAGACTTCAAAAGATTCATTGAAGGCCAGCTTTGATAGCTATTAAGTTATAAATGGCTGCAGATAAGTACACTTTAGATGAAAGTGAAATACACAGAAGTCTTTAGAGTCTTCTGTTGCAGATTTATGTCTCCAGAAGTTTCTCATTTTTCACATGGAAATAACTTCCTTATTGCAATGTTGTTGGTGGAATTTCTTTCTAATTGGGCGGTGACATGCAGAATAACAGACAAACACCAGAAGGATGCTGTGAAAAGTCAGAACTGGGCCAGATTACCAATAAGGAGTTAAAAGAAATACTAAGTACTGAACTGAGGGAGAAAAACTCAGCAAAGCCAAAGGAAAGAATGAGGGGTGACCTAATAATAGTCTTTGAGAATATGAATGATTATACAAAAAGATGATGGCCAGATGTTTTCTATCTCCATAAAATAGAGATAAAGGGTTTAAGTTGCAACATTAAGGATTTAAGTTGGATGTAAGAAAGGATGTACTGATAAGTTAAGGGGGTACTCAAGAAAGTTGTATAATCATCCCTGGAAGTCTTTAAAACATAAGTACATAAAAAATTCCAAATTAAGTCAGACTCGGCTCATGGTCCCATGAACCCAGAAGTCTGTCTCCAAGAAAGTCACCAAGAGATACGTTATGGATGGATCTTTTTTATTGCTGAATCCAAAGGTTAAGGACACACATGAAATTAACTCAATAACCCATTATGAATCAACCATCAATGAAATCATCTAATTCTTTTAAAAAAATTCTAGAACACTTTTTTTTTTTAGCATTTCCTTCCCTCTCTGAACCTGTGATTTCATCCTCATACACAACTTCTGCTAAAGGGATTCTGCCCACTGCTAAAGACTGACACCTTATTTCTTATTTATAATCTTAATTATTTTCCTAGAAGACTGAGAGGTTAAGATTCCACAGGCAAAGGTATGACTTAACCCCAGTGTTTGACTCTGAAACTATCCCTCCATCCCCTATTTCATGCTTCTTCTCTACTTCTTGGGTTAATGAGTCCCAAAAGTTTGCTACCTGCCTTTTTCATTTGAGTGTTGGTTCTGGGTTCAAATGCCAACTCTGATGCTTATTACCTGTATGACTTTGGGCAAGATGCTTAGCCTCCTTGTTTCTCAGGTTCCTCATTTGTAAAATGAGAGGGTTGAACTAGATGGACTCTGAAGTCCTTTCTAACTCTTGATCTATAACCCCATGATCTCATTGGTCCTAAGCTTGCCCCTTCCACGATTAGAACCAAATATGCAATAAGCATCTTCAATGAGCAAGACATTGCATATGATGATAACATTAGCTGACTTATTTATATAAACTATCAAAACCCATTTGATCTTCACAAGAGCTGTGAGGTAGGTGCTATTATTATTATCCCCATTTTACAGATGAGGAAACTTGGGCTGAGAGTTAAGTAACTTTCTCAGGGCCACACAGATAATAAGTCAGTGAGGCAAGATGCAAACTGAGGTCTTCCTGTCTCATTGCACCACCTAGCCATTTGATAGATCTTTTTGAAAGAATGCCATTCGACTTGTTAAAAACCTTGAATTGTTTTCTACTGTTTCCTGCCTAAAATTAAAACAATTCTTCTTGGCATTCAAGCCCCCTTACAATTTGGTACCACTTTGACTGTACAGCTTCATTTCATAGTACTGCTTTCTGTGTACTCTGCATTTTACTCAAATTTTACTCCTTATTGCCCAGACAGTGTAATGGGAAAAGAAGGCAGAGCCTAATAGGCAGCAGGGAAAGATTAGACTGATTAGGTTGAGAGTGTGTAGAGACTGCAGGGGAGTGGGGAGAGGTTTTCCTCTCATCAGAAGGCATGTCAGCATCTCTGGGAGTAGAGGAACCAGAGATAGGAATTTGCTAGCTATTGCACATGGGGAATCCAAAGAAGCCCAGTCACTTCCAAGATTCTAAATAGCATAATGTGCCATAAATGTGCCATAAGTGTCTCTGCAGATCCTGGCTCTGAGGTGGAGCCCTGATTACAGCAGAGAGGAAGAAGGGGAGGATCATTTGTTTGACAGGAAAAACATCAACTGTTATAACTAGCAGACAAACATGCTGGGGAGCTAAAGGGAGAAGCCTGAGACATAGTCCTTGCCTATAAACAACTTACTAGGTGAAGGATGTCTGGCATTTGTTGTCTTTGGCAATTTATGACCCTTCCCCACTGATCCTATGCTGATTCTCAGGTGTTCAATGTGGACAACCCACCTCAATGAGAAGGTGACACTGGGGAGAGGGAGATGAAGGCTACAGGACTCTTAGTTGGCACCATGGGGTTGGGCAAGAGACCAGGACTGGTAAAGTGGCTGGCTTTTAACCAGGAGAGGAAGAACATCCTTCTTCAGATGTAGATACTTTTGACAAACCCTCAATCACCCCATGCTAGTTCCAATCCTAACAACACATACACAGGTAACTATGCATAGTTATATATAGTTATATGCACAATATATATATATATATAGAGAGAGAGAGAGAGTTATATGCATAATAATGCATAGTTTATACAAATAATCAATGAATTCAATGAATTGAAATATAAATATAACTTTCAAATGTACTTTCTAGTTTTTGAAATTAAAAAGAGCAAAGGGTTTTGTTTTGTTTTGTTTTTTTACTGATTATTGCCAGGGTAGCAGTTCTATAGGAGTAATCCTATCAAACTGTCATTACTTCTAAGTCATAGGGATGGAGACTAGATCAGTACAGGGAATCCTCTGTTGAGCAAACTCTCAGTGCACATCTTGGCAACTTAAAAGTCTCAGAGAGTTGCCTAGAGCACTGAGAGGTTCAGGGAATTGATCAGGGTCATACAGTCAGTCTGGGTTGGAGATAGAACTTTAACCCACGTCTTAATGGTTCTAAAGCCACTAGCTACCAGCATATATTAACAACAAAGATTATGATTAACAAAGATTAGCATCCTTAATTTTATCTGAACTAATGAGATATTTTGAGCTAGCTCTGGGTAAATCCTGTGAATGAACTTATAAAATCTACTAAAATCCAGAGAGGAAGCAAGAATTTAGGGTCTGGACAAGTCACCAAATTTTAAGTTTCATAGAAAGTGAATACTATACTGATAGTGGGGATTTCCTCAAAAGGAACCTGCTATAACCAATTAAAACCACTGGTTCAGGCTTTATCCCTACCATTCAGAAAGAGAAAGTGCTGAGGTGATTCTATGAATATACTTTCTCATAAGTTGAATCCATATTTTATTTGTCTGAATATCTATATTTCTTACAGTTTTATGCCCATACATTTCATTTGTATCCACTCACTAAGTCACAGACAACTATGAAATTCATCCATCCATCCATCCATTCAGTCCTTCATTCAATACTTACCAAATATCTAAAATGTTCAAGGCATTTGTTACTAAACCTGAAATCAATCAACAAATATTTCTTAACCCCCTATGTGCCAGGCACTGCACTAGGACTAGGTATTAGGAATAGACAAGCAGAAAATGAAATGATTTGTAATTGAGTTTACATTCTAAAAAGTGAAAGAAATACATATAAAATACATGCAGAAAATATGAAATTGATATATGCAAAGATTAAATATAAGGTAATTTGGGAAGGAGAACACTTTCAGTTGGAGGAATCGGGAAATACTTCATGGAAAAGATGGTACCTGAGCTGAAGACTGAGTTAATTTTCTAATATGGTATACTAGGAAGAATCTCAGAGTCTTTGAACTTGAAAGGCCATCTGGTTTAATCCATATATGCCAGAAAAAGAACTTGGAAACTCAGAGGCATCCTATAATTGAAGACCTCTAGTGAGAAGGAACTCAACATCTCTACTGGCAGCCCATTTCACTCATGGACATCTCTAATTCATTTTTAGAAAGGTTTTTTTCTTTTTGAATCTTGCCTCAACATTTCTCTCATCTTCACTCACTATTTCTAATCCTGACCTTTTTGGCCTAGTCTAATTCCCTTCCATATAACAGGTCACTTAATATTGAAGACAACTATCATAGTCCCCTTCTAACATTTCTTTTCTTCAAGTTAAAAATTCTCAGTTCCTTCAATTTTTCATCTTTCATTATGGTCTCCAGTCCTTTCATAATCCTAGTTACTCTTTTCTAGATGAGATCCAGTTTGTTTATATCACTCTTTAAGAACAGATTCAATTTTACTACAAAGACTACTTTCCTTCTCCATTGGTATTCTCTCCAAGAGCAAAAATATTACTTTGACACTAAGGTTGTGATTGTTGGAGTTCGGAGTGGAGAATGAACATAAGCAGAAGGTGGATGGCATTTCTGTTTCAGAGTATTTCAGAGAGATTTGGTTAATGTAAAATATTTCTTTCCTTCCCAAATAGAGGAAAATTATATCTTCCTTCAAATAGGAAAGAGGAATAGTAGCCAGGTCTGATTGTTAAGTGACCTAAAATGACTACAAACACAAAAAAGGATGAGGAAATAAGGTTGTGGTGGCACAGCTCACCTGAAAGAGATATCTGTAGCATTTAATAAAATTAATTCTGTTAAAAAAGTTGACACTTGAGCTTATAATTTCTTTTGCAACAGAGGTAAAAGGCAGTTGTCCTAGAGAGACTAGTACCTGGAAGTTCAACTTAAGCATTTATTGAGTACTAACTATATACACAAATTCTATGAGGGTTTCAAAAGATTTTGAAGATTTGAAGATTTTCTAGACCTCAGGGAATTGAAAATATAGTTATGGAGGCAAGACATAATATATGAAACAATTAACAAGGCAGAAGCCAGCATATGATTAGGTAACAGGTGATTGATAGAGATAACAAGTGCTTTAGGGCATTCCAAGAAAAGGGAGATTATTATGAACTGGTAAAAGCATGGTTAAGGAGATAGAATTCAATATGGGTCTTGGGAAATGTGTAAGATTTAGATATATGGAAAGGAATGGGGACGACATTTCTGGTGGGAAGAACATGACATATTCTCTTGCAGATTGATGGTGAGGCTCAGTAATGGAAGACCCTGAAATTCAGTCCAAGGAGTCTGGAATTTATACTGAAAGCACTGGGGTATCACAAAAATTTTTTTTGAGCTATATTTAATAGAACAACATGCTAAAAACAGAGTTTTTGTTATATTATTCTTTCAGTATGCACAATGGATGAAAAGAATAAGAAATTTTTTTCAAGTCATTCCAATTCCACCAGAATTTATTAATCACTTGTTATATTCTAAGTACTATGATAGGCACTGGATTAAAAAAAGGGATATCCCCTCAAGAAACTTGGAATCTCCTGGGGGAAACATATGTACCTAGATAAGTAAATACAAAGTATTTGTAAAGTAAATGAAAAGTAAATTTAAGTAGAAGGAAGGTCAGTGGCAACTGGGAAAAGGAAATCAGGAAAGGCCTCCTGGAGCTGCACAGGTATGGAGCACAGACTGTGCAAAGAAAGAAAGAGATGGAATATTTTGTAAAGAGTATAACAAATGGGCCAGTTTGGCTGGAACATGGAGTGAGTGATGGGAAACAATCTGCAATAAGTATAAGAAAAGCATTTTGTACTTGGAGGAAGCTTTGATGGCACTGGATTCTGGTGGAAGCTACTCTGCTGAAGTTTTGAAAGACATTTACCCTCCTGCTCCACCTTCTTTTCTAGCCATTCATTGACACCAGCTTCCAAGGGAGATTCAAACTAAGCCATTTTACATCAAGTAACTGATTCCTGTATAGGCCATACCTATCAAGATTGAACTTGGTCACTTGGGTGATTGTAGCACCAATGCAATATTTACAGCACCCATGATCACAATAAAGACCATGACTATGAGTATTGCATGCTGTTCGATCACAAAATATGCCAGACTCTCCAGATATAGGATAAAACTGAAGGATTTATTTAGACACCAGAAAACCCAGTCCCCAAAGCTGATTCCATCATAGTACCAAAAATATTCAGAAGCTATAATAATGCTGAGAGTCATGCCATCCTTTAGCCTTCCCACAAACCAATACAAGATCAATATTTACTCACAAAACTCCTTATCTCCTTGCCTATGCTCCTCTGTCCTCAACTATCTCCAACAGTCTCCAATTAATTCTAAAACTTCTCATCTATGGCATGTAACACCTCTGAGTCTCAGTTTTCTCATCTATAAGAAGGGAATAATACTTGCTCTGCCTTCCTCATAGAACTATTTCAGGAAAAATTATTTGAAAGCTTAGTGTGCCATACACATGATATTATTGTTAGATGCAGGTGCCAAGTTCTTTTACTTCTTTCATTGGAATGGGGTAGTTCAATCTGGACATATTAATATTATGGTATTATATGGGCTTACAGTTTAGTTTGGAATACAAAATGTGTAAAAATTGAGTAGAGAGCAATAGATATTACATAAATATACAAATAAGGACTAAACCTGTCATATCCAGAACTCCCCAGATGATGAAATGGGCAACCAGGTGACACAGTGGACAGCATGCTGGGCCTGGAATCAGGGAGAACTTCAGTTCAAATCCAGCCTCAGATACTTACTAATAGTGTGTTCCTGGGCAAGTCACCTCACCCTGTTTACCTCAGTTTCCTCATCTGTAAAATGAACTGGAGAAGAAATGATAAACCACCCCAAAATCTTTGCCAAGAAAACCTCAAATGGAGTTATGAAGAGTTGGATGTGACTGAAGAACAACGAAAGGTGAAGAAACTCCATTTATCAATGGAGGTGAACATCTGCATCTTTTGGTTTTAAATGTCACTGAACATTTGGTCACTGAACATTTGTATAGCACCTACTACATGCCAGGCACTGTGCAAAGAGCGAGAGATACAAGGAAATGAAAAAGTCCCTCCTCTCAAGGACCTCACAGTTTAATGAGGGAGACAACCTAAAAACAACTGTGTACAAAGGAGGAACATATAGGATAAATTGGAGGCAATCAATCATTAAGGGGTATCCAGAAAATCAAAAGCTAAATGACCTTCCCAGGGATATACAGTCACTGTATTTCAGAGGCAGCACTTGAACCATAGTCTTTGTGGCTATGACAATTCTCTACTATCCCATGATGCTTCTCCATGCATACCAATATATAATGTCTTTAAATGAAATATATATACACACATGTAAATATAGGGCTCCATTATACACATGTGTATATATGAACATATACACATGTAAACATATACATGTATGTGTGTATATGTGTATATACATGTATGTGTATATGTATATACGTGGGGGGTGTGTGTGTGTATCTACATCTATCTATATCTTCCCATCTTGTCCAGGTTAGAAGTACAATGGCTACTCATGCTCCAATTCCACTGCTAATTGGCATGGAAGCTCTGCCCTGCTCCACTTGGACTTGGCCTGGATTGTCTCTCCTTAGGTAGTCTACTCTTTCCCTGCCTTCCCCTCCCCTTGAAGATCGCCACATTGGTAGTAATTAAGGAACACAATATATATGAAAGAAAGTAGTATGAGACAAGGCTGCACAGGCAAGTTAGAGACTGACGTGGAAAACCTTGGAGAGTTAAAAGTATATTCTTTTTGTTTCCGTTTAGGAGGAGGGAGGGCAGGGCAATTGGGGTTAAGTGACTTGCCTAAGATTACACAGCTAGTAAGTGTTAAGTGTCTGAGGGCAGATTTGAACTCAGGTCCTCCTGACTCCAGGGCCGGTGCTCCATTCACCTAGCCATCCCTAAAAGTATAGTCTTTACTCCATTGTCAATGAGGAAGCTCAGACTTTTTGACTAGAATAATAATCTTTTTAGAGTGTTGTATTAGGAATTTTACCTGAGTAGGGTTGTGGAGAGGTAGTAGATGGGAGAAAGGAAGACTGGTTAGGAGGCTATTAAAATAACATACGTGAGAAAAATGAGAAATGGAAGTAGAATGACTGCAGTGGTGATGAAGAGAAGAATGCATATTTCTAAAGTATTGTGGAAGGAGAATTAGTAAATCTTTCTAAGTGATTGGGTATCTGGGGTGAAGGAGAGATTCTACAGTTATGAACTTGGCATAGTGCAAGGATGAGTGGTTCTGTTAACAAGAAAAGAAACTTTTGGGGTGCATGCTTAGGGGGAAATAAAATAGGTTTCATTTTAGAAATGTTGCATTTGAGATGCAAATAGGACATCCATATAGAGATTATCTGTCTACAGAATTATGGAACTAAAGTCTTGGAAATAGGCTGCCATATAGGCTGCCACCCTGAATATAGATAATAAATATGATAAAGTCAATATTTGAAGCCAGAGGAATAGATGACATCAATAGGAGAGAAAGTACAGGGAAAAAAGAGATTCCAGAAAAAAAAAGAGAGTGCAGAAACTTATGAGAATACTCACATGTAAAGGGCAGGAGGAAAAAGAG
Source organism: Pseudochirops cupreus (assembly GCA_028627135.1). NCBI lineage: Eukaryota > Metazoa > Chordata > Mammalia > Diprotodontia > Pseudocheiridae > Pseudochirops > Pseudochirops cupreus. Next base: position 110,257,106 of record CM053583.1, read on the forward strand.
CCAAGAAAAGAAACAGAAAAGAGAAGTAGAGGAATGCAATGTCAGGGAAGCCAGAGGAGGAGGGGCTATCAAGAAGGAGACAGTGGTTCATTGTGTCATTTGTCAAAGGGATGCTAAGGAGGTTGAGGAAATAAAAAAAAAAATTTGGTGATTATAATGTCACTTGTGACCTTGGCCACAACTCTACAGTATTGAGAAGAGTAACTAGAAAAGGAGTTGAGAAATGAGTGGTTGGTAGAAAAGAGTAGACTGCGTGTACGTTCTATCCTCTTCCTCCCCCCATGTGGCTCTTATTGGTTGTGTATATTAAAATTCTTCACTGACACATAGGGAGATGGAGGTGGAGGGAGAAGGAGTGGACTGCCTAAGACAAAGCAATAGTCACATGTCATTAGGATTAGTTCTTTTATGACTTCAAGTTTTCTCTTATTAAAGCTCCCTGAGGAGTTACATACCTCTCATTTGAAGTAAATTTGATTAGAGAAAATGCTAGCGGCAGTATGGTGTATGGGATAGAGAGCAGGCCTTGAAACCAGGAGTCTCTGGTTTCAAGTCCTACCTGTGACATACTGGCTGTATGATCCTGGACAAGTCACTTAAGCTCTAAGTACTCTAGAGAACTATTTAAAGTGGTAAGTTCAGAGAAGGTACCAACCTGCATTGGTAGAGCGGGAGTTTCCTCACCTGGGATTCCCTATACCAACGAAATCAGAAGTGCAGTCTCGATCCCCATCACCTGTTCAAAAGAACCTAAAGGAACTTTTAGCCTAGAGGGCGAGATGGCAATTTTCTTAGTCCAGTATGTAATTCTACTAGCCATTATGATCACCCAGAGAAGATGATAAAGGGAGATGATGTTTTAGGAGCTAGGAATATGGAATCACAGAATCTTAGATGTGGCAGAAATTCCTCTGATATATGTGAAAGCAGAGGAGAGATCATGGTGCTAGAAACTTTTTTAAGCTTCTAAAAGGTGTGCAAAAGCCCTCCTTGTACCAAGACCAAGTAGATCCTGAGACTGGCAACATATTTACTCCTTTCTCATGAAAAGATTTTGTTTTTTTTAATTTCAATTTTTTGGATGCCTTTTGTTGCTGTTCTTGTTGTTGCAACATTGTCATCCCCAACATTTCCTGCAATATCACTCTCTCTCATGACAAAGGAAAAAAAAAGAAAAACAAACCAATAAAGTACCTGTGATTGACGACAGCCGGAGCAATGTGTTTATGTTTTACTGTAGCTTTACTGGTGGTCAAAAAGAGTCAAGTGTGTGTATCATCATCATTTCTTTGGAACCAAGAATTCGACACAGTAGATAATCTGATTTCTCATGGGTTTTAAATTTCTTTTGTTATTCTTATTTTGATAATAGTCATTGTATGTATTATTCTCCCATTGCTGCTTATCTCACTCTGGAACTTCAGAAAATAATTTGTATATTTCTTGGAATTTCTCATATTTATTCTCATGGCACAATATTCACTACATGTATTTGTCACAATTTGTTCAGCCGTTCCCTAATCAATGAACACCTAGTATATATCCAGGTTGTTGCTATCGTTGCTTTTTCTACTACAATGAGTACAACAATCAGTATTATGGCATATATGGTCCCTTTTTTTCACCAAAAGTTTTCCAGTTAGTTTATATGTTCTTTTTTGCCAAAAGAACATATCTCTATTTTGTAGTAAAAGAAAATGAGAAAACAGAATTTATTTTACAGCATTTTAAAAAGAAGAAGAAGAACTCTAAGTTCACACTTACAGCATTCACTTTAAGGATTGAAATATGCTTTACATATATTCTGTTTTAAGAATAAATTCTATACATAGAAAGAGTAGGAGTAGGAGTATGGGAAATGGCCTTGACTCTTGATTCAGAGGACCTGGCTTCAAACCTCATCTCTAATACTACCTGCGTAACCTTAGGTAAGTAATTTAACCTCAATATGCTTCAGCTTCCTCATCTATTAAATGTAAAGAAAACAATAAAAAAAAACCCCTCCTCTCCCCAAAACACAACACCTGAGGTCTCTTTGAACTCTATATCTAGAACTTTCTGAATAACTCATTTCAACAAAACTTAATAAAGAGATGATAAAAATGTGAAATGTTTGAATAGTTTTGAGTAAAATTGCTCATAACAGTAGCATTATATTTTATCATGTTTACAATGTAAATAAATCCTGATTAAAAAAACTATGATTTTGGTCGCATCTTCCTGATTTTATTTTGAACTTTAATCCTCTCCTTTCTGAGATACAGAGAGGATATTATTGCTATTTATCTGAAAGAGAAAAGGTAATAATTTGGTAATTTATCCAAAATAAATGGATCTCCCCCAAAAGAAGACTTAGGATGGACTGTATTCTACTCTGTTAGACCAGGTCACTTCAAACACATGTAACATTGGAAGACTTTTCAATAATTTTTAACTCTGACTCCCAGGATCCTTTCTTATCTTCACTTAAGCAACTATTTACATATGATGCCTCAAAAGAAGAGCAAATCAAGTAAAAACAAGTTTTGTTTTGGTATCACCACCGTCTCTTGTGTGTTAAAGCTGGGATAGAATCCAAGGACATAAAATATCTTTTTGAGAGTGTCTAGAACTGTTATTCTTTTTTGAAAGGGTATACACTAAAATTTATTACTAGAATAACACGTTAAATGTGAATGTGACGTTGAGTATAAATCAGGAACACATAAGCTGGTTTGGAAATTATATTCCTCTCCCATCTCTCCCCACCATGAACCTTCATCCATTTGAAGCTTTGAAATATTTGGATACATTTTTTTCTCACTCATTTTCATGTGCCTTTGTACTTGGATATGTGAGCCAAGACTGGAAGCAGACATACTTATTGAGACTCTTGTGAAAAAGCTTGTTCCCACAAGATTTCTGGCCAAATTTTGCAGACTCAAGATGTTTGGAGAATTTGGATAAGCACAACAATTTTTTTGGATGCTTATCTGAAGCACACACAAATGCCAAGGGTCTTATGAGGGTCTCATTATTAGAGTAAATGTGATTCAGTATGAAGTATTTCTGTTCTGGCCTAGTTGACATGTGATAATTATAGTGTCTCTTAATTGAAATTTAATTGGCAATACAAAATAGTGCTTTTCAGTTTATGAAGCATCACTGACTGCTAAGCAATTTATTCTAATCCACCAGCTAAACAGTAAACCAATGAACACATCTTGTGAATTATTGAGAAACAATTAAAAAGAATCGTTGCTCCAAACATTTTAAAATTTTTGTATTAATTGATCCTACCAAAAACATATTTCTTCACAGAAATTTCAGTTTAAGTGACAAACGAGGAGTGTGTGTGTATATATATATATACATATATATATATATATATACATATATATATATACATATATATATATATATATATATATAAAATATATATAAAAGCTTATTGTGATACTTGTGTAGCTAAGATTTCTTGTCTTAGCAAGAACGGTACAAAAAATGAATGATAATACTTCATTATGGCCAAGTGCATATTTATGGCTGAGAAGGGAAAAGAAAAATAAAAGATGAAGTGGAGGTCAGTAACTCTGACAGAGTCATTCAATGAGTGAGTAGTTGCCCTATATTAAAAATGAATTGCCCAGTTCTTGCGATTGGCTTGTTTAGCGCAGGTTATTAAGAACGCTGTGATCTAACTACTATATAATTTTGTTTAAAAGACTGGGTGTGTTCTTTTCTATTTACTTGAGTTTTGAAATGTCTTCCAAAGCCCTAAACACTCCACCCTAGGTATATTCCTTTAAGGAAAAGATCTCTGGCAAGAAGCAGATTATAACATTCTTCAATCTGGAGATTAGCAAAGGAAACCTCTGAATACTAAAACAAGCACTGACAAAGAAGGTGGGGAGGTAGATGAGTGAATTAATAACTTCAATGCCAAAAGAACCGTACTTATTGGTGAGTGGAGGGAAGGGCTTTAATGAAGACTAAGAGGAAAATTTTCCCCAACATTTTCTTTTTTAAAATTAGTTTTTATTGAGTTGGAGATGACCAAATCAAAAAGGATGAAGTGGGTAAATTATGAAACAGAGGAGACCTCCGTTTTCTTTTGAGAAGCTCCATTTAGTTGATTACATCTACAGGAATTAATCTTGATGCCTGAAGCATGGAGTTGATTAAAGCCTTAAGTTTTCGTGTTCCTGTTTTAAAGCTCTGAAATAGCATTGCTGTAGTTGGTTTGTTCTGGAAAGCTTAAAACCCTAAGAAAAGATTCAACTTGAATTCAACTTATCTCTATTATTTTTCTTGCTAGGATGATTGAACCAGTAACTGATAACCATTGAAGTGTATAGAGGTGTTTATATTTCTTTAAATCTAGTCATGGTTTATTACTCAAGTGGATCTGAGATAATATATATGTGGCTATTTCCTCCAGTGATACAGTTTGAAACTCATCTTTTCTTGTCTTTCCTTTGTGACTTTTGTCTATATTCCCTCACATAGGTGTGCTTAGAGCATGGGCCTAGTGTGGCCAATGGTATTGGTCACACCAGGCTTGCTGGCACACCATGCACTATGTCTGCCTATGGACTACCCATAAATTTTGGGTGCTAATCTCTACTTTTCCCTGACATCCTGAATATACTCATGGAGTACACACGCTGACCATCACTCATTGGTTACTCTTTGTTCTTTCTATGATACTATTGAATCACACTGTTTCTGAAATAGATACTCGCAATTAATCACTAATATCCTATTTTAAAATACAGGTTAAATCTGATTTAATCGAACAGGAATTTATGAAGCTCTGATTGCATGCCAGGCACTGTGCTAGGCGCTCAGAATACAAAGACAAAAACAAAATCATATGTATTTTAGAAGATAGAACATTCTACCAATGGGGAACAACATGTATGCAGAGAAGTAAATACAGATAGATATAAAATCGATGCAAAGTAATTTCAAGGGGAGAAGAAAGCATGAGCAAGTAGTGGTGAATCAGGGAAGTCCTCCTGTGGATGGTGCTGTTTGAGTGGGGGCTTGAGATACCAAGAGGTAGAGGGGAAGTATCTCAGGAACAGTCCCATGCAAAGGCATGGGATGTAATGTTTATGAGGAGCCCCAAGTCAGCGACTTTAATGGAAATGTAAAGTGTGTGAGCAGGAGTACTGAGAAATCGTCAGTTACTATTTCCAGAGAAGGAGAGCATTAAAAAATAAGAGCTTGATTGTATGCAAAATTCTCACTTTCTCTCTTTTATTTGCTAAAATAATTTTCTATGGCCACATACAACGCATATATTAACTTTCGTTTTTTAAATCATTGCTTTCTCCTCCCCATCATTTAACTTCTCTCTCCTACCCATTCTTCTGGAGATTTCAGTCCCATCAAGGAGTGTGATTATTCTTGGATATTGTTTGGAGAGGTGCCTATCAATCTCTGGCTAGGGGTAGTGTTAATGGACTCAGTCCACTGAATTACTAGGGCTGCAGAAAACTTAGTGGAAAGCACACTAGGCGAAGTATTTGGAAATCTGGATTCTGGTCTTGATTCTGCAACCTTGGCCAGGTCCCTTGCACTATTTGAGCTTCAATTTATAAAATGGAGATAGTATCATATAGATAATAAATATTATTTTTAATAGATAATAAAGCTTAAAACTGCACTAAGACTTTTGGGACACCTTGTAGTTACACGGGTCTTTTTTTCAAAGAATGAAATTTATTAAGGGTTGTTAAGGGGTCCCTCGAACTTGTCTTTTTGAGTTGCCATATTTTCCAGAAACACTGGACACAGGGTATGCAGGAGACCCTGAAAGTGTCAAGGATGAAACTCCCCCCAAGCTGACATGATTTATTATTACATTCTAAGCTGGACTCCCTGTGTGTCCTTGGAAGACAAGACAAGTAGCAGCCAGTCTGTGCTGGGCTGGGATAATGCTTTTGCATCTGGGGTCCCTTGCAGATAAGCAGACCCTCCTGTCTTCTTAGTCTAGCAGTTCCCAAGGGAGAAGAATGAGGCTTTTGCCATCACCTTGCTCCTCCCTGTGGGGAATGGTCTTGTCTTTTAACCCACCTTTGCTGCACTGTTTCTCCCTCCTGTGTCACACCCTTCCCCTTCCCTATCACCTCTTCTCTTTGAACTATTATTATAAAAACGTAAACTTCTGTAAAGACTGGGAACCTTTGGGTTCCACATGCATGTTCATTTCTCTTGTAATAAACCTGGTTTTCACACAAGTCTTGCGATGTTGCGATTGTTGACAAATGTTAGGAAGCAAATATTATTTAAGAGTTACTAAAGTTACAACTGCACTAAGACTTTTGGGATAACCTGTTCAATGGATCCCAAGAGGTGACGATGAAGTATTCCAATAATCATTAGTAATGCATTGCTTTTGTATCTATTACCTGTGGACTTGGTGTGGGCAGTTGGTGGTTCAGTGGACCTGGAATCAGGGACTGGGAATTAGGAAGATCTGAGTTCAAATCCAGCCTCAGCCACTTACTAGCTGTGTGACCATGGGTAAGTCACTTACCCTTTTTCTGTCTCACTTTCCTCATCTGTAAAATGGGGATAATAATAGCATCTAGGTCACATGGTTGTCTTGATGATCAAACGAGATAATACTGGTTTGCAAAAAGAGCACTTAGCAAAGTGCCTGGCACTTAGTAGGTGCTATGCAAGTATTTATTCCCTCTCTCCCTTCCCAAAACATCTAAGAAAACATCTTATTTGTCAGTCCGCTAATATGCTGATCCAGACCCTGTAAAGGAAGAAATCTAATGCTATGGTTCATTTTCTCAAGGTCTGACCTCTCTCTTCCTTTCACCAGTAGTTATAATTAACTATAGTTAACTAACTCAGCTATGCACTACCTGAAAATCTCTTGCCTCCTTATCCTACCCCAGATTATCCCTTTACAAATGTTAGTCCTGATTGTCCCTATCACATTCTTTCTCTGCACTTACTGGTATACAACTGAACTATGCTGCCTGGGTCATCTACAGATCTATGCTATATAATCTCAACTCACTCCTCACTTCATCCAAGTCCATCCTTTTACTCTGCCCTAATTGACACTCGATCCCAGTCCCCTACAGTAGCTGTTCCAACGTTTTCTTGAAGTCACTAATACTTCCTTCTTCCCAGAATAGGACTTTACCTCATATAAAACTTAGAAAATAGAGGCCATTTACCATGAACCCCCTAATTCTACATTTCAATCCTCTTTATCACAATTCCCTATTCTTTTCTTCTTTGTACCAATATCTGATGAAGCAGCTAGGGCAGCTAGATGATACAGAGGATAGAGTGCTGGGCCTGAAGTCAGAAAGTCTTCCTTAGTTCAATTCTGACATCAGATACCTACTAGCTGGGTGAACTTAGGTAAGACACTTAATCCTGTGTGCCTCAGTTCTTCATATGTAAAATGAATTACAGAAGGAAATTGCAAACCACTCCAGCATCTTTGCTAAGAAAACCCCAAGTTGGATCAGAAAGAGTTGGATGTGACTGAAAAATGGCCGTCCAAAAATCAGAATAGCTGATGAAGAGGTACCCCTTCTCTTCTACAAGGCCAAACCCTCTATGTATTATGCCCTTGATCCCCTCCAGTCCTGTAGCTTTCTCTATTCAGTCACTCTCCTCTCCCTACTCTGTATTGGTATTGCTCCCTATAGTAGCTCTTTTTGTACTGCATACAAATAGACTCATGATTTTAATCTTTTAAAAAAATCCTTTTAATGAACCTTATAATCGGTTCTAGCCATCGTGTTATATCATGTCTATCTTCACTGTCAAACTTTATATTGTTTATATTCCTTGCCTCAACTTTGCACAGGGTAAAGTTATTGTGTATAGCCCTTAAGGTGGTAATGACCATATGTCATTATGTCCAAAGTTAAGAATCTTCCACCTCTAATATAGACTTTTTCTAAAACTAGGAGAGGTTGACAATTTTTTTTTTGCACTACCTCTTTAAATTTTATGACTTTCACAATAAATTTCCAACTGCCTGACTGCTTTTCACAATTTCTTCTGGCTCTTCCCCACCCTCACTTCTTCTAACCAAAGTATATTTGGAGACTGACACTCCTCATAGACAAATGAAGCTCGTGCTTTTTACAAGAACGCTCATCTTGATGAAGTCACCATGAAGACCTTAGATATAGTAACTAGAAAATTTAGTTCAAAGTAATATGTTGCGGTGGAAAAGAGCAATGATTTTGTGGAGAGGGATATAATCAGAAATGAATCTGATATAAAAATAAAAGGTATAAATAAAAGAAACCAGTCAAATAAGAGCTTGGCACCTGATAGTCCTGCTGGAGATAAAACGTCTTCTAGCCAAGACTATAGAAAAGAATAGGCAGGTCACACACTGATTGAAGAAAAAAAAAAGTTAAGAAGCATTTTTCCCCTGAGAGAAGGATGTTACTTATCTTATGTTGATGTAAGGACAATTATTTTTATAAAAAGCATTATTGAAAAATGCCTCTGGCTTCTGAAGGCTATAGCAGAACTCACTCTTCTCATGTGGGAGAATTACCAAAGACTTCAGCTGAAGTGAGAAGTAGAAAACAGAGAAGCTCCATAGTCTTGTGTTGACTCTACTGGGACTGTGCCTGGTAGTGTCCATCAAAGTTGTGTGAGGCAGAGATGATTCTCTGGATTCACCAGATTCTGGTCTCAAGAAAAACTCCAACTCAGTTCTCAGTCAGCTTCCAGATGCTGGGAGAGAAACTCTCTCTCTCTGTCTCTCTGTCTCTCTCTCTCTCTGTCAAACTCCAACTCAGTTCTTCAGTCCAGCAGCCCAGATCCCAGATGCTGGGACAATTCTGCTTCCTCCAACAGGAGCCACCAGGAGGAAGATTCCCGATTCTGTCTCTCTCTGTCTCTAGAACTCTTCTTATATACACACACTGGCCTCTTGTCTCAGCCAACCCCCTTCTGCCACGTTGGCCACAGGGGAGTTCATGTCCTCTCAACAGGAGGCAGAGCTCACATCTTCCATACTTAGCCCTAAGTTACTAAGTGCTAAGTATTTGCTAAATTGACTGCTGTTACGGGGACCAACCCCATAAGTTGGGAGAGAAGGGATAGGAATGAGCTTTTTGAATAGTATCTTCTCTATAGCAAGTAATGTACTAAGAGCTTTACAAATACTATTTTATTTAATGCTTACAACAACTCTGTGAGGTCAGTGCTGTTATTATTCCCATTTTATAATTGAGGAAACTGAGGCAAATAGGTTAAATGACTTGCCTAGGATCATTCAGGTATTCTGGACTCCAGGCCCAGTGCTCTATTCACTGTGTCACCTAGCTGCCTTGGGGAGGTTCCCTAAGGTCTTACATCTGAAATGCACTCCCTCCTAACATCTGCCTCACAAAATTCTTCTTGTTGTTGATCATTTGTATCAAACTTTTTGTGACTGCATTTGGGGTTTTCTTGGCAAAGATACTGGAGTGGTTTGCCATTTCCTTCTACAGCTCATTTTACAGATGAGGAAACTGAGGCAAACAGGGTGAAGTTATTTGTACAGGATCACACAGCCAAGAAGTGTCTGAATGATTTGAACTCACCAAGATGAGCCTTCCTGACTTCAGGCTCTACATTCTATTCACTGCACCACTCAGCGGCCCCTAGAGGAAATAAAATCCTTAGCTTCTTTCACACCTCAACTTAAGTATTACCTTCTATAGGAGGCCTATCCTACCTACTCCACTGAACCCTCCCAGTGGTTATAGTCTGCCCAGCTACTTTGTATTTACTTCAATATTTCGTATTTATCAATTTGTATACATTTTGTGCCATCCCATTTAACTTTACACTCCCTCCTCCTTTTAAACTCCTTGAAGTCAAACATTGTCTTTGCATTCTGAGCACCTGTAACAGTGCTATGCACACAGTAGATACTTAAATGCTAATCTGAATGAAAGTTACACTTCAGTTGGAAAGATAAGACATCACTCATGAAAAGATAACACTCCAAGGAAGTAATTACTTAGTATCAACTGAGGAACTGAATCAATGAAATTCAACAAAGATTTATTGAAGAGGAATTACATACAAGCTATTGGGGGGATACAAAGGAAAAGGCACAATCTTCATCCTCATGGAACTTTTATGATGGCAGGGGGTGGGGAGAGGGAGAGAGGAAAAGAAGGAGACGGGAAGAGGAAGAGGGAGAGAGAGAGGAGGGTTGGAGCAAGTACGCAAGTGCACAGATAATGGTAATAGAAGTTATTCAAGAATTGAGAAAAGACATTTTTAGGTAAAATGGTCAAAAAAAAGGCTCCATAGAGGAGATAATATTTGAATGGACTTAAAATGATAATTTAAGTGGAGAGGAAGGAATGATAAGGCATTCCAAGAGGCAGAGAAAAATGTGGAAGTGGGCAACTTAGGGCACAGAACTACCAAAATTAATTATGGAGCCATGAAGGAAATATAATCCCATCCATTTAAATACTTTCTAGAAACTGGCAGAAGATATCCACATAGAAATGCTCTATTACGAACACATAGATGGAAAATACAGAACTCTTTCAATCTAAGACATATGAGAGAAATAATACTCTTCTACATAGGAATATATTTGTCATAGTCCATGGTGACTCAAGTGACCAGCGCTTACTTTTGAGAAGTCTCAGATGGTCAGTTCTGATTAATTTTGTGTACAGAACCCTAGTAAATGGAATAGCTCTTGTGTACATGCATTAATCTGTCATTGTTAGAACAAGGCCTTAATAATATGTCTTATTAATGAAGTCATTAGAAAGATAGCAGATACCTGTTTTCACTGATTGAATATTTATATAATATTGTTAGTCATGCTAAAATATTCGAAGGACTTTAATTTTAGCTTGATAATTCATTTTGCTCATTTAACCATTCAGTTTATTTACTGATAATTATGACCTACTTTGAGGTTTGAGTGCATTGGAACCTCAACAAAACTCAAAGGTTTGACTCTTTCAGGGAATTCTCTTGCACTGTGGGCCAACTTAGCAATGATTTTTTTCAAAATAACCACTTCACTACATTTGGAAATATTTTAATTTTTACCCTTAAGATAGTTTGTAAACTCATAGCATCTTAGTATTAGAAGGTACTGTTGGGGCCATCTACTGTAACCCAAGTCCTACACATAGTACAAAAAAATTTCCTTCACAACATACCTGATTCATGGTCATCTAACCTCTGCTTAAAGATCTCCAGTGAGAACTCACCACCTTATTGCTTAGTCAATTCCACTCTTGGAGTACTTGGTTATGATGTTTTTCCTTATATCAAGCCTATATTTGCTCATTTGCAGCCTCTGTTCATTGCTTCCAGTTCTTCTCTTTGTGGCCAATAGAATAAACCAAATTCCTTCTTTCATATGAAAGCTCTTCAAAGAATTGAAGACAATTATTATATATCTCTCCCTCCAAAAACTTCCCCTTCCCTCATAACAGACAATTCTCTTCTCCAGATGAAATATGCCAAGTTCCTTTAACTCACCCTCATATGCCATGATGTTAAAGTGACATGTAAATTGTCCTCCTCTAGACACTCTCCAGATTTTTATGTTTTTCCCTAAAATGTGATGACCAGAACTGAATACAATACTCCAGATGTTTTCTGACTGGAGGTGGGGGTGGGGGTAGGGGATTCCAGCAAAACCATTGAAATAATATTTACAATAATTTCATTGTTGATGTCTTTGAAATTAAAATATTAGATTCCCTTTAACTCCTTTATCACAAATAATCCAGAGTTAGGTAAAACACTTTCTTTCTTATGAACTACATAGACTGTCTATATTTGGGGTAACCCATTTTTAAACATCTGCTCCAACTCTTTCCAATAACTAATCATTCTCACTAAGAATGCCAGTGGTATTGCATGTTGAGGAAGTAAAATATTTGTTATAGGATGGTACTGAATTGTATTTTTGTTTAGAATAGTGGGAAGCTCTAGTTGAGAAACCTGAAAATATGCATCACTCACTTACGTTAAACTTGCATAAATTGTATATTCATTAAACACACACACACACACACACAGACACACACACACACACAGAGCATAAATATCCAAGCCCACAATTCAGGTGAATTGGAGTTAAATTATTAGCATTTTTTTTTTTGGTGTGCTGGAGTCTTTAAAACTTCATGTTCAATGATATGACTTGGGTTTTATAGAAACATTATATTTTAATACTTCCGCAAATCTCTGAGTCCACTGGTGTATATATCCTGCTAGTGGTATAGATAAAAGCCCAAGCAGACCTTTTCATATTACACGACTCTTGTCCATGTCCTCCCATTAAAAATCCATAATGGGGGACTCATCTGAGTTATCCCCCAAACCTCTCCAAATACCTTTAAAAATTACTGTAAACAAATTCTAGAGCAGCAGAACCTGCAAAAAGAATGAAACAAATTTCCAACCTAAGACAACCTGGAAGGTTGAGAGGAAAGGTCTTTTGCACCAGGGTAAGAGAGGTGTACAGTCTAGTGCAGGCTCCAGCAAACTCAGAGCAGTCCTTAACAGTGACTGAATCATTACCAGCAGTGGTAATTTCCAGACCTCTCATCCCGAAGATGCAAAAGACAACTTAGAAGATCCGCAGAAAAGGTCCATTGGACCTGGGTGAGAATGGAGCACAGTCAAGCATGGGCCACACCAGTAAGCCAGGCCTTGGGAGTGACTGACTCAGCAGTGGCAGTGATTGCTTCTGGAGCTCTCAGCCCACAGACGATAAGGAGGTCAAACAAAGTCAGAAGGAGATTACAGGGGTCTCTTTGCTAGGACTGAGGCAGGACTCTGTTGCTTTGCCCATACTTGGATCCAGGTTGCACTCTTGGGTGGCAGTCCCAGGGCAAGGAGGAGTACTAGCATAGCAGACCTTGTGGCAGCAGTGGAAGGGGTCCCTCCTCACAGTGAAAGGGCAGAAAAGAGTGCTTGTGATCACTCACAGACCAGAGCACAGGCTAGGAGAGGATCATACCATTTTGATAGCCTATAGCTGAATCCTGATCAGTGCAAATAAGGAATTCCCCTGAAAAAGTTTCATACTTCCATTAGGCTAAAAATAATGAGCATGTATTATATAATTATAACTTCAAATAGTACAAATTCAAATGCATGTGATTAGTTCAAGGGATTAATTATTTATAATAATTGGAACCATGCTGTATTAAACCCACTTGGTTTTTCTTCATTGTTCTTTGTGTTACTCACAATTTTGATTCTTCAGAGGCTGCTATGATTTGTAGTAAGAAAACTGATGTTCCTTTGCATGCAGTAATTTTGACATTAGATCATACTTATTCCATCAGGCATAATAAAATATAATTTGTCTATTATATCTGATCTCATAATATTTTGATCAAATGAGATAATATTTGTACTTAGCACAGTGCCCAGCATATAGGCTATATAGATACTTATTCCTTTCCCTTCTCCCTACCCCTTTCTTTCTATCACTTGAAGTATAATATAAGAAAAGCTATGACCAGAACTTGATCATAGTTCCTCTAATTTAAATATTCAAAAAAAGAGACATTTTTATAGTAAGTATTCATATGCCCTGAGTAGCTGGAGTAAACTTAGATGTTCATGGCTAGGCTATGACAATATAATAAAAATGACAATACTACCAAAATTAATTTATATTTTTAATGCTATACCAATCAAATTTCCATAGGATACATTACAGAGCTTAACAAAATAATAACAAAATTCATTTAGAAAAAGAAAAGATCTAGAATATCAAAAGAAATGATGAACAGACATGACAAGGAAGGGGGAAAAGCATTTTCAAATTTCAAACTATATTTATAAAGCAGGAGTCATCAAAACCATCTCATACTGGTTAAAGAATAGAGAGACAGACCAATGGAACAAACCAGATAAGAGCTATTCACAAACAACAGAAACCAATAACTCAGTGTTTGATCAAGAGTAAAGTCTAAGGTACCTAGGGAAAAAAATTCCATATTTGATTAAAAAAAACTACTAGGAAAACTTGAAAATAGTCTGAGAGAAAGTAGATTTAAATCATCATTTTATACCATATTCCATAATACATTCTAAATAGATATCTGACCTTAACATTAAAAACCATACTATAAACATTTTTGGGACAGGAAACAGATCATATGCCTCTCACGGCTATAGGCAAGACTAATTTTTATAACCAAACAAGATTCCAAAAAGTAAGATAGATAACTTTGATTATATGAAACTGAAAAGATTCTGCACAGAAAACTCAGGATAAAAAGAGAAGTAGTCAAATGGGGAAAAACATCTCTGTATCAAATTTCTTTGATAAGAGTTTGATATCCAATACTCAGACACAGAGACATACACACATACATATGTGTTATGTTGTATAGATTCTGTATTGTGTTATATGTTATATAGGATATATAATACATAACTAATACATATATATGCATATATAATTCTATATACATATAATTAACATTTGTGTGGAGAGCCAAGGAAGCCTTATCCAGGACTCAGATAAAAATCTTGACAGTGTGCCCTAATCAGGACCCCTCAAGGTGATGTGGTTTGTAAAGGCTGGCTCCCTGGAGACCCCCCAGGGATACACTTAAAAAGACTTTTGTTTGAGATACTGACATCAAAGCCTTTGCCCCCAGACTTCAGGCACCTAAAGAACATGTTCCTTATTTAATTATCCATTCTGTGTTGGTTCCAGTATATAACAGACTAAAGACAATGATAACACCTAGATAACGTATTCCTTATCAAACTCTGTTACTTCCAGGATATAACAGACTAAAGACTACTGTAAGTCAAAATACTTGATTCTTGGGGGTCAGTTTCTATGCAGATGTCTTTGAAACTACAGGCTTTGGCCTCAGACTTTGAAGCCTGCTATGCATTTGAAAAGACTTTCTGGCTTCCCCAAGACTTTTTGGCACCTAGAATTACAAAGTCTGATCTTACCTGAGCTGCTTCCAGGATGTGACAAACTAAGCTTATTGAAGAGAGTACTTGAATCTTTGTCTCCTTGTTCTATAAAAACCTTGTTCAAAGAATCATTAAATAGAGTTCTTTCCTACAAACTATCCTCCTGGTTAATTCTTTGTCATGTCTTCACTCACACTTGGGGATGGTACCCAAGTGGCCCACAACACATTTGTAAGTTTATATACATATATGCTATGTATTATATATAGAGAGAATAAAATATATACTCTATATAACTAATATGCATATGTGTATGTATATATGTACACATAAATGTATGTGCATGTGTGTATGTGCATGTGTACACACATACACTTGTATGTATACATGGTTGTATACATATACACACATACAGAGGTAAATCATTTCAGCAAATGGGCTAAACCAGGTTGAGGGTAATCAAGGGGTCTCAAATCCATGAGTTGGGGGGGCGGTGTCTACCCCAAGCATGTAAAAACTTCCCCTGGTGAAATGGGCAGATGAGAATAATTTGTTTCAACAGCTATGCAGGCAGCTGAAGCAGGGGCTGTGGAGCACTCAGAGTTGGTTAGACATTGAAGATGACAAGGTCATCCACTGCATCTTGAGCCATCACCAGTCTTCTTGATTCTGTCCTGCCACTGGACTGTGATGACTATGGAGAAGAGAGTAAGGCCAATGACTTTGTGCAACTGCCTCACTTAAATCCAAGTTCTGAGTGACATCACCCATATGATGACATCACAAAAAACATCACCCATACTATTTTACTCATATCTATCTCAAAGTCCTGTAGTGACAGCAAGTGATGAAGTAGCAGGTGCAGATACACTGGGAGCTGTAGTCACAATTCTGCACACAGTTGGCCCAGACCATGTGCTCATTTCTCAGTGAAAACAGCAGTGGAATTTGGCAGCCCCCTGGGTGCCTGAGGAGCCTTTTCAGGATCACACTTCTCACCTCTGCATGTGAGGAAGGTGCTACAAAAGGTGCCTAAAGATTGTCTGCTTACCCAACCTTGGCCTGATGACCATAGCAGGTGGGGAATCCCATTCTGTGGTCAAAACATAAAAAAAAATGTACAACATCTGTAAAGACTATTCCACTCACCATGAGCACATGGAATGTGCCCACACTTATAGACAACACAAAATCCAGTAGACCCGAAAGACAAACAGCTCTTGTTACAAGAGAACTCAGCAGGTATCACATACAAATAGAAGCCCTGAGTGAAACAAGGTTGGAAAATGAGGGCCAACTTACAGAAGTTGGAACTGGATATGCATTTTTCTGGAGTAGCTGCAGTGAAGGGGAGCACTGTGAAGCTGGTGTAGGTTTTGCAATTAAAGCTAATCTAGTCAACAAGCTGGTCTGCTTGCCAAAAGAAATGAATGACAGACTCATGACAATGCAATTGCCACTTCTAGAAAAACATCATGCCACCATCATCAGTGTCTATGCTCCCACCATGATGAACCCTGATGAGGTCAAAGAAAAATCTTAGGAAGACCGAGAGACCCTTATCATCAATGTGCCAAAAGAGGACAAGCTCATAATTCTGGATGACTTTAATGCTAGAGTGGGTCAGACTACCAGACTTGGCAGGGAGTCCTAGGGAGGAATGGAATTGGAAACAGCAACAGCAATGGTCACTTACTACTGAAGACTTGTGCATCTCATGACCTTCTCATCACCAACACTGTCTTCTGTTTACCTTAATGCAGTAAAACTTCATGAATACACCCTCACAGCAAACATTTGCATGTAACAGACTATGTGATTGTAAGGAGAGGAGATGGACAAGATGTCAGAGTGAGAAAGGCAATGTGTGGTATAGAGTGCTAGACAGATCACAGACTTTCCAAGCTAAATATTTGCATTCATCAAAAGTATCACTTACACACACACACACACACACACACACACACAGAGGCAAAAGGACTACCAGAAAAATTAATATCAACAAATTAGATCTCTTCTCTGAGTGAGAACAGTTTGTTGCTAACTTGGAGGGAAAATCAAGTCAACACACAGTTGGGAACAGTGGAGCAGAAAAGGAATAATGGGCAGCTTTCAGAGATTTGGTGTATAGCACTATATCTGCTCATCTGGGTCAGAACATTCACAAACACTAAGACTGGTTTGATGAAAATGATGGGGAAGTTCAGAATCTGCTAAATGAAAAAAACTAGATCTCCACAGAATTTACCAGAAGGATAGTTCATCCATCTTTAAGAAGGCAGCATTTAATTCCATCAAAAGTAAACTACAAGCAAAGCTTAGAGAGATGCAGGATTCTTGACTCTCAAGTAAGAACCTAATTCTTATTCTCTCAAGTAAGAAGGCAGATGAAATTCATCTTATGCTGATAGTAACAACCCAAAGCACTTCCATGACGCCCTGAAGGCTATTTATGGGCCAAAGACTTATGGTGCATCACAACTACTCAGTGCTGACAGAGCTACATTGATTAATGATAAGGACATGATTCCAGAGAGATGGGCTGAACTTCCATCTTGTTCTCAACATACCGTCATCAATCAATACTGAGGCCATTGACTGCTTACCTCAGGTTGAAGTCAATCCCTCCCTAGCTGAAGCTCCAACTGAAAAAGAGGTTTTGAATACCATTAGACTTCTTTAATGTGGCAACACACCTGGTGTTGATTCTATTCCAGTTGAGATTTACAAGGTAGGGGGTCCATTGCTCATACAAAAGCTGACTAAAATTTTCCATATTATATGGCAAGAGGAGATAATCTCCTAGGAGTTCAAGGCTGCCTCCACCATCCATCTCTATAAAGGTAAAGGAAATAAATTGTCCTGTGACAGTCACAGGAGGGTCTTTCTCTTAGTCATTGCAAACTGACTTAGGAAGATTCTGAAGATTGCCTGGCAGGATAAGGTACCAGACACTGAGGTCCTTACTCAAGCTAAACTGCCAAGCATTCAAACACTGCTTCAGAGAGCACAACTCTGATGGGCTGGCCATGTTGTTCAAATGCAAAACATTCACTTGCCAAAAAGACTATTTTATGGAGAACTCATCCAGGGTAAACATTCACATGGTATTCAGAAGACGTGATACAAGGACACTTTCAAGGTCTCTATTAAGAACTTTGGAATTAATCATGTGCCGTGGGAGACACTGGCGCAGGATCACTTAGCATGGTATGCCCACATCAGAGAAGGTACTGTGCTCTATGAGCAAAGCAGAATTGAAACAGCTCAAAGGAAACAGAAGGTATGCAAATTTAGAGAATCCATCCCAAATGTTCACATGGACTATTTGTGCTCCACCTGTGATAGAGCATTCCAAGCTCAAATTGGTCTGAGCAGCCACAGACACGTTGAAACTTGACTTTAGCATAATGATGTCATTTTGATTGTCTTCAAGAACAAAGGACAACAACCCAACTAACCAAACATATATGTATGTGTTGTATGTATGTATGTATAAAAGGAGTTTGGTGGCACAGTGAATAGAATGCCAAGACTGGAGTCAGGAAGATTCATCGTCATGAGTTCATATCTGGCCTCAGATACTTACTAGCTCTGTCACCCTGGGTGAGTCTCTTAATACGAGTGAAACAACTGAACAACAAAAAACACGTATATGTAATTACATATACGTAACTAATTTGTGTATGTATACATAGACACATATGCATGTGTATATATGTATATACTGTGTATATATATACATATACATACACAAATATGCATATATATATATAGATATGTATATATAGGTGTATATATATATCTATCTATATATATATACACATATACATACTTGTACAAGCTAATTGGCATTTCCCAATAGATAAATGGTCATGAACAAATAATTCTCTAAAGAACTGCAAAATATTCACAAATACATGGTAAAATAGTCCAGATCACTAATAATAAGGGCAAAATAAATCAAAACAACCTTGATGACAACTCATGCCCTGTAAGTGGGCAAAAAATGATCTAAAATATATATGACACTAGTCAATGTTGGAGGGGTTGTGGAAAGACAGGCACATTAATACATTTTTGGTGGAGTTGTGAAGTGGTACAGCCATTTTGGCAGACTATTTGGAATAATGTAAATAAATTGACTAAAATGTCCATATCCTTTGAATCAGATACTCCATTCCTGAGTCTATATCCCAATGAAGTCATTGATAAGAGAAAAGGAAAAGGTCTTATATACTCCAAAATATTTATAGCAGCAGTTTTTCTGACAGGTAACAATTTGAAACAAAGTAGTGCCATCAATTGGTGAATGGCTAAACAAATTGTGGTACATTAATATAATGGAATACTACTCTGCCATAAGACATGACGTGTGTAGAGAAGACAGAGAAGCATGAAAAGATCCTTATGAAATGATCCAGACTGAAGTAATCAGAGCTGAGAAAAAAAATATACACAGTAATTACCACAATGTAAACGAGAAGAACAATGACAAACCAAAAAATCAAAAGTAAATGTAACAGAATTATAAAGGTGAAGGGAAGAGTTAAGAGAACACATCCCCTAACCTATCCTTTTGTGGAGATAAGAGGTAGATAAGTGTTATACATTGCTCATGTTTTTACACTTTTTCAACTTATCTATTGATTGTGCTGACTTTTTTTTCTTTTAAAAAATGCTATTTGTCATATGGAATGGCTCTTTGTGAAGGGAATAATACCTAGGATACTGTGGTGATGTAAGAAACAGAAAATATTAATAAAATATATGAAAACTAAAGAAAAATAACCACATAAATGATTATCCAGTTTCTATTGAATAATTTCTGATGATGGAAAACTCTGTTTTCCCAGGCAATTATTCTACCTCTGGACAGGAAGTGTTTGTTAAGCACACAGGGATGGAGGCTTATCCAGAGCCCACACTTGGCCCCAGCAACAGTAGCTGCTTCAGAAGCTCTCCGCCCAGAGATGATAAAGCAGTCACACAAATGGTCCGAAGGAGATTACAGGTGACCCTTTGCTGGAACTTGGTGTAATTGGTACTGATTAGCAACTCTACTGCCTATACTCAGTTCTGGGTCACAGTTCCAAAACACAGAGGAGTGCTAGTGGTCAGTCGTTAGGGAGCAGGGGCCCTGGTCACAGTTCCAAGGCAAAGAGATTTACTTGTACGTGAAGCTGCAGGGGACCAGGGACCCTTCCTGGGTAAACACCAGAGTATAGAACAGGACAGTAGTCACCACAGCTCTCCTAGACTCTCATCATCTTGGAAGCACCCCAAGCTTGCAGATCTCCCTAAACTAGCTCTGAAGACAGCATGAAAAAGCTTGAAGTTTGTGACAGTATTGCCTCATGTCACATGAGCACAATCCAACTTCAACGTAAATTTCAAAGTAAAGAAATAGACTGGGAAAATTATCAAATAACAATAACAAAAAAGAATTTGATCATAAAAAGCTACCAAGGTAGTAGGGAAGACCAAGACAAATTCAGAAGAAAACAATGTGAAAACAGCTGCATGCAAAGACTCAAAAAATGCTAATTGGACCCAAGAACAACAAGAATTCCTGGAAAAGTTAAAGAAAGAGATAAGTGTGGCAGAATAAAAATTGGGAAAAGAAATGAGAGTGATGCAAGAAAATTATGAAAATAGAATTAACATCTTGGTAAAACATTAAAATATTGCAGAAAATAACTTTAAAAAATGAAACAAACCAAAAAACAGAATTGGCCTAATGGGAAAAGAGGCACAAAAATTTACTGAAGAAAAGAACTCTTTAAAAATCAGAATTGACCAAATGGAAAAAGAGGTATAAAATAACATTGAAGAAAATAATTCCTTAAATATTAAAACTGGCAAATGGAAGCTAATGAGTCCTTGAGGTAACAAGAAACCAGACCACAAAGTCAAAAGAATGAAAAAATAGAAGAAAAAGTGAAATATCTCATCAGAAAAAAGTAACTTATTTGAATAGATCAAGGAGAGATAATTTTAAAATTATTAGACTACCTAAAAGACATGATCAACAAAGAGCTTAGACATTGTATTTCAAGAACCTATCAAGGAAATTGCTTTGTTATCTTGGATCAAGATAGTAAAATAGAAAAGGAAAAAAATCCACTGATCACCTCCTGAAAAGATCCCCAAATTAAAACTTCCAGGAGCATTATAGTCATATTCCAGAGCTCCCAGGTAAAGGAGAAAATATTGTAAGTAGCCAGAAAGAAACAATTCAAATATTGTGGAGTCACAGTCAGGATTGCATAAGATTAAGTGACTTCCATGTTAAAGGAACAGAAGGCTTAGAATATCATATTCTGGAAGGCAAATGGTCTAAACTTACAACCAAGAATAACCTACCCAATAAAACTGAGTATAATCTTTTAGTGGGCAAAAAATGGATATATAGTGAAATAGAGGACTTCCAAGCATTCCTGATGAAAAGACCAGAGCTGAAAAGAAAATTTGATGTTGAAACACAAGACTCAAGAGGATCATAAAAAGTTCGCATGGAAGAGTACTCATAAGGGACTAAATATAACTAGTGTTTATAAATCAGAAGATGATGCTTGAAATTCCCAAGAAGTTTATCATATTTTGGGTAGTTAAAAAATATTTATATAGATAGAGATGATTTGCCAATCATCTTGGAATGATTTTCCCACCACCCCACAGAACAAAAATGAAGGAGTGAGAAAGAGCAATGCACTGGGAGAAGGCGGGAGGGAGAGGTAGAAAGTATATAACAGGAGAGACTGCTTCCAGACTCTTAGTACTGTAAGCCCAGAGACCAAAAAAGGAAGCCATTGGTAAGAGGGCTTACAGAAAAGCTTAAGAAGTTATCAGATTTTGTTGTTTTCTTTCATTTGATATCAAATGGCACCAAGGGGTAATTTGCCAAAAAGAAGGGATAAATTCTTGGCTTGGAAATTAACTATTTTAGAATAGAATTAAGGCAACCACACTAAATATTATTTAACACCATCTTCCCAAAGGACTGTCATGTGTTTGGCTGATGAGATAAAGGCATCTCACATTTGATGTTATTTCCCCCAGGGTTAGGACTAGAAGCAGTTTACATGGGATAGTCTCTTGATTTTATCTTTTCCAGTTCCCGGCCTTTCTATCTTCCATCTTCTTCTTATTCTTTCCTTTGTCTTTCTTGTTTCTTCCCCTCCATTTTGTTGTTTTTATTTTTTCAAATCTGAAGCACATTTTTCTCCCTCCTGTCTCTTAATTGAAAAAGAAAAGAAACAACAAACGTAATAATTACCTGGTCAGGAAAAGCAAATTCTTATATTGACCATGTTTAAAAAAATATGTAACTAGTTCTAGTTACCATGATGAGGCCAGGCTTCTCTGGGGTCAAGAGTACCTACTATTCCTCCCTGAACACAGCTGAACTATCCTGCAATTGAATTGGTCACATGATCTGTTGAAGGCACCCACACAAAAAGTATGTTAACTGGTAGATAGTATTTTTTTTATCATCATCATTCCTGTGGAATCATGGTTGATTGTGGTGTTGATTAGAATTTTTAAATCTTTCAAAATTGTTTTCTTGTTTATGAGTCTGTCAAGAATACTCAAATCTTTGCTTTCCTGCAAAGTTTCACTGAACTTGGCCACCCAACTCAATATATCTGGATAGATGGGAATTAGAGAGAATACTCCAGGCACCAAAATTACCTATAGGAATTTTTGTACCTTCTACCACCACCATCATGAGGTCAGCAAATAACATTTTAAAATGATTACTACATGAATATTGTTACATCAGAGCACTGTAAAGAAAACAGACTAGTCAACAGGATGCCCAAAAATTACCTAGAAGAGAGTTGGCACTGGTAGGTATCAAGCCTCCCAAAAAATATTATGAGGAATAGGGGAATAATCTGATGCTAATTAGAGGTGAGTAATAGATGGAGGAGGAGATGAGCTCATTTAATTTTTTTTCTTTTTGGACTGAAAGCTAACCCAATTATAGGAATGTTAGTCTTTTGACCATTTAGACCAGATCAAACTTCAGTGAAGTCTAGAAATTGGCTAGCTTTTGTAGCTCCCTCCCTTCAAGTTCTCCAAAAATCTGAATCCAAGTAAACTATAGGAATGAGGGGCAAAACTGTGACAGTTAAGATATTGAGAGAGTGATAATTATGTAAGATCTGGCAATTTGTTAAATTCTGATTTTGGAAGGCTTTTGCGATTAAGGCACAGAGGACATTCTTGGACCCACAAATTTTCTAAGAAAATCAAAGCCTTCAAAATTCTTGTGGGGCAGTGGATAGCTGAACTTGGTACTGGAAGGCAATGTGGACTTTCCCCCATAAGATACATCTTTAAATTTAAAATAAAAATCAAAGCAATCTATGTAATCTTATATTTTTTAATTGAACAATGGTTCATTAAATGTAAAGATTTGGAGATTTCCAGATGAAAAAGATTAAATGTGAAACATATATTTTGTCAGGAGGGATATTGAAGGTATATATGATGCATTGCTCTGGTTACTTTGATTTGGGGTAGGATAGATACACCCCATGTAATTGATTCTTCCGTGTACCTGTTTTGGCCTGTAGGTTGTTGGAAAAACTTCATCCAACTCATACATATCTACCCTCTTAATAAGGTGATTCTACTTGCTAATTTTCAGAAGAATATCAGGTATTAAACTCCCTTTCCCTCTATCTACCAACAGTGAAATCCCCATCAAAATTGATGTCATACTTTGGTATGCTTTCACCAGCATTCAAGGAATCAGACATGGTCTTTTAAAAGGAGTAACACGAAATTTTTCTATGATTATAGTGCTTCTTTACAACATTTTCTAATAGATGTCAAATAAGGTTTTGTTGTTTTGGGGCGCAGTTTTTATGCCAGTGTATCACTGTAATGCCAAGCAAAGGCAACTTCCAAGGTTTGGATTACCAGCATAGCAAACCCCATTTATTTAGCAAACATTCACAGAACAGAGAAAGTCAAAATACAGTGTAACTTGTTTCTTTAGCAAGCAAGTTCTCAATTCAATCCAGGTATTACTCCACTCCTAGACAGTACATTCATTTAGTCAGTCAAAGT
>CM053583.1:110281614-110298248 GCA_028627135.1 Pseudochirops cupreus
TGCAGGTACCACAAGAAAATCTTCCTTCAGGGCTTCTGAACCAACAGCCAGGTTCCAGGACGTCTACAATAGCAGCATTGTCCTTCACCATCAAGGTGAATCTGGCAAAACAACATCTAGACAGACAGACAAAATAACCACATCACAGCCATGGCTCCTCAGTTCTTGGCAGTTCTCAAAAGTCCTGGGCAGCTCCCATGGGCTCTCAGCCGTCTTTCTCTCTGCAACTCAGGCTCCACGATACTGGATACTGCTCTCCCAAAGTCCTCTGGCCTTCTCTAGGATTGGGCCTCTCTCCCAATTCATGGCTCCTCTCAGTTCAGCCCTCTCTCTTCACATCAACAAGTCCATCCCACAAGTGGGATTCACAAGCTCTGGGTTTTAACACTCAACCCAAAAACCAAGCCAATACAGGGGCATCTCCAAATTCCATTACCATTATAATCACACATATTTGATAGGTACTATTGACCCATTCCTTGAGGCATAGAATGAACTTCCCTTTCTCCTCAAATCTTGCCATCCCACTAGTCACCATGATGAGGCCAGGCTGCTCTTGGGCCAGGAGTACCTACTATTCCTTTCTGAATACAGCTGAACTATCCCTTAATTGAATTGACCACATGATCTATTGAATAAGGATAGGGGCTGGCCCTGTGGTGTCATTGGTAAAAGGCAGGCCTGCACAACATATGGCCTGTGGGCACTTGCAGCCTGCCAAAGAATTCTGGGAGGCCTGTGAAAAATGTAGAGGACGTAAAGGAAAGTAAAGATGTGACGAAGGGCTTTGTCTTTGCTCTGCTTAACCCATCTTCTGTAGTCACTATCATGCAGGTCATGTGACTCAGAGGGTAGGTTGCCTCTGTATACTCTCTCCTGTTTGTCATGTGACCTATAGCAACCAACCATAGGCTACCTGTCTCTAGTCTGAGAAGAGTAAGAGTCGCATCTTTTTGCTGTGGTTTTTGGTCATTACTGCTGTTGAACCGGGACAAAGTGAGTGCAGCTATGCATGAATGCAACTGATGCCATTATGCACTGGGTGGCAACAATACTAGGACTTCTTTTCCTCCCTTGCTGCTTGGTCACCCTCCAAGTTGCATGAGTGTCTGGAGCTCTGTCCACGGTCAGACACTCAGTTCAGTATTTTCTCTATATGAGAGCAGTTGCTATGGATATTTTTTGGTTATAACATTAAAGATTTGGGGGTGACTTTGTAAAATGGGTGATAAAAAGAAATGAAAGATCAAATTAGAACATAGAGTGTTTAATCTAGAGTGAATGAATAGATATCTGTTTACTTACACAAGACAAAATATTGTACCTTGTTTCCCAATAAGTAAGAGTTGTTCTGAAGGAATACAATATTCATCACCATCATGAATCAAAACAACAAGCAAATAGGACACCAACGAAAAATAAAGTATCCGAATTGTTGAAAAATTTCAGTGGAGAAAAAGTTTTTCAAGAAAATAAACAGAAAATGAGATGAGATTAGTGCTCAGATTTCTAAAGAAAATGATTTCAAACATGATTCTGGAGTATGATAAACTGATTGCATTCCATTAACTAAATATAAACAGTAAGAAAACCTGAAAAATGCATACAACTTCTACCACTTAGCAAAGTAATTTTTAAAATGTTAATGTGATTTCATGATTAATAGAAATCTTAAGTAATAAGTAATTAATTGATATTAATTGGAGTTTCCCTTTTTGAACATATGGTTTATCTGCAAAATAGTTTAATCATTAATTATACCTTTACTTCCACCAGAGGAAGTCTTCACATGCTTGGTGTAGACACTTCCCTAACTCACCAATGGGTTTGAGATCCCTTGGTTTACCCTCAAAGTGTAGCCCATCTGCCAAAATGGTTTACCAGGATGTAGCCACCGCGCATGCCACAGCTTCTTGGAGTCACAGGTGAGAATTGGGTGGAACAGGTAGACACCAAAGGTGGAAAGCACCCCTGAAAAGAGCTTAGTAGCCGTCACACCAAAGGTAGTAGTCCTCCCTGAACACACACTACACCTGATTCAGAAAACTGAATCAATTCTGTTTGTATTGTCTTAGGAAGATTCTGAAGGTCACCTGGCAGGATAAGGGACCAGACACTCAAGCTAAACTGCCAAGCATTCACTCTTTGCTTCAGAGAGTATGACTCTGATGGGCTGGCTACATTGTCTGAATGCAAAATGTATGCTTGCCAAAAATACTATTTTATGGAGAACTCACACAGGGCAAGCATTCACATGGTGGTCAGAAGAAGTGATACAGGGACACTCTCAAAGTCTCTCTCGAGAACTTTGCAATTGATTGTGTGACATGGGAGATACTGGCACAGGACCGCTCAACATGGCATGCACACATCAGAGAAGGTACTGTACTCTATGCAGAATTGAAACAACTCAAACAAAACCCAGGATGTGCAGATTTAGAATATTCACCCCAAATGTCCACACAGACTGTTTGTGCCTGACCTGTGGTAGAGCATTCCAAGCCCATGTTTGTCTGATCAGCCACAATTGGACACATTGAAATTTGACTCTAGCATGGTGATGTCATTTTGGTCTTCTTCAAAAATGAAGGACAACAACCAAACAATTCCTTTACTCAGAAAGTGAGCCCCTAAAAATCTGTCTGCAGCCTGAAGTTCAGCCTGTTTTAATTTTGGCCCCTACCTATTGCTAAGTTGTGCAGGTATGGTATAGAGAATTCCTTTGAATGATGTGGGTTGTCCCTTTCTCTACAATTTATGGTTTCAGAGTGTCATACAGAGCACTGAGAGGTTCAGTGACTTACCCGTGGTGATGTAATCAATCTGTATCAGAGACAGGACTGGAACCAAGATCTTGGTGGGATCATGGTCCAGCACACAGCAGTTTCTCCCTACAAAATATGTGACCTTAAAAATATTTGATACTTTCATTTCATTATTGATTTTTCCAGTTTTAGCAACAGCTAATAATAATTCATTCAGTTGTGTTTGACTCATCATGACCCATTTGGGGTTTTCTTGGCAAAGAGCGATTTGCCATTTCCTTCCCCAGTTCATTTTACAGATGAAGAACCTGAGGCAAACAGGGTTAAGTGACTTTCCCAGGGTTAAGTGAGTCACAAAGTAAGTGTCTGAGGCCAGATATCAATTCAGGAAGATGAGTCTACTTGATTCTAAGTCCAGTGTTCTGCATCATCTAGCTGCCCGTTATCTAATAAAAATAAAAAATCAGTAATAACAGCTAACATTTCTATAGATCTTACTATGTGTGACGCATTGTGCAAAATGTGTTACAGTTTTTATCTGATTTGACCCTCACAACAGACTTGTGAGGTCAGTGCTATTATTATCTCCATTTTACAGATGAGGAAACTGAGGTAAAGAGCAGTTACATGACTTGCCCAAGGTAAGATTTGAACTCAGATTTTCTTGGTTCTAAGCTCAGCACCCTATCCACTGAACAACCTACCTGCCCAATTTTATAGATGAGAAGACAGGTTGTGATTTGACCACTACCACCACAGCCAGTAAGTGTCAGAGGAAAGGTTTGAATACAGATCCTCTAGACTCCGGGTCCAGCCCCTTGCACCATGATTCCACACTGCTTTCATTATTTAGCATTGCTACCATTGTATGAGTATCGACCTCACTGGATTGCTCTGGGGCTCCAATGAAAGAATGAAAACAAGATTAAAATGTCAGCAATTATTATTACTTGGCATCTTTATTTTGGGAATTGAACCATGGGGACTGTGCTATACAATTTTATGATACTTTTATGGAAACCACTGAAATAAAAAAAGTAGAATTCAATGACTCTTCATGCTTCCAAAAAAAAGTCAGATAATAGCAATGCCTCCCACTCATACCTGGCCCGTGAAAGACTTCCATTTATCAGGATTCTGGCCAGTGTGTGCCAACATATGCTTAACTACAATGCTGGGTTGCAAATCATATATTGGTTGCACTCTATCTGAAACTGCTGCTCTCTTTGGCTCTCTTGTCTTGATAGGGGAAGTTGTGTCTGATTCCTTCATGGGGCACAGCACAACTTGGTTCCTTTCTATGAACGAGGGCCTTGATCCTTTCCCCTCACCTTAGCAGGGCAGAGTGGGCTGGGATTTTTGAGACTAGTGGCCTAATTGTCCATGCTTATTTTCTGCTATTAGATTGCTTCATATCTCCTAGGAAGATGAAACAAAGTCTTCAGCTGAAACCACTGCCTTTCTCAGAAATAATTCCCAAATTTACTCCAGGTAGAGTCTGGTAGATCCAGACCATAAACATTAACCTCAAAGCCTTTTTCTACAGTCTAATTATCCACAACCTTTCATATTGGGTCAAGAATAGAAGGAGCATAAACTCTGTAGTTGGGGGCTTATAACTCAGAGAACTATCTCAATTTTCAATGGCAATTAGCAATTTTCCTGCCATACAAAGACATTATCTGACTTATCTCTTAGTCCTCAGTTACTGGCAGTCCCTGTTGCAGCTACTTTTGTAGACAATATTGTTTTCAGTTCAAACAAAGGTCTTTAAAGAGAAAAGAGCTTCCACTAATTTTCTGACCACAATAGCTTGGAAACTGAACACATCAAAGTCCAGAATTTTTAATTTTGGTAAACACAATTTGCTCTGAGCATTGAGTTTCAGACTTATAATTGCATTTGCTACAGTTGGATTTATAAAGCTATTCTGTCTAACTATGAAAAGAATGCAATATCCAAATTGGGGTGATTAAGTTGTAATGGTGCCTAAGCAGATCCTGCAATCCTAGAGACTGCACTGCCCAAAGGCAAGTGAGCAAATATGGCATACACATAAACCTCTCCCCAGAAAGGTCTTGAACAGCTTAGTAACACCAGAGGGGTGTTAATAATCAGTCTGGAGGTACCAGAGACATCACAGCCAAATTATGTTGAGAAGAAAGAATCTGACCTGCATTCCCCTATCCTGAATAAAGTCTTCCCATAGCCCTTCAACTGTATGCTTCTGGAAGCAGCCTGGCTTTATAAAGTCTTTAGTTGAAGAAAAGTGATGACTGAAAACACTGAGCTCAATTAGGCATGGGGATTGAGAGAGACTAGTGTGTGACATAATGTCAGGATTTGTTACTCAGGTTGTTTGTTCAAGTTAAATTGGAAACGCAATTGCTTTATGTCCTTGCTAAACAATGTGAAAAGCTGCAAGGAGACAAGAGCCAAGGTGTTTTCAATGTGGAAGACTTTCCAAGTTAACAATGTTCTTCTTTCCTAGCAATTAAGGCTGACCTTGACAGCTTTGGGAATTAGGAAAGGAAGTAGGGTAGGATAATTAGGTCTACCAGGAGGTGGAGAGACAACATCACTCTACCTTGCTCAGGCCCTTGGCTGGGTCAGGGGAGGGGAAGGTGCCAAGTGAGGAAAAGTTTTCCTGGGGACCAAAGGAAAATGCCCCACCCACTCCAGGACAGCAGGTGTAGCAGCTGGGAACATCAACTATTCATGAAGAAAAATTCATCTAGAGCTCCTAGGCTACAAAGAGGTCAGAAGTTACTATCAATGTAGGACTACTATTCTACATTCAATGAAATAGAGGACTCATGAGTATTCTTGATGAAAAGACCAGAGCTGAATAGAAAACTTGATCATCAAATACAAAGAAAAACATGAAAAGGTAAACAGGAAAGAGAAATCATAAGGGACTTATTAAAGTTGAACTGTTTATATTCCTATATGGAAAGATGATATTTGTAACTCATGAGACCTTTATCAGTATTAGGGTAGTTGGAGGGAATATCTATCTATCTATCTATCTATCTATCTATCTATCTATCTATCTATATCTATATATCTATATGTGTGTGTGTGTGTGTGTGTGTGCGTGTGTGTGTGTGTATTAAGGGGCAAGAGAGAAATATACTGGGAAAGGAAAAAGGCAGAGGTAGAATAGAGTAAATTATCTCACATAAAAGAGTAAAAAAAAAGCTTTTACATAACGTGAAGGGGAAAAGAGAGGAGGTGAGAGGGAATGAGTGAACCCTACTCTCATCAGATTTGGCTTGAGGAGGGAATAACGCACACTCAAATGGGTGTGGAAATCTATGTTACCCTACAGGAAAGTAGGGGGGGAAGGGGATATGTGAGGAGGGGATGATGAATGGGAGGGCAAATGGGGGGAGGGGGTAATCAGAAGCAAACATTTTTTAGGAGGACCATGGTCAAAGGAGAGAGTAGAATAAATGGGGGTGGGATAGGATGGAGGGAAATATAGTTAGTCTTTCACAGCATGACTATTATGGAAGTGTTTTGCATGACTGCACATGTACAGCCTATATCAAATTGCTTCTTAATGAGAGTGGATGGGGAGGGAGGAAGGGAGAGAATACGGAACTCAATTTTAAAAGCAAATGTTAAAAATTGTTTTTACGTGCAACTGAGAAATAAGATATACAGGCAATGGCATATAGAAATCTGTCTTGCCCTCCAGGAAAATAGAAGGGAAGGCGATAAGAGAAGAGAGAGAGAGAGAGAGAGAGAGAGAGAGAGAGAGAGTGTGTGTGTGTGTGTGTGTGTGTGTGTGTGTGTGTGTGTGTGTGTGTATGTTGGGGGGTGTTATAAGGGAGCGCAGATTGGGGAAAGAGGTAATCAGAATGCACAGTGTATTGAGGTAGTGGGAGGGGAGAGACGGGGAGAAAATTTGGAACTCAAAATCTTGTTAAAGTGAATGTTGAAAACTAAAAATAAATTAACAATAAAAAAGAGCTCTCTTATTCACCCTTAAAGCTTAGGGAACACAGAATGGAAAATATGCATTATGTGGCATCTCTCCACAGGAAACCATTTGTGAATACCTGAAAATACAATAAGCCATTTTAGAACTAAGGACTCAAAAATATTCTTAGAGAGATGAATCAATGAGCAATCAATTTAAAGCTGAATTTAAAGGTGAATTCCATGTTTATATTAGAAAAAAAATAAGGAGCTGAAAAGCAAAAACAGTTGTCCCACAAGTACAGTAGTTATTCCAAAGCCGCCTGAGAGGATTTATTTGTTTTGAACATAATTAAAAAAAAATTTCTAATGTTTTCTGAAGTCTAAAGTGAAAGCACAGTGTTGCTTCCTTTGAATGGCTCTAAGGTACTACTTGGGCTGTTGCTATCCCATAGCTAGCTGAAAACAACTATCACTATAGTGTCTTTCATAACTATTCCATTTCCATGCAACTGGCAACTTTTCTAGTTCAGGTCCTCATTACCTTATACCTCTAGGATTTTAATAGCCTTTTAATTAGACTTCTTATAACTGATATCTCCCTCTCCCAGTCCATCTTCTATTCAGATGCCAAAATAATCCTTTTTTTGGAGGCAACTGGGGTTAAGTGACTTCCCCAGCCACACAGCTAGCAAGTGTCTAAAGTTGGATTTGAACTCAGATCCTCCTGATTCCAGGACTGGTATTTTATCCACTCTGCCACCTATCTGCTTCTCCAAAATAATCTTTCTAAAGCACGGGTCTGACCCCATAACTTATCTACAGTCAATAAGTTGTCTGTCAACAGTCAACAAGCGTTTATGAGGCACTTATGTATCAGTTGCTGTTTTTGTTGTTGAGTCACTTCCAACATTTTGTGCTTTTGTCAAAGATACTGGAATGGTTTGCCATTTCCTTCTCCAGTGACAAACAGAAGGCAGGTGACTTGCCCAAGGTAACATAGCTAGGAAGTTTCTGAGGCTGTATTTGAACTCAAGTCTTCCTGATCCATGTTCAGTGCCCTATATACTCTGACACGTAGCTGACCACAGTGCCAGGCACTGTGCTAAACTTTGGGAATACAAAAAACAAGCAGAAAGACAATCTCTACCTCAAGTAGCTTAAATTCTAACAGAAGAAGACAATGAATCAAAAGGAACTGAAATGGGTGGGAGTGAAGGGTGAAGGTACCATGGGAAGAACAGCCTGGAAAAGAATGAACACTGGTTGGCCTAGGCCTTCTCCTTAAAATGGAGGTTCTTGGAGAAGCCATGTATTCAGAGGGAGAGGCCACAAGGGCAGAGGATAACTTCCAATGTGTGAATTCCAGGGTTGGAGTGAGCTTCCAGGATGTAGACATTTCTAGGGTGTGGGAAAGTCTAAAGATCAGCTTGGAGAGGAATGAGGAAGTTTTTCCCAAATACTTGCCTGTGTCATGGAGGTGAAACTCAGGTTTTCCCAAGGCTATAAATATGGTGCACAAGGTTAGATAAGTTGTAGGAATTTGGACAGACTTTGAGTATGGGTAGTATGGGTAGATGTCATTAGAGAAATAGGTGAGTTAAAGTGAAGTTCATCATAAGAAAATTTAGGCACTAGGATTTTTTTTAAAGGCCATAGTAACTTATCAAACTGAGGAAAATTTGCCATTCCTGTTAGTGGAGGGGCTATCCATCCTGATGAAATCATGATCTTTTGGAGTATTTAAACATACATACTCTTATAGTCTTCTCCTTATTACCTGTGGGTTTGATGAGGCTAACTTTTGCCCAACAACATGGGAACCTTCAAGGCTAACTTTTCCTAGCAACTATGAGGGCCTCATCTAAATCTGCCCAGTAATAGGAAAGCTTTGCCAGATAACTACAACCTTGCTTTGTTAGCCCATACTCTATCTATGTGATTAGCTCCAATACTGGACCAAATGTTGAAAGTTAAGTTCCTCATTTTGTGATCACATCCTTGAATTGTACCAAGCATACCTGCCTCCCCTACCTGACATCTTTTCCCCTGTGATTAATGACTCACTAGGAACTCTTGGCTAACTGCCCAAAAACATATATACAAAAACAAGCCCTTGTCCCTCTGAAATTGCTAGTCCTTCTTCAAGGGCTAGCCTGCTGCTTTTGCATCGATAAAGCTCTCTATCAGACGAGGAGAAAATCTGCTTCTTGAATCCTTTTGGATGACCCGACCCTTGCACTTCATCATCCTCTTTTGGGAGCTGTCTAAAGATCAGATCTTCTAAAGAAAACACTGGAGCTTTCCAAAGATAGGCTCTTCTCCTAGCCAACAGGTAAGGTCTCTCTCTCTCCCTTCCTACCCTTTCTTTTGGCTGTCCTGGACTTCATGTTAAAACTGGGATCCCATTTTCCTTGATCTAGAACCCCCTAACCCTCTTAGTTATGACAGGCAGAACCCCCACATCCTTTATGAGGTCTGGACCAGTGTTATCCCAGAAGCCCGGAACAACAGAGTCCCTGGGAGGGCTGTATATGCCAGCCCTGTTCAGATCTGTCTGAGGGACCCAACCTCATACCCACACAAGTGATAAAACCCTATTAGACATGAAGCCCACTTGAAGTTATAGCTTCTCATTGCTAAGTTTTTACAATATGACTTACTAGTTCCCTGTCAGTTACCCTGTAATACCCCAACACTCCCTGTTCTTAGGCCAAAAAGGGATTTTCACATGGTTCAGGATCTGTGGGCTATAAGCAAAGCTGTTATCCCCATTCATCCAATTTTCCTGAATCCTTATACTATTTTAGCTCAGTTCACAGGAGACGCCCGCTGGTTTTACTACTTTAGATCTTAAAGATGCCTTCTTTTGTATACTACTTCACAAAGATTTCCAATATATCTTTGCTTTTGAGTGGGTGGCACCCAGGGAGCAAAATTCCTTGCAGCTTACCTGGACCAGTCCTCCCACAGGGTTTCTGGAAGAGCCCTCACCTTTTTGGGCAAGCTCTGGGTAAGACCTCAGGGCTCTAGAGCTCCATTCCAGCAGTATCCTCCAATATGTTGATAATATCCTTATTTATATCCCCTTCTACAAAACAGTCATTAAGGCTGCTATCTCCACCCTGAATTTTCTAGGTCAAAGGGGAAACAAGGTCTCCTTGCCAAAAGCCCAGATCACAGTATAATCTGTAAAGTACTTGGATCACCTCCTAACCCCTACCTCCTGTTCCCTAAAAACAAGCAATTTTGACTTATTCTTCTTCTGCTTCTAAATGCCAACTGTACACTTTTCTGGGTCTGGCAGGGTTTTGTAGAATTTGGATTCCCAACTTTTACCTCATGCCAAATCCCTTTATGAAGCCACACAAGGCCCTGACACCTTACCCTTTGAATGGGGACCTGAACAAGATAAAGCATTTACACTTTAAAAACCAAATTGACCTGTCTTCCAGCACGAGCCTTACTGGACTTAGGGAAACCCTTCACCCTGTATGTAGATGAGAAATGTGATCAGGCTGTGGGTATGTTCTCCCTCATCATCTTCCTCTCCTAGAATCTCTAGCTTCCTTCAAAGAACAGCTCAAGGATCCTATCCTGCCTGTTGCATTTCCTGGTTTTCCCTCTACTCTTGTTAATTAACACTGTCTCCATCTCAAAATTACTTTGTTTCTTCAGATACTTTGTTTTCAACTTTCTTCTATATGTGTCTATCCCATCTTAGAACAGAAGGTCCTTGAGAGCTGTTACAATTGCCTTTTTGTCTTTGTAGCTTCTTTGTAGCACAATGCCCTCTATAATAGTAGGTGTTTAATAAACCTTTGGCCTCTAGGTGGTGCAGTGAATAGAGTGCTTATCTTGGAATCAGGAGGACTTGTCTTCCTGACTCTTCCATCATGAAAAGTCAACTGCAAGTCACTCCCTGATATTATGGTCATTTGTGAGAATGAGGGACAAACACAACAATAACATTAAGGAGATGTCAGTCCATAGCTGTACACTTAGGTTAGTTTATCCCCCCTCAAAGAGTCGTAGGTATTCAAAGAACTGTTCTAATGAAAAAAAGTAGATTTTGACTCCTTTTTTGCTACTAATTTTGTAGTTTTGGGTAATTTAATTTCCCTGGGCCTCAGTTGCCTCATCTCTAAAAGGGGAATGATTCCTTCTCTACCTGAGGGCTGAGAACTGGATTATTTCTTAAGATTCTTCTTCTTAAGATTATGACCTATGTTCTAATCCTCATTTTGTCACTAATTATCTGGGTGATGTTGGGCAAATCACTAGGTCTCAATACACTGTATGCCTTGGTAAGCTGGGCAATTAACATGCACTGTATCCCTTCTATTAGAATGCATGGCACTAATGACTGTGACTGCTGGTCATAGAGGCATGAAGTCATGGGTTCACATCTTGCCTCTGACTTTTTATAACTTTGTGATTATGTGTAAGTTGTTTAACATCTTTGAACCATGCAGAACTTTCAAAGGATATTTACAGGTGAGTTGCTGTCTGATTTGGTGGAAAATGTTCCCAAAGTACTGATGCATTGAAAACCTCTCTCATAGGCTTGTTTTGAGAATTAGATGAAATGTCAGGTGTGGGAGTACTTTGTAAACATATCAAGAGCTATATAAGGGCAAGTCTTTTTTTATTATTGTAACTCAGGGGTTGCTAAAAATTTTAAACTTGTTTATAGACTATGTGCTCCTTTTGGGTAGGAATTCTTTCACTTTTGTCCCTGTCCCAGAACTATCACAGTACTAGGTATGTAGTAGATACTTAATAAAAGGTTGTTGATCGACACTTCTCTGTAGGTTTTTCCTCATAATAATATAGAAAAAGGACAGTTGAAAAGGATGAAAGAAACATATAAACAGGGAATCTATGTACTTGAGTCAAGTCAGCAAGTGGTTGCTTAATTAGCAAACAGCATGTGAAATCTAGCTCCATTTTGTTTAATGACTCTGGAATGAACACTACATAAATGTAATCTTTTTCTGTCATTTTTATATCATTTAGCTACTGAATGAGTTTTATGAATATGCTTTCAATTGCTACAAAGAAGACTTCTCTGTAGGCCCTAAAGCTACTTTGAAGAATTTGGGAAGGGGTGAGACTAAAGGAGACAGGCTGAGTTTCTTCATTGTGTAATTCTTAGAGTAAGCCTGGAACACATCCATAATTGACTGTTGTACTTTAGGGTTGGCCTAGTATAGAATGCTAATACAGTTCTCTTTCCCATTTAAATCTTCCAAAGTAGTGCCTTTGGAAAGGTTTTTTGAGGAGATACTTTGTCTAAAACTTTAATTAGAAATTCGTTTTGTGGGACAAAAGACATTTAGGAGGGTCACAGGAGTGGTTGTGTTAGGGTTAGTCCATCCTCTAGAGAGCCCACTCTCTTGGAATAGGAGGAAGATTGATCCTGGGAGAAGGTAGTCATGGCAATAGTTCTTCAGATAATGCCCTGGGGTCTTACACCTAGGTGTGGGGAGCCATTGAAAAACTCTGAGGCTTAGGGATCTCTCTGGGAAGGAAGTATACCATCCCCTTCCCCACCTTCATCTTTTCTAGTTTTGACTTTGGCACCAGCTGCCTGGGCGATTGGGGCAAGTGACTTAATCTCAATATAGCTCAGTTTCCCATAGGTGTCAGTCTTATGCACCTTTAGTAGTTGACCACTTTGGAAGGGTTCTTAATCTTTTTTTCTGTTTAGGACCCCTTTGGCAGTCTGGTGAAGCCCAGGGACCCATTCTAAGAATAATGTTTTTAAACAGATAAAATGAAACACATAAAATACAAGGGAAAACAATTATATTGAAACACAGATATACACATACACGCATGTGTGTATACATGTATATATTTTATATATGTTCACATATGATATATTCAAATATGTACACATCCGCATATGTTATATATAAACCAATTATATTGAAATATAGATACACATAGGCATATTTAATTCACAGTTAAGACTTCTTAGCTAATGGTCACAAAAGCCCAAGATTCTGATCTAAGGCCAATGTTGTTTCTAGTACACCTCACCTACCTTTTAGTAATCAAATTATTGATCTAACAAGGTGCTAGAACTTGAAAGGAATCATTTGGGTTTCTTAAAGATCTAAAGCTGGAAAGGAATTTAGGAGTTATTTTGTCCAGCCCCTTCATTTTATAAATGAGGAAACAGGTTCTTCCAGGTAAAGCGTCAGATGAGTAGTAAGTGGCAGAGTTAAGATTTTAATTGAGATCCTGGAATTCAAGGTTTAGCACTCTTTCCACTGCACCATAGCATTGATAATCTGCTTATTTGAATCATTCCAGTACTTTCAAACAGGTAGTTTTTGTCTATTTTCAGGGTCACATTACAATTAACCCAGCTACAGTAATCCATCAAGAAGGGGCTAAATCTTAGTGGTAAATAGTAGCAATATAGATTTCAAAGTTCTTAAGGACTGTACTATCAGAAGTATTACATAAATGCAGCTGCATAAAATCACATAAAATCATAGTCATCTAGTCCAATCCACCTCATTTTACAAATGAGGAAACTGAGGCCCAGAGACTGTTTCTATGTTCACACAGGTTTTGAGTGGCAGAACCCATATTTAAACCTAATGCTTTTCCTTACCACTGGAGTGATTTTTGTTTAGATCAGCTCTGAAAGAAACAGATTTAATTTGTTTTGTAATGTAAGCAAACTTGAAAAACTTCATCAGAAATAGACTTGCAGACTGCTACATGCATTAAAGAGTCTTCTACTGCCCTCTGGTGTCAGCTTGCTTAATAAGAAAGGCACAGGGTGGGAATGAGTTTCTTAACAATGAAGACAAAATAAGAAATTTATATTTGCTAATAGGAATCCTCTTGACTTTGCTATACAGAGAGTGAAAATCATACAGTAGTTTATTAAAATTACTAGAGTACTTAGGATCATAGATCTCAGATGAGAAGGCACTCTAAGAGTCAATTAGTCCAATCTCCTCATATTGCAGAAAAGGAAACAGGCTTGAAAAGGCTATTATTTGTTCACACAGATAGTAAACTTCAGAAGTAGGTTTTGAATCCAGGTCCTATGACTCCAGAGCTAGTGCTTTTTCAATCATGGTACACGACTCCTATATAGTTCAATTGTACTACACAAAAATTGAAAGAGCCAATTGTTAATTTTTTAGTGTATTTATACCTTGAGAATGAGGAAACACTACAAATCAGGGCTTGATTTAGTATTCTTGGTTATTGTCCAGACTTTAAAAAGTGACGGAGAGAATGTTAATAATATAAAATTAAAAGCATGGCATATATACTTCCCCACCCCCCTCCAGGGAGCTGGTTGTTAAATATTTACCAATACAGCCTCCCTTAAACAAAACCAATTTACCATTATTCACAAATAAAATTAATTTCTATGTTATGTATGTCCCTGACATGTTATTTATGCCTTGCTTAGTATTCCCTTCTATCCTGTCAATATAATAAGAAGCACTCACCAGAAAAAAAAGTCACAATAATAGCAAAGGAAAACAATGCTTGAGTTAAATTTAAGAAGTAGCAGAAATTCCAGGACTTTAGTCATTGTCAAGTTCATTTTTTTGATCTTTTGTCTTTGAACTGATTGAATTCTTCCACATTCCCTAGAGCTTCCCCAAATCAACCAAAGGAATTGACTATCAAGAAGTAAAATTGTTATGATATATAAAGATATTGGATAACTCTTTTAAAAGAAGTGATTCATGGTAGTAGTATAAAGTTATAAATTCTGCATTTGTATTATTGTTAAACAATCATGTCATGGAGTAATGATTCAGTACCTGCCTTCTAGAAACTCAAAAATGTTACTTCAGAGCTATAACTACGGGAGAGTAACAAGGATTTCATTTTCCAGCACCAACATTTAGACTTGATAATATGCCACTTAAGTTGATTGGTTATTTTGCCTCTTATCCTAGGCACAAAACTTCCTAGTTTTGCTCTGTGCTAAGTCAACATCACACTCTAGCCTTGTTTTAGGTCCTGCTATGATTCTGGTTTGGGTGGACCTGGGCAAATCCTAATAAGTTTTTTTTTTCTAAGACAGATCAATCTGTTTAGACACAGACTAGCATATAGAATGACAAGGGAGAAGAATTATTAACTAAGAGTTAATGATTGGTGAAGAATTGGACTATAAGGAAGGCCAAGTGTCACAGAATTGACACTTTCAAATTATAGTTCTGGAGAAGACTTTTAAGAGTTCCTTGGACAGCAAAGAGATCAAATCAGTCAATACCAAAATTAATTCAGCCTATTCATTGGAAGGTCCAATACTGAAGCTTCAGCTTAAATACTTTATTTACATAATGAGAAGACAGGACTCATTGGAAAAGACCTTGATGTTGGGAAAGATTGAAAGCTAAAGGAAAAGGGGATGGCAGAGGATAAGATGGGTAGACAGTGTCCTAGCTATCATCATCTGTTATTATTATTGTTTGTTAAGTGGCTTGCAAACCTTAAGTATGCTGGTGCCAGCTCTAACAGACTTGAAAGAACCAACTTGT
Source organism: Pseudochirops cupreus (assembly GCA_028627135.1). Taxonomy (NCBI): domain Eukaryota; kingdom Metazoa; phylum Chordata; class Mammalia; order Diprotodontia; family Pseudocheiridae; genus Pseudochirops; species Pseudochirops cupreus. The sequence goes on from CM053583.1 coordinate 110,296,844, forward strand.
TAAGTTTTCAGTGTGAGTATCTACACATTGGGAATTGACAGATACTACAAATCAGGGCTTAATCTAGTATTTTTGGTTATTGTCCAGACTTTCAAAAGCGATGGAGAAAACATTAATAATATAGGTTAAAGTTTAAAATGTCACATATATATATACACATATACACATGTATGTGTGTATACATGTATGTATGTAGGTATACATACATACATATATCTCCCCTGGAGCTCATTGTTAAACATTTACCAGCACAACCCTGCTTAGTGTCATATAAATGTAAGTCCTAACTAGTTATTACATCTCTTCTTGAGTCAACAGATCAGATATTTCTTCCTTTTCCTCACCTCCCATTCTCCAAGTCCCTATAGGGTTGCCTGGCACACTGTAGGCACTTAATAAATGCTCGTTGACTTCACTTGTTTGAAAACTTTGCTAAACTGATGTAGCTGTTACAAAGCTGTACTATCTCATCTACCCTCCTATGAGATTGAAGCACCAAGTTCCATGCATGCTAAGTCACTCTGAGTGTTGGGGAAAGAACTTCATTTAGCCTCTAGTTTTATGTTCCATCAACATGATAAAATAGGACTTGTGGTTAAACTGCCAGTTGCCTCATTGCATTCTTGAGGTTAGTCTAGTTTAGGCTGTTGGATCCAGGCTAGAGACAATTTTACTCAGTGTCTCTTCTTATTGCTGGCATTCTGTGAAGTCCCCACTGATTTCAGACACTTTCTAGTCTGAAAAGTCTTAAAAGAGTGAGTTGAGTTCACTCTTTGATGAGCCTAAAGGGGGATGACATGCAGAGGTCATGCGGAGGAGATCAAATGCCAACTCATAAGATTTTGACTGAGGAAGACATGATCAAAATGAGGAAAAATGAAGAAGTTTCTGTTTCCTGATAAAAGTTCTGTTGACCTTGAATTATTTATGAAAATCATATTTCATTTAAACAACAGACTACTAAAACACGAAATGAACAAAATGCCATATTCTCATTCACATGTTAAAATAATATTGAACAATCATATAAATCAAGGATTATATACTTGGAACTAGAAGGCACCTCAGAGGCTATATAGTCCAACCTTCTCATTTTAAGTGATGTCTAAGGTGGCTAAGAGGCTTACCCATTGTCACAAAATCATTGGAGGTAGGATTGAAGCCAAGTATTCTTGCTCTAAACTCAGTGTTCTTTCCATTATACTCATAATATTCACAAAAATTCTATAAAGTAGGAGTTTTATTATCCTCATTTTATAGATGAAGAAATAGGTTCACTTGTGTTAAATGACTTGCATAGAGTCACTCAGCTAATAAATGTCTAGCCTGAGATTTTATTCTATCCACTACACCACGCTGCCTCTCTATGGTATAAATCCAACCCTGAAATAGGTCTGGCATTTGA
>CM053583.1:110298748-110314515 GCA_028627135.1 Pseudochirops cupreus
ATTTTTCCATTGAGATATTTTACTTCTTTTTCTAATTTTTTAGTCTTGATGTTTTGTCTGACTGATTCTTGTTTCTTATAGAGTCATTAGCTTCAATTTGGTTGATTCTAATTTTTAGAGAATTATTTTCCTCAGTTTTTGAAGCTGCTTTTCCATATGTTCAGATTTCATTTTTATTTCACACATTTTTCTTTTTAAGGAACTGTTTTCTTCATTGTGATGTTTTTCTAATTTCGCAGTTTTAATTTTAAAAGAAGTGTTGATTTCATCTTCTACCTTTCTAATTTGGATTTCAAAGTTCTTTTTGAGCTCATATAAGGATGCTTTCTGTGCTTGAGACCAGTTCATAATCCCTGTTAAGGCTTCAGCTATGGATGTGCAGTCAATACTGTCTCCCTCTGAATTTAGTTCCTCTCTCTCACAGTAATAGGATTCCAGAGTCTTTGTCTTTGTAGCCTGCTTTTTACCCATTTTGAGGCAGGGCCTTAGCCACACTCTTCCTCTAGGGTTCCTAAGCCTTTAGTGTTTAAAATTTTTCTCTGGGGCAATAATTACTGTTTTCAGGGTTAGAGGCCGGGGGTGGGGGGGGGAGGATTGGAGCAGCAGAGGTTCACTCTGTCATCCTGGTCCCTGGAAGTTTGGATAGGGACTTTTTAAATTTCCAGGCTGTGTTTTGTTAGTCCTAGGAGTAGCTGCTGGCCCTGCTGCTGGCCCTGCCTTTGTCTCTTACCCAGCTCTGTCCAATCCCTGCCCTGTGGTGATAGACTTAGGAAAGGTCCTTGTGGTTGGTGGATCAACTTGCCACCATGTTGACCAGGCCTAGTTTGGGCCTCTCCCATTCTATGATTTTTTTAAACAAATAGGAGTCTCATATAATTTATAGTCAATTCCAATTTTAACACATATCTCAATTTAAAAAGCTATTTTAAAATTGACCACGTAAGCTGTTAGTTTATTAGACTCCCTAAGTTCTAATTAGATATTTCAATCAAACTAAATAACTTTTTGGTTGTTTTCTGATTCACACAAACCTTTTCCCTTTTTGTGAGCCAGGAAAGGGTTAAGAGCCAGTTCTATTCCAAAGTGTAGGCCTTATTTTTTTTCTTTCCTCTTGTCATCTTGAAACTCACTGACACAGCCCCCAAAATTGTCTATTATCTATGATGTAGAGATAACCTGAGTGGTTTCTTAAGCCAGCTCTAAATCGACACACTAGCCTTTGGAAGTGTGAGAATAATCATGGTCCAGGCGTGATTGTCAAGCAATCTGTTTATTGATACCATGAGCAAGGTTTTTATAGAGTAATGAAACAAAGAAGGTAATTATAGGTCACTTAGTTTTCTAATACTCTTTTTTCATTTTCAAGATGCCAGACAGTGATGTCAATTTTTAGGCCTTGAAGATAACCATGTCCTTGATACCAATACCCAAAGACTTCAAAGAATAGTATCTAAAAATGTACGGGAGAGCTAACACCTTCTCGCAGTAATCCCAGAACAGGGCACATCCCTGGATCACAGGATATCAGGAAGGCTCTGATTTACAGCCACTTCTCAAGGAAAAATCAAGATTAGTCACTTGGACTGGCCACAGGAAAAACCTAGAGCTAACTTATCTAAAGACCAGCCTGATTCCTGGATCAGATGTTTTGGCTCCCTTCATCATGAAATTACTTTCTACTCTTGATAAATCCATATAGATCTAAGGGAAAAGATTTCCCCCTCCCCTTTTTCTTTTTATGTGTCCTTTTATATCCCAGAACCAGACCACAGTTCAGGAATGTAGAGGGAGAGAACAACTTTTTTCTAACTTTTAGGGATGTAATAAACAAGACACAGAAAGATTTGCCAGCACATACCATGTTTCTTTCAAATTCTGATTCTATTAAAATAATCTTTACTTCACTGAGTATATTTTCTTTTTCTCTCTCTGGATGCTAGTCAGCCAAGAAAATGGAGGGAGAGAAAGCGAAAGAGACTCTCTTACAATTACATGACTTCTCACTTTCCTGTCCACATGCTTCTCCCCTCAACCTGACTAACTGGAAAGCCAGCATTTCCACATTTCTCCTTCTCCTTTACATTGTCAGCTATATCCCCAGCTGTTGTGGGCTGCTCAGTGTCTAGCACTAAGCGTGATCAGAGATGTGAAAAAGAAATGACCAGGCCATGTAGGTAGTTCAAGGAAGAACCATGAACTCCATTTAATGATGATTTGAACAAGATTTTTAAAGATCTGAAAGACAAAGATTCAAGCACTCTCACCAATAAGCTCAGTTTGTCGCATCCTGGGATATTATCATAGTTTTATCATTACAATAGTCTGTTACATCCTGGAAGTAGCTCAGATAAAATCAGGCTCCTTAATTCTAGGCACCACAAAGTCTTGGGAAAGCCAACAGGTCTTTGCAAAGTCAGTTAGTCTTTTTTAAAGGCATAACAAAGATTTTGCAAAGAGAGCAGGCTTTCAAGCATCTAGGTTTTGTCTAGGCCAAAGCTGCTTCTCCAAGACATCTGCATAAGAACTGACCCCCCAAATCAAGTATTTTGGCTTTCTACACCCAGCAATGAGAACAGTGGCTTTCAACATATCTCCTTCTGCCTGGAATTCCTCCAGCAACTTCCTGTTCTCAGTCTTTGAATCTAGGAATTTGAAAGTGGCTTTTTTTCCCTTAAGGCTATGAGAAAGCACCATTTCATATCTGTCACTACCCATCTCCCTCCTTTGCCCTATCTGATGGAACATATTCTCACCAGAAGGAATTCTAATCCTTTTTGGCATTTTCAAGGTGTCCTTGTACTCAAGCAGTGGTGCAACACAGGCCAGTCCCCTACCCCCATACCCCAGAGGCCATCCAGGGATTCTTAAAGAATTAGAAGCAGTGAAAAACTATAAATTTGATATAGTATTCCCTTGGCATTCCTTTGATATCCTCCCAACCACACCAATTCTAAGATCCAGAATTCTCCTGGCTAGGAAAATCTGGACATCGTCCTATAGCCTTGGGGTGAGTTTGACACCAAAGGTAGAGTCCAAGAGGTTCCAGATTGATTATAGGAGTTTAATTAACCATTATGAATACTTTCAAACAGTAGCAATCTGGTATAACTGCCAGAAGATTTAGTGGATCCTCACAGAGACTCCCCCAAAATCCCTCTAATAATTATAGAAATCAGACAAAGGGAGGAGTAGAAATGCAGTATATTACTACTGATTGGCAGATATTTTGGATTTTCTGCTTAGGAGTGAGCTCATTTCTGAGCTTGGGCATTAAAAACCATTATAAATGGCCAAACACAGGGTTGGGGACAGGTTATTTGCTGGTCACAAAATGGTCACCATGTTCATGTCATGACTTATACCAGATAAATTATTTGAGTTGTGACTCAATGTCTGAATGATGATTTTTAACAGGTCACCATGTCTGGGTGTCCACCTTTTACAGAGTTTAAGTTTATGATTTTCACTTTTTACTATGTATTATGGCTTTTACCAACCAGGACCTCACATAGATTAATCATTATCAAAGTGGTTGGTCATAGTACAATGGGAACCCAATTTAAATTGGTATGCATGACTTGCTGCCCTGATCCACACCCAGACCATTCCTGCATGCATGGGAAAGAGTCATATTTAAACTTCCAAGCTGAGTCATTAATCAACTGAAAATATTTAGTTTAGCCTTCTTTGACTTGAATGAAGTGACTTTTGAACTAATCCATCACTGAGCCAGATGAGCAAAAGTTCTTTTTTCTTGAACCTGGGATAAGTTGGTTGTAATTTGCATGATCCGTTAAAATTTTTCAGGGTTTATCAGTGTGACTCATGGTCTCAACTCCTCCCTTCTGAGTTACCTACTTTCTCAAACCCTCCCTTTTGTGTGTACGTTCCTGACTACAGGGATAGTAAGTGCTTTAAGAAACACTCTTATTAGTGGGAAGAATTTCCCTTCTTTGATTCTGACCTTTTGTTATATATAGAATATAAGTAACATTGAACCTTCTATCCTGTTGTCACAATGCTTTTTAATGAAGACTTCGTTCTTTTAGCTGGAATCAAAACATATTCCTCTAGTAAAAAGAGGAGAGATAGAGTAAGAGAAAAAAATTTGTTTTTTGTATTAAGCAAAACTTCATCAAAATAATCTTAGCTATAAACCGAAAATACCACTAGTATGAGAATGTTGAGATACAAAAAAGAAGCCCGAAGTTTGTTATTTGGTTTGTTTTTAGACTAGACCTATGATTTCATTGCTATAGTAACTCCTTCTCCCTCTGCCCATGGATAGGAAGCTGTTCTATAATTTCTTGTCCTGAGGGTTGTTTGAGGCACTGGGAGGTGAAGTGAGGTGAGCACAAACTTAATACTGTCATAAATGACCATTCATGTCAAATTCAAACAGAAATGGTTCCCTGCCAAGGCATATTGACTTTGAGACCCATAAATTCACATTATCTTTGCTGTATTTAAAAAAAAACATATTTCTTTATTACATATTAATCTGGTTCCCTAGAGTTGTGTAGGTGGTATTTTTGACATCTTTGGCGAAGGTTACATTGACTAGAGAGTCATTAGACACTACACTGACATTCTGCTTATCAAATATCAAATATTAATGATTATACTACATCAAATTTATAGTTTTTTACCTCTTCTAGTTCTTTACATTTCATATATGTAGAGAACAAAGGGGTATACATTTCAAATACTGATGCTTAATTGATATACAAAAGACAGTTGACTTCAAATTTTCTTTCTAGCTGATTATGTGACATAAAAATGAAGAAGAAATTTCAGGAGAGTTCTTCATGTGCTACAACATACTACTGCTATATTTTTAGAAGCACTATCTTAATTTCTACAGGAGTAGCTTTTTAAATGATAGTAATAACTGATATACTATAGCTAAAATTTGGAAAAAGATTTATAAACATATGTTTAGCAACCAGCCAAAGTCAAAAAAGGTTTTAAAAGCTTGTACAAGTGACTTTACCTCAGGGAATATATCTGTTTAGTTCTCTTCCTCAAGCTATTAACCAACATTTTATTAAATGTCCTCAGCTGAATAGCAAAATAAACTCCTCTGAATTTTTTTGTTTGCTTGCTTGTTTCGTTTGGCTTCAGGAATCTGTGAACACAAAGCAATAAATGTTAACAAGAAGGTAAACTGAATAGGACTGAGAGCCTTTCATCATATCATGCTACTTTGTATTCAGCTTTAAATAAATCATTTTTTAAGCTGCTTATTAAACTTTTTTTTCACCTCAATAATGGAGCAGCGGGGATTAAAAAGGCAGAATATGTGGACCCAGGTTAGTCTTCTTGTATGGTCCTGGCCTGTGTCATTTGGTGTTGTGCTACTGACGTCAGTGGCAGTACTGCAGCCTTCTTCTACTCTTTGGGTCTTACTCTAAGACCAATCCTCCTGGGATGACATTAAAAGCCCTCTTCTGCTTCCCACGTCTGGTTACTAGATCCCAATCTACTGTTCCATAGTTTCTGCCCTGGTCACTTACCTGTGAGGAGAATTTGCAATCTTGTGCTAGAAGGGACCAGTCATGGTTTTTCTTTAGATTTAAGATCTTGATCTGGTGCTCATCTGAAATCATTGCTGGAATAGTTGTCAAGGGAGCTAGACTACAGTGCTTCTTACTCTATTACAGGCCTGAACAACATACAGTTCACTGCTTGCAGCCTTCCAAATGATTTCAGACAGCCCATAAAAAAATGTAGAGGATGTAAAAGAAAGTAAAGATGTAACAAGATGTCCATGCTCCCCTTAACCCACCTTCCACTAGTCACTATTGTGCCCATCACATGATGGGTGATCTTGGTGGGTGGGTTGCCATTGTGCATGCTCTTCTGTTTGTCATGCAACCCATAGCAACAACCATCTTTATGCCTTTACTTGGAAAGTGAGCCGGTAAAAACCTATCTGTGGCCCAAAGAAGTTTAGTCTATTTTAATTTGGGCCCTACGTACAGCCAAGTTGTGCAGGTTTCTCTACCATTTTGTTTGATCAAAGTGATTCATTCTGGATTCCTGCTGCTGTTGCACTGAGTCTCTCATGAACTCAAGGCAGCATGATTTCTCCCCACTTCCAATGTGGCATCCCCAGACTTTCCAACTTCTGTGCCACTAAGATGCAATTTTATCAAACTCTGGTCTCCTCCATTACCTCCTTCTCTGTTTAATACATAAAACTTGCTTCTTCTATATGGACTTAATCTTTCATCTTCTGTTCTTTCACACCATTTTTTCTTAGAGGTGCAAAGCATTTGCTGGATGTGGAATCCTACCTTTCTGCGATGCTAGACAAATAGACATCCAAGGGTCTCCTCCACCTTGATGTCTCCATAAGATAAACCTTAAAATTTTGTAGGATCTTTATAACCATGGAACACAAGTGGAACTTTCTTCCCTTGGGTGACAGATAGCATCATTTTCATCTCCTTTTTCAGGAATCTAATGTTAAACTATTTCCAACATATCTTGTGGGTGATATAATTTCTCCAAACTAAATAAATATGATATGAATTCTTTCCACAATTATGGGGACTACCAAAGGTTTAGAATACAGTATAACTGATACTATCTTATAAAAGCAATTATTTCTTTGTCAAATATTTCTGTTTTCAAAGTTTTCTATTTTTAAATAATTTGAACCAAATTCTGATTGCCCTTTCGATTCTTTTTGGCTGTGGAAATCTAAGAGAGAAAATTCAATAATAACTATCATTTTAAAGTTCACCTATGAGAGGTATCAGATTGACAGCCTTATAAACTATTTTTCTTACAAAACAGATACAAAGGAGACAGTGACAAGAGCCAGACAGATACTTCTATTTGAAATTGGCGTTTTTTAAATTCAATGAGTCTTTTCTCAGAATTTTTTTTTCATAGAAGACTCTAAATGTAGGGGGGATATGAATATGGGTATGAGTGTTTGTGTGTGTGTGTGTATATGTATATACTTTTATGGGAGGAGTGTCAAAAATATCAAGAGCTCTATCTACATACATAAAGACTGAATGTAATCTTCTGTTCTAAATTCTGCCAGCATATGTGTGTGTGTGTGTGTGTGTGTGTGTGTGTGTGTGTGTGTGTGTGTGTGTGTGTGTGTGTACGTATGTGGTGCCAGATGTATTGGTCTCACTGATTTTTTAAAAAACCATTACTATGATTGTCTGGCTCTTTTCCATGGTAAAATATCTGTTGGGTGTGAAATTTAAATTAATAGTTAAGAGTTTTAGTTAATCACTGGAATTAATATTTGTGGATCATATTGGGATTTAATTGAATATGCCTCAGTAGTAGAATTTTTAAGACTTTAGGTTCCCTAATTTTAAGGGCTACAATCTGGTACTGTCTTATGAGGGAGCTAAGGAAGATGAGCGTAAGATTAGTCAACCTGGTCAGGAGATGTTTTGCCTAGCACTGAGATTCTCTGCTGTTGTGGTATCTGGCACGGGACTTTCCAAAGGCTATTGTTCAACTCTGTTTTTTCCCTATTGCTATAGATTCTGGACACCCCCTGTTGCAAGTCAGCATGAGTTAGCAAAATATAAGCCCACCCTCCACCTCTGTTGTAAATTTAAAATTTAATTTAATTTTAGTTTAAGATCTTAGTTTAGTTTATATCACTGACTTATGTAATCAGCTATATAAAAAACTACTCTGTCAGATGAATCTTTGGCTGCTAATGAGCCATTAATCTTTTACTGGCAATTGCCTTCCTTGCTAATAAATTGATCATGCTTGGAACTTTGTGCCTCAGTTTCTCTTGATTACAGATTTTTATTGCAGCAGGGTGGAGGGGAGTAGAGAGAACATATTAGATTTGGGTCCAAGAGATCTGAGTTCAAATTCTACTTTGACTCTTATCTATGAGACCATAGGAAATTCATTTTTCCTCTGTAGGCCACAGTTCCCTCATCTGTAAAATAAGAATATTGAACCAGATGATCTTTAGATGACTTTTCTGGTTCTAAATTCCTTGACAGTCATTTTTTAATCTGGCAAATTAAGTGGTGTGGTAGCATGGTACTTTTAAATATGCATTAGAAACTATTGTAATAGAACTTATGCTGGGCCTACCCAGATCACCTAACATGGAAGCACTCTACCATTCCCTGTCACAAAGTTGCAAAGTATTCTCCTTTGATTGGTTGCATAACTGCAATATCTTTAAAATTGACTGGATGTAAATACTTGCTTTCTGGGTACACTCAAAGCACAGGCATCATAAACTTAACTGAAGGGGGGACTCTCCCTCTCTTTTACCCCAACTCTGAGAAATGGGCCTAGAGGTGTTTGTTTCTGTTTTGTTTTACTTGTCTTCACTTTCAGACGCAGGAGGTGATCCCTACCAGACTCACAGCTATGGTGACTCTGGAGTAAATGCCAAGAGGGATTTGGTAGCCAGCCAGCCTACCTGGCAGATAAGCTCTGAGAAGCAAGGGGGCTAGGATTTAAGCCCAAACAAGGTTTTGCACTTAGAACTCAACTGTGTTCTATAGGAACCATGGTAAACTACAAACCTTATCCACTTCCCATCCCTAGAAGGAAAACCATCTTGGGGGCTGTAGCTATTTGTAGAGAGCTTAGACCAGGGGTGGGAAACCTGCTGCCTCAAGGCCACATGTGGTCTCCTAGGGCCTTGTGTGAGGCCTTTTATTAAGGTGATTTGTTCTATGAAGTTTGGATTCAATGAAAGAGCCACACTTGGGGACCTAGAGGGTCCCATGTGGCTGTGAGGCTGCAGGTTCCCCCGCCAATCTAGACACTCTCCAACCCCCTTAAAGGTAGCACAGGACCCCAAAGGAGAAGTAAAATGTAATCTACCTAGCCTTTGATCAGTGAAGACGAGGGCAATCAGTGTCACACTATTTTCCTTTTCTTTCTCAGGGTACTAGGTAAGTAGATGTCAATCAGAGTTGTCCTTTGTACAATTTAAATTTACCACTGTTGCTTTCAGGGTTCTTGAGTTTTAAATATTTTATTTGTGCTTCATAAATTACTGTAGTTGGTTCTCCTAGTCATATCAACCCAATTTAATAAACATGGAGTACCTATTATGTTAAAAGCACTGGGAATACAAAGACAAAAAATGATTCAGTCTCTGTCCTTGAGTAATTTGAATTCTATTGGTGGTGGACAATGCATGTACAAGTGAGTAAATATAAGATATATATGAAGTAATTTTGAGAAAAAGAGAGTGTTAATAACTGGGGAAATAAGAAAACATTTATTGTAGAAAGGAGCATTAAAAAAACAACTACATAAAATTTGAATCCAGTGTAAATTTCTTGAGGGGAAGGAAGCATGGTGTGGTAGAAAGAACACTGAAGCGAGAGGAAGATTGAAATTCTAGATCTACCCAGTACTAATTAGCTATGCCATCAGGGAGAAAACACAAATCTCCCCAAGTACCAGTTTTCACTCCTCTAAGGTCCTTTTAAGCTAACTTTTCATAATTCTGATTTAGAAGCCGCATCAGCTTTCAGAAATGGGGTAAGTTAGGAATGTAATGTGATGCTTGCTTATCTTTGACAGAGAGTTCTCTGTTAAATGTGAGACCTGCAGATCTCTGATAAAAAAGTGAGAAAAGATATTTTAGTCACATTCCTACAACTTCTGCCAAAATGGATACTTTGTATAGAAAAGATATTCACCTATCCATATTCCTATTGGGTTTCTTCCTCTGTGGTTGTTTAAACCAGTTTTCAAAATCTTAGGAGGTAGTGCTTGATAAAACATAATTATGTAAAAGTTATGCTCTTTTACATTTTGAATTACTTATTACTCTAATTTAAAAGTAAGGCATCTAGTTTTTTAATATTCCACAGCAGGTTACATTTTAGGGTGGATAAAGTATTTGGGTTTTTTAATCAGGAAAATTTGGGTTTAAATATGACCTCCTGAGTTCTATAAACCTTGGTAACCCTGGGCAAGTCAATTAACTTCCATGTTCCTCAGAAACTTCCTAAGAACTCTTCTAAATCTATGGTCAGAATAATACAACTTAATCAGAAAAGGAAAGACACTAGCAACTGAGGTACTGAGAGAAACCTCTTGCTGAAGATGGGTGTGAGCTGAATTTTGAAGGAAGTCAGGGAAATTAAGAGGCAAAGTACCTCGTGTTCTATGGAGCCATTGAGGTACATCATTAGCATGATAGCTAATGCCAAAGCTAGGGGACAGTAGATGGAATTTCATTTTTGAGGACTAGTGTAGCCAAACTGTAGAATGTGAAGACAAATAAAGAGTAAGAAAACTATGAAGGTAGGAAATTACCAGTTTGTGAAGGGTTTTAAACACCAAGAAGAAACTATTATTGATCCTGGAGATAATAGGAAATCAATGGAGTTCACCAAACAACAAGTAGCATGGCCAGAAGTAAACTTTAGCTATGTGTAGACCAGTGGTATCAAAATCAAATAGAAAAAGGGACCACTGCACATATGGACTTAGAAAACCACTTATTAACATTTTCTATCTTCTAATGCATTTTTATTTTTTTAAAAAAATTCCCAATTCAAATAAATAAGTCAATGTTTCTGAGACACATTTTAATCTGGCTCCAAAATGCAAGGACGTGTAAGCTTATAAGTCTGACACCACTGGTATAAATCAGCAACAACAAGGTCAGGAAGGCACCAAACCTAAAATCACAGAACCTGCCCATCTGTTAATTTGGCAGATGTCTATTTGTGAGTTGTCCTAAGGAGTCCTAGAATAATTTACTAGGTCTCTTTGTGATCCACACTGTATTATGATTTCCTACCTCAATGATTTCTACTCAAATCAATTGATGGTTGGGAGTTGGCTACACCACATTTTGGCTTCTTCAGTAATGTTTTGTCTTTTATTGTCTGAATCAATTGGAAGGGCTACTATAATTTTAAAATCATCTACAAATGCAGGATGATTTGTCTGTTGTTTAATTGGCTTACTGCAGTTGTAATAACTTTTCCAATAAGTAGCCTTTTCTTCTCCAGAGTTTCTTAACTTAGGTCTTAAGCATTCCATTAAATTTTTCTATTATCCCTATTGCTTGAGGTTATGTACTACATGATAACTCTATGTAATTCCCTGAACTTAAACCCTATTCTTAACCTTGTGAGCAATACAATATGATATCTGCTCACTTCCAATTATTAAAGGCTCAACATAATAGTCTTTTAATAAACTTAGCCCTTCCATAATAGAGTTGGTATTGGCTTGCATACAGGGATATGTACATAGAGATAGCTGTTAAACAGTAATTCTTATTAAGGCTATCATTAAGAGGATCAGTGTAATCTATTTTCCATCCTGTTCCCAGAGCCCAACCTTTAATGATACATCTGGGTAACAGTTTCAACATTAACCTAATTTTTGGGCAGAGCAGTATACTGCTCATATTAGCTACTTCCTCTATCCTTAGTCCCATTCTATCTTCTATTCAAGATTTGGTTAGCTGAATGCCCAAGTATCTAATTTTCTCATGTGCTGTTTTGCTAGGATTCTATCCTGTAGCTATTCTCCTTTACCTCTTTATCCTCAATTTGCTTATGTAAGCCACCCTTTAATTCCATTCATCTGATTTCCTTTTAGTATGAGCTGAAACATACCCAACCTTAATCTTCCTATTTGTCCTTCTATGTCCTTCATATTTGTTGATCTATGCCTTCCTACATCTAGCTGACCATCTGACAATCCATTAGCCATTGGCCAAGAGTCAGTATAAATCACATTATAGAGTTTTTCTCTTACCCAGTTTTCCCAGAGCAATTCAGAAGATGGAAAGAAAGATGAAAAAGGAACAAGACTTAATAGTATATGGATCATAGACTTAGATTTGGAAGGGCTCTCGGAGGTTATCTAGTCCTCATTTTATAGATGAAGGAGCTGAGAGGTAGTAAAATATCACTACTTCTTCAGATTTTTAAAAAATGACTAAATCATAGGGTCTGATGTTAGTGGAAAAGATATCACCCAGAAGAAAAGTGAGGGCAAGTTGGAGATGCAAGACTGGAGGCCAGCAAAGAGATTAGAGGTGGATAAATAGATTTAAGAATGATCAGAATAGAGATTAAAGTTAAATCCATGGGAATTGATGAGATCACCAAGTAAAGTAGTATATAAAGAGAGAAGAAAAGAGGGTCTGGAACAGAGCACTATAGTACAATGGGCATGATCTAGATGAAGGAGTAGTCAGAAATGTAGGAGAACCAGGAGAGACTGGCATTCTGAAAACCTAGAGAGAAGAGAATCTCAAGGAGAAGAGGGTGACTGACAGTGTCAAAGGCTGCGGAGAGTTCAAGAAAAATGAAGATTGAGAAAAGACCATTGAATTTGTCAAGTAGGAAATCATTAGTAATCATGGAGAAAGTAGTTTCAGTTGAATGATAAGGTCAGAAGCAAGATTATAGGGAGTAAAGAAGAGTGAAAGGAGAGGAAGTAGAAGTAACTATTGTAGATGGCCTTCTTAAGGAGTTTAATCCCCCAAAGTCAAAGAGATATGGGAAGATAGTGGAGAAGGATGATCAACTGAGGGTTTTTTGAGTATGGGAGAGACATTGGCATCTTTGTAGGCAGTAGGTAAATAGCCAGTACACAGGAAGAGACTGAAAGTAATTTTTTTTTAATGGTGATTATGGAAAGGACAAATGGTTGGAAGACAGGATGGAACAGAATTGCTTGTTCAGGTAAAGAGGGGTTCATCTCAGCAAGGAGTAAAGCCGCCTCTTTGAGACTGGGATGAAGGAAGTCATCTTATGATAAGAGATGAAAAGGAAAGAAGAAGAAGGGACTCTTGGCAAATGGACTTTTTTTTTTTTGTAAGGCAACCAGAGTTAAGCTACTTGCCCATGGTTGCACAGCTAGTAAGTGTCAAGTGTCTGAGGCCAGATTTCAACACAGGTCCTTCTGACTTCAGGGCTGATTCTTTATTCACTGACACAGCTAACTGCCCTTGGACTTTTTTTTTCAGTAAAAATGAGACAAGGTTCTCAGCTGCAAGGATAAAGGTAGGGAGAACCATGAGAGGTTTGAGGAGGGATGAAAAACTTTGGAAGAGTCAAAGTAAAGGGTAGGATAGTGAGTTAATAAGGGAGATAAAGGGTTGTCTAGCAATAGTGAGGGCCCATAAATTTGTAGTGGACCCATTCTGAATGGTTGTTTGAATTTTTTGTCACCTTTATTCAGCAGCATGTGTATAGGAATGAAGGCAGCAGATAGTGGGAGTGATACAAGGCTGATACTTGGCAGGGCACAATCAGTGACATGATAACAGACCAGGAATTCAAGAAAAGAGACAATGTAGAGTTGAATTGATTCATCAAAGAGTCAAGCTGGGCAAAGGAGGAGAGAGTGACTAGTACATGCAAGGAAGATGGCCGGGGAGTCAAGGGATTGGAGTTTGTTGTAGGCAAAGAGAAGGGTTTGCATGAGAAAGCAGAGGGAGGAGTAGTAAACAATAAATTGTGATGAGATAAGGGAATTCCAGAGAGCTTGAACATGGAGGTGCTGTGTTTGTGGTGATTGCAATATCAAGAGTATAATCATCTTTGTGTGTAAATGAAGTGGAATGAGAATCAAGTAGGTTGAGAAACTGTGATTAGGGTATTGTAGTGGCAAGCAAAGGAGTATTTAGCACCTTGTTACAATTCAAGTGTCTTGAATCCTTGTTCATGATTATATCAAATCTTTATTAAGAAACAGAACCTGTGAAGGCTACAGTGGGAGGGACTTGCCAAAGACCAGGAACAGAAAGGACATAAGAGGTGGGCAGAACAGGGAGGAGCTAAAGACCATATAAAAGCAGGAGCACAAGCTGGGACAGAGAAGAATTGAGAAGGAGAACACCTGTGGTGTCTGATATTCTGTTTGTTTGTTCTGTCTGTGTTGATTTGTATTTGTTACTTTGTCAGACAGAAACATTCTGTCTGTTGATTGTGTTACTTTGTCAGATAGAAAGATTCTATCTGTTGATTATGTTACTTTGTCAGATAGAAAGACTCTGTTGAATTCTTACTTTGTCAAACAGAAGTACCCTATCTGTTGACTTGTGTTGATTTCACAGGCAGAAAGTGAATTGAGATTACAGTGCTGACAATGTGCATGAATGTTGTTGTGACTATTAAGCTTTGTCTTCTCAGAAACAGAAACTGCAAAGTGTTTGAGGTGAACTGGTCACCATGAGCTTCAATATGGAATGGGAACTGGACAAGGAGCTGCAAATGAAACTGGACATGGAGCTGAGAGCTGCCTATCTGTGAATCCAGGTGACAGTTGAGTGAATTCAGGTGAGATCTGGGAACATGGAAGAGGAACCATGGAATTTGGGAGCCAACCTCAAGGCCAAGATGAAAGGACCTTTCCTTGGATACTTAGTTCTGACTGACAAGATCATGATTTATTGTGACTTAGGGGTGGGAGAACTTTGTCCTTTGAATCCTGAATAATAGCTTTTGTTTAAAACTATGTGGCCACTTTAGAGTTAAGTTGTTATGTCATTGTGAATGCTGTACTTTGGTTTCTGTGAATGTTGTGCTTTAGTTTACTGCTGAATAGAGAGTTCAACATACTATGTGATCAGAACCTTAAAGCTATTCACAGTAGTAGTCCTATGGAAGACTGCTTGTGCTTGGCTTTACAGGTGTTTAAACAAGTATTGATATGGATGCTGAAATCCCATAGAATGAGTACAGGAGTTGAGGAGGAGAAAAAGACTGTAAGCCAGGCACTGAACATACTGAGGAAGGAAGGAGAATGTCCTGGATGTCTGCAGACATCTAGGATTTTAATTGGATGGAAAATGTGGATTACATAAACCTCAAAGGTGGAGAGGTAACTGAGTGATGGGGGGGGGGACTTGAAAGTGGCAGTGGAGAACAAGGAAGAGTCCAATCCCTACCTCAAGTAAGCAGAAGGCAAAGAGTTAAAGTGCAGCTAGTACCGGAAAGTTTGACCAGGGAGGTTGTCATCAGTAGGGAGCCAAGTTTCAGAGACTGCCAGAAGACAGGAATAGAAGAGGAAAAATATTTAAGATGAAGGGAAGTTAGTTGCCTATAGAGCAGGTATTCTGGAAGGCACAGTGGAACGGGTGGTAAATTTGTTTGGAACTTCGTTGTGGGAGGGGGATGGAAATAATTAATTGGGTGGTAGGGAATGGGGAAAGAGGTTTGGATGATAACCTACAAGGGTTTAGAATCTAGAGAATGACCAGTTGTGGATATGTTAATCAGTAAATGAAAGTCCCCTCTCCTCTTCCTAGAGGAAGCTGGAGATCAGGCAGAAGACTCATGCAGCATGAGATAGAAAGTACATACTCAGTATAAGAATACAAGTCATTCCCCAATTGATAAATGGTCAAAGGACATGAACAGGCAATTTTCAGAGGCAAAAATTAAAGATATCTTTAAACATATGGAAAGTGCTCTAAATCACTACTGATTCGAGAAATGCAAATCAAAACAACTTTGAGGTACCACATCTTACCAGTCAGATTGTCTAAGATGACAAAACAGGAAAATGAAAAATGCTGGAGAGGATGTGGAAAAATTGGAACACTAATGCATTGTTGTTGGAGTTGTGAACTGATATAACCATTCTGGAGAGCAATCTGGAACTATGCCCAAAGGGCCATAAATAATTGCATACCCTTTGACCCAGCAATACCACTATTGGGGTTATATCCCAAAGAGATCACAGAAGTGGGAAAAGGACCCATATGTACAAAAATATTTATTGCAGGTCTCTTTGTGGTTGCAAAAACTGGA
>CM053583.1:110314615-110328273 GCA_028627135.1 Pseudochirops cupreus
GGAAGGAGATGGACTTCATAATTACCTGGAGAGGCATATACAAATTGATGCTAAATGAGAAGAGCAGAACCAGGAAAAATTTGTATACAATCACAGACACATCGTATGTGTGATGACCAACCTTGATAAACTGGGCTCTCCTCAACAACGCACAGCTAGAAGACAACTCTACAAGTCTCAGGATGGAAGGAGATATCTACATTCAGAAAAAGATCTAGAAATACTAGAGTTTAAATGCAGACTGAAGCAATACATGCTATCATTCTTTTTCATGTTTGGTTCTGCTTCTTTTTTTCCCAGTGATCACTCATTGGTTACAACCCTTCTATACAACCAGACTATTGTACAATGTGAAAGTATTTGCAGATCTCATACATGATTGCATGCCACCATGGGGGGGGGGGGAATGGAGGGGAGAAAATCTGAAACTCAAGTGATTGTGGAACTGAATCTTGTAAACTGAAAGTAAATTAAAAAAAAAAAGTACATGCTCAGGTGGAAGGCCCCGTATCTTGTCTCCTCTTTCCTCCAAAAGCTAGAGATCAGACAAAAGACAATGAAGCAGGAGACGGTGAATCAGGAGACAGAAGGCATACCCCAGCCAGTGACAGTATTCCTCTTCCTCTTCCTTCAGGAGATACATACAGCAGGAAACAGCAGGTTCATGGTCAGATGAAACATGATTTCTTACCTCACCTTTTCCCACTGGAGGCTGGTGCAGCAGAAGATGAAAGTTGAGTTCTCACAAATGAATTCAGGCTAGCCAGAAGGAGGAGGAGAGGAAATGGACATTTGAGAGGTAGAATAAACCGGGGTGGCCCACCATGGCTGATGTTGAGGTTCCACCTCTATGGCCATGCCATTTTGTTCAGTGAGGCAGACAGTACAACTGAGGCTGTAACAGGGTGCATGTCCACTTGCTGGTGAACTTTTTCATGACCAAAAATTGATGGAGATGGTGAAGTGCCTTTTTTCATCTTTCTCACTTCCTTTCTATCAAAGAGGATGACTGTGTAAGCAATCCATAGGCTTTTTTTTGTTGTTATTTAAAGTTATTTATTTGTTTCAATTTTTTTTGGTGGGGGGAAAGCAAGGTAGTTGGGGTTAAGTGACTTGCCCAAGGTCACACAGCTAGTTGAGTGTCAAGTGTCTGAGATTGGATTTGACCTCAGATCCTCCTGACTGCAGGACCGGTGCTTTATTCACTGTGCCACCTAGCTGCCCCTACTTGTTTTAATTAATAGTAAATCTAGCTAGATAAAGGATTCATTCTGTTTCTGATGGTAAGATTTTGTTTTCTGTGAAAAGGAAGGTAGGAAAAAAAATAGTGAATATCCTGTAGTATACACACACACACACACACACACACACACACACACACACACACACACACACACACATATATATATATACATCAAGTATATATGTATATACATCAAAGGTTCAGACCTTTCATCTAAATTATTAGGACTCTATTCTGGCTGGAGACTCAAACCAAGCAAGAGTTTATCTTATTGATATTAGTGATTATTATATCTTACAAACATCCTAAGCAGGGTAGCAAGCCAGATTCAGACAAAACCCTAACCAGAAGAAAACTGATTTAAGTGGTGCAAGGAGGATGAATGAGTAAAAAGCAAGGGATGACTCCCTCAGAAGGAAGTGCCTAAGCAAGTTTCCTCTCCCTCATTGTTCTTTCTCAGCATAGCTATAAATCTTGACAAGCAGACTAAAGGCACTACGACAAGGGTTCTTAAACTGGGGGATGGGAAAAAAATTAAATCTTTATCTTCACTAACCTTTGTTTTCCTTTGTAAATCTATTTATTTTTATGCTATATTTAAAAAAAATATTATTCTCAGGAGTACATAGTTTTAACCACATTGCCAAGGGGGTCCAAGACACAAAGAAAATTTAAGAAACCCTGGACTAAAGGAAAATCTTGCCCCCAGGGTCAGCTGAAGAAGGAATTGGAGGATATTAAAGAGGGAGTAGTTTTCTGCTAACCTAAAACACCTCACTATAATAGTGTATTATATATGTGTATGTGCACACATATGTGTGTATATATGTATATATAAGCACATGTGTCTATATGTTGTATATATGTGTGTGTAATAAATATTATAATGGGCATCTAGGTAGTGTAGTGGATAGAGTGCCTGGAGTTGGGAAGGCTCATCTTCTTGAGTCCAAATCTGGTTTCAGACACTTACTAGCTGTATGACCCTGAGCAAGTCACTTAACCCAGTTCACTTCAGTTTCCTTAATTATAAAATGAGCTGGAGAAAAAAAAAAGCAAACCACTCTAGTATCTTTACTAAGAAAACCTCAGATGGGGTCACATAGAGTTGGGCAAGACTGAAAACAACTGAACACAATATAATATATATTAATATATATGTATGTGTGTGTATATATATATATATATATATATATATATATACATACAGACAGACAGACAGACATATATGTTTGTAGCCTAAAATTATCTGCCTTTTGAGATTGCAAGGGAAGGGTTCATTGTTTTTAACTTTTTTATTATGGAATATGACTTATAAGATCACTATTTTGAGCCCTATGTCTGGGTCTAGTGGTTTACTGGGAAATGAACATCAATCAGTACCTTTGGATGTCAAGAAAGACTCAATTTTCTGGTCTTATTCCACAGAAAACAGCTGTTGCCTTTACCTGGAAAGTGCAACAATAACTTCTGGGAAGGTATGAATAAAATATTTTACATTTGTACTAGGGAATTTCCAGGAAAAAGCTGTCTTCATGACCTCAGTGAAAGTGTAATGTGTTTGCACTGTCATTCAGAGACATAAGAAGGATTGAAAAAGTGTTTCCACAAAAAAAGTATAATTTATTAAATAAGATTCATTAGTGCTTTCTTCATGGGTACAAGTTATTAATTCCTCTATTTAAATAGATGATCTTCATGTCATCTTCCTTATTTTTTCCCCTCCCCATTTTCCATGGGAAGATATAATTTTAAATGATAATCTGAAAACATATTTGATGAAGTATTACAGAAGTCTCTTGGAACAATGAATAGAGAAGTTTATGGTGAAACTGATCAAATTTAAGGCAAAGTCAGCTCTAATAATCACCCAGAAGTGTTTTGCTATCTCTTTTATGGCAATGATGAACATCTAATTCTACTGCCAGATGTTTCAACATACTTCAATTGATATTCTACTCACAAATGACTGAGAATAACTGTAGTAATTAAAACTTTCCCCCAAAAGAATGAAATTCAAGTTTTTTAATTTCCTACACTTTTATCTGAATTTCAGCAACTAGAAAGGAAATTTCCTCTTTGAACTCTTATTAAAGGGGAGGAAATTAGAAATTTAAGATTTCATTGTTTTCTAGTGAAGAAGCTCCCTCCTTGAATGCAAGTGAACAACTCTGCAACTTAGAGAGTTAACAGGGGGCACACAGCTGTTACTAAAGAGCACTATTTGAAACAAATTCAGATCAGTTTCACAGATATATTGGATTTATACAATGTTCCCAGCACCATACTATGAAATGTGAGAGATAAGCAAAGGAGTTTTTAGTCTGTTTATCTTATGTTGCTTCCCTACCTCTTCAAGGCATGTGTTAAAGTTAATATCAGTCAATATCAAAAATTAATATCAAGGGCAAAAGTTAACATATAGGTCATCTCAAACATTTGTCTGCAAGTGGTAGATCTTTTGCTGGTGAGATGGGAGATAAAAGTGGAATTTTTTTAGATTATCAATCCCATTTATTAAGCATTTACTACGTCAGATGCTAGGCTAATCTCTAGGGAAGTCACAAAAAAAGGGGAACAACTAATACTTGCTCTTAGGGAGTGCACATTCTGAGAAGGTATATACAGAATATATGACGATATATTGAATGGTGGAGCATCCAAGGACCTCAGATCTTTTAAAAACCCCAGCTGGGTTTCATACACACAGGTGGGAGGTGAGCTAAAGTGGAAAAAAAGGGTAGTGTAGTTTAGTGAGCCAGGATCGACTGTGTTATCTTCATCTGTATGTTACCAGAAGCATTTTTGTTGAGTACAGTTCTCAATGATTATATAATATCCATCCTAGTGCTCTTTTCTGAGACGAAACAAACTTGCGATCTAGTTAGAGATTATGTTTCTCAGAACAAAGTGAAATGTCATCATTAAGTGACAGAGTAATGAAGATCATCCTTTGTAGGTCCCAGGGAGCCTTTCATCAATAGGTATTCCCTTCACTGACAGCTTGTCATAGGAGGAGGCAACTGTGAAAATTCATATGATTAGTTATTTACATATGTTACATACATAAGTACTTTATAAAGTATTTACATAATTAGTTGTTTATATATATATACATATATATATATTACTGCTTACATCACAGTGTACCTATAAGTAACTTTTACTGTCCACTTCGTAGAATTACTGCAAATTGTAACCATGTTCATTACTGTTCAATTGGAAATAGAACCCCCCTCTTGAAAGAAATTTTTAGTGTCTATAGACATAAAGTAAAACTTGCTCTGTAACTAGTGTGAGGGATAATTTGCAATGAAGTTTACCCATTCTGAACATCCTATATACAGTCTTATTTCTTCCTTATACTTTGTAACTATGTTCAGTATCGTTTCCCCATATATATATACACACGCACACAGACACACACACATATATGGGGTCATTGTGTATTTCAAGGTAATGTAAGAGCTACTGGGCATTAATACAATTGGTTGGATTAACTATTGAGACCATATTAGAGGCGTTTTTAGTTTGGGGAAAGGAATGGTAGTGTGAGAGGTAGCAAAGGGTTAAGTTCCTACAGAACTGCAAGAATTGCTGAAGCAAGACTACTGATAAAAAGTACCAGACAGTAGCCTTGGGAAGAGTTGAGGCAGTAGCCTTGGAAAGATGTTGGGTTCCCGGTTCCCAGAGAACTCCTAGATAATACTAAAAATGAAATAATGTAGAATAAAAAGGAGCTGGCAGCAGCAGGTGGATTTGACCAATCAGAAAGCAGACAGTGGCCTTGAGACACTCAGGCCCAGATAAGGACACATCTAGGCTGGACTGAAGGGGATTCAGTATTCTGGGGTTGTTACTGCACTTGCTTAGTGGACCTCATGTATTATTTATGTTATCTAATGAAATTAGAGCCTCATTAGTAATAATTATGGTAATGGATTGAGATTGCTTTGCACTGATTGGTTGGCATTAATGAGAAGATTGTGAGCTTGCCTTACAACCAATGGTAAGGTGAGACAGCTGAGAGGGTATAGAGTTCCCATGTTAGGGCTTTATAATTATGCTTCTCCCTTCTGGCCCTCTGTCAGATTGGGGAAGCCTTTATCATGAGATCATAATAAACTCCTTCCTACTTTCTACCCTAAGAAGCCTCTGAGTTTAATTTGCACGAGGGTCTTTACTGTCCCACACACTAGGAGTAAATATGGAGACTAGAGTGGAGAGAAAAACATTTGTTATCAATTAAATGCCTGTGTGGAAAAAAACCTCTTAGGGAATGGACAGAAAGCTCTTGCTAAAGAATAAAACTGCAGACCTTGACCCGTACAAAGAAATCTCTGCCAGTTCTCATCACAGGATGGTAGTTGTTTTTTGTTGTTCTTTTTTTTTTAAGGGAGAAAATTCTGAAGAGATGTTAGCTCTGCAAGACCAGTTGTCCCTGATGTAATGCAAAGAATTACCACGTAATCATAAGTGCTAAGGAACTGAATAACTAATATTGGAAAATGCAGACAAAGTATGATAATACCTCTGCTGTTACCACCTGAGGACAGGAAGATGATATAAACTTATGCATTGTGTATAGATAGGCAATTACAGATCTGTAGCATACTTAATAGTATATATAGCTTTGCCCAGTTAATGCTGAGTTCCCTAATATTAGACAGCTATGCTTAGGTTCCTGAGTCCAATCTATTTATTAAAAATGATAATTTTTAAAAAATTATTTGATACTTTTTGTTTTGACAAAACAGAGGCTTTTTAACCAAAGCAGCTTCTCTCTCTACCAATTAACAATAATTTATTAAGCAATTGTTATTCACAGGACATAGAAACAAAAGTGAAGCCTCAGCTCCTCAAGGAGCTTATCTTCTAACTAGGGAGACGACACACATATAAGAATATATACAAAATGAATACAGGATCATTTTGATAGGAAGTAAACTCTCAGAGAGTCTTCATATGAGCTGGGGCTAGAAAAGTATTCAGATAATGAAAGGCAGAATTTAGAAGGGAAGGAAAGCATTCCAGATTACTAAAGCAGCCCATATACAGACTTGAAGACAGGAAATGGAATTTTATACGTCTACAATATCAAGTAGGCTAGAATGGCTGGGTCATAGAGTGCATTGAAGGTAGTACTGTATACAAAGACTGGAAAGAAATAAAGGGACCAGGTTGTGAAGAGATTTATGAATCAAACGGAGGATGTTTGATGTTAGAGGTCAAAGGTTGTTTCTAGAGTTTGTGTAATAGGGTCATACCTGAACTTTTGGAAAATCACTTTGTAATTAATTTACACCAAAGTAACCACAAAACTATTTAATGGCTTGATTGCTATTAATAGTACAATCCAGTAATTTTTCTGATTAACAGGAAGGAAAGGTGTGTCCTTTAACTTTGATAGTATGGTACCAACCTGGGTGGTTTTATTTGCCTGGACTTCGGCTATCATTTCGGGTTTGTCATTATTTAATTTGTTGTAGTCATTGTGTGTCCTTTGGGGTCTGTTTTCTTTATTCTGTTTCACTTCATAAAAATCTGCCTAGTTTTTTTTTTATTCTTCATAATATTTATTCTATAAGACAAATTCCATTACATTCACAAATTATAGTTGTTCTAGCTCTTGGCTTCCGACTCCCTCCACCCACCAAATTGGACATATATTTTGTTTCTAGGTTTTTTGTGTTCACGAAAAATATTGCTATAAATATTTTTGTACAAATGAGCATTATCTCACTGTCATTAACCTGGGATATATTCCTAGTAGGATCTCTATGTCAATTAACATGAACAATTTTATAATTTACCTATATAAGTCCAAATTGTTTTCCAGAATAATTGGACTGATTCACTACTCATCTAGTTTCAGTTACTGTGATTCTTACCAGGACTGCTCGAAAGCTGAATCTTTCAAATCCATCATTTTTTATTATTCATGACTCAGAAGATTTTCAGATGCTTGTTGGTAAGAGAGTACATTTTTCCTTTCCGTTCATGTACTTGGACTACTTGTCTGTTGAGAAATGACTTTTATGAATTTGTGTCAGTTCTGAATAGATTTTATAGATAAAGTCTTAGACTTTTATCTGAAATGTTTAATGCAGAGATTTTTATCTGAACTGTATATTTTCTTCTAATTCTTATTCAATCTATTCTAAATCCAAGGTTCTTCCAACCTTGATTCATTTTCTCAGTCTACATTTAGTGTATCTTATGGTTTCCTAAAATATCATCGTTTGTTACTCAGTCTCCTTCTGAAATAAATCATGCAGTTTATAATTACACAACAGTTATCACACATTTGAGTATATGCATCATGGAAGCAATTCGCTAGATAGAGTTATGTAGATCTCTTAAAAAAACAAACTGATAACATGTATGCTAAAAAACGGTGATTACGGTTTACAAAGTCAAGGAAATTCTCATGATCTTTAATGAAAAAAGTATCTAACAACATATTAGCGTAATTTGGAAATGTATTTGCACATTTAATGATATTGAATTTGGACATGCCTGGTTTCAACAGGATGTCACTGCCCATAGATTTAAAGACATAAAGAACGTAAGAAGTTTACATCAGTCCTCTCATTTTACAGATTAGGAAACTGAGGAACAGAGAAATTAAATTAATTTAGTCATCAGAAATATACCTCTAATCACAGTTTGAGGACATAGTATTCCAAGTTCCTTATGACCAACCATATCACAGTCTATCCACTTTCATTCTTTCATCAGACTCTCTAGAAAATAGTTTAGTACTACTCAGCATTATAGAACTGAAGTTAACACCAGTAAAATGCCTCTCCCATCCTGACAATCATATGAATTAATTGTCTACCTTTGATCTAGACCACTGAATTGTAGATTTAGAGATGGAGAGAGGTCCAAATGATCATCTAGCACATCTTACTTAAATAATTATTAACGGTGGAGAGTTAAAACCTCTTTCCAGTGGTTCGTTAATGCTGTAAGTCAGGTCCTTTGTTGTACCAGGTTTCACATTTTCATGTCTGAAGCTTTATTGCAGTTAATTGTGTTTCATAATTTGTGTTTCAGAAAATAGCAGCTATTCAAAAAATAGTACATATTGGAAAATACTTTACAAAAATGATCATTTACAATCAATGCACAGCCTTAATTTTTTCTTGGGAATGATAATGAAAACAATATTTTTTTAGCATATAAAAAGACTAATATCTAACTAAGAAAAGTAATTAACTTCCCTCCCCCTTTCTTTATATAGAAATCTGACAAGACCAAGAAAAAAGCAGGTAGCAGAGCTTCAATTATTGAGCAGCTATTGCCGGAAAAGAATTTCCAGGATCTTGGAGACCACCTGACTGAACTAGAAACTATTCACATGAATATAGAGCATCACCAAGAGACAGATGTTGTAAGAGCAGTATATAGAGTTTTGAAATATTGCCCTACAGCTATTTTCAAAAAGAAAGCAAAGTGTTTACTTTCCAAGTGAAAAACACTTTACAAAAAACCACTATTTTCAGCCAATGAATGATTGTAATTTTTATCTTGCGGATAGTAAGGAAAACACCAAACACGTTTGTCTAGTTCAAGAAGAAAATCCCCCATACCCTAGTAAAGAACAAACATTAGATACAGAAAATTCTAACTCTGTGTCACCATCTCAAGATACTACAAAAGGTGCTGAAATGTTTGTGCCGGAAAACAGTGCTGCTGCAGTGGAGGAACATTTAGAGTAACATTTCATGAGTCATGGCCTTAGATCCATTGGCAGTGAATCAGCTTGGCATCAAGATCCTACAAGGGCTAAGTGTGTAAAACTTCTTTATGGAACCTTAATTACTTGGGCCACAGATGAGCAGAAAAGGGATCACTGGCTAATACTGGCGAGAGAAATTGAGGAGTATGTTTTTGCACTTTATTCAAAAAATACAAAAATTACCTCAGAAGCAAAGCACCAAATTTGAAGAACCAAAAAAAAATCCTCCTTTACAACAAAATCTGTTTTCTGGGACCTTATCTCCAAAAGAATTTCCTGAAATGAGAGTCATGGAAATGGCAAATGATGAATTAAAGCATTTGAGGGCTTCATACACAGAGTCTTGTATACACAAACATTATCTTCCTCAAGTAGTTGATGGCACGCAAACAAATAAAATGTAATGTAGGTGCTGTGAAAAATTTAATTGCAAGGTCATCATGATTGCCAGAGGAACACTTTTCCTTCCAAGTTGGGTTCGCAGTGCAAACCCAGATGAACAAATGATGATCTATGTCATTTGTAATAAGTGTAGAGAACAGTGGTATCACAGCAAGTGGATTTGCACATGATTGTGAAGAAAAATTAACAATTTTAGTAAAGATAATTTTTTTCTTTATAAAGTGCTTTTGCAACATATTTCAAACCTATTGCATAGGTATTATATTTTCTTCGTTACCTGATGATTAAAAAGCTCCTAAATTGATAGTGGCTCACCCTTTCAAACAAATACCAATTTTCACATACAAGTATTGGTTATTTTAAAATTTTCTTCTTTCATGATTAAACATTATGTCCAACTCTTGGTGACCTCATTTGGGGTTTTCTTGGCAAAGATACTGGAGTGGTTTACCATTTCCTTTTCCAGCTCGTTTTACAAATTAAGAAACTAAGACCCTAGAAGGTTAAATGACTGTTGTTGCACCACGCTGCTTCTATATCTATCTGTAATAGAAGAGACTGCATAGAACAGTCCCTGCCTTAGAATGAAGAATTAAGAACAATCATTTAGGAAGTATCAGCAGTGTTCCAGGTATTGTTCTAGGCTCTGGGTTTTGCAATCAGTCCCTGCTTTCCTTTTTTGTGTACTCCTAGGGGATATAACACACACCTAGATAAGTAAATATAAAGTAACTGGGTTACTAACTGAGCAGGTTTCACTAGTGAAGGCATTCCAGGCATGGGGGATGGTTTGTTCAAAAGTAAGCATATGTGGGGCTGGAATGTCATGTATGAAGATCAATAAATAGTCTATGAGGACATGTGAACACCTTGGAGAGAGAGACCAGAGCCAAATGCAAACAGCTTTTAAATTCCAAGTAGAGAAGTTTATTTCATCCCAAAGTTAAGCCACTGAGGATTCTTGTAAGAGAAAAGACATAGTCAGGGTGCTGAGCCAAGATGGGGGAGTAGAAGCAGAAAATTCCATGAGCTCCCGCCACAACCACCTCAAATACCTATAAAATATGACTCTAAATAAAATTTAGAGCTATAGATCCCACAAAGTGACAGAGAGAAACAAATCTCCTACAGAAGGCAGCCTGGCAGGCCAACTGGAAAGGTCTATCACACCACACTGTGGGCTGAGCACAGTCCTACTTGAGCCTAGGGGTTCTGGCTCTGGGGTGGCCCTGACTAGCAGCACAGACCAGTCAGAGCAGACTTCAGGAGAGTGAATCACCAGTAGCTGTGGCAGTTTCCAAAATTCTCCACCCGTAAACACCAAAGAGAAAGTAAAAGGTCAGTGGAGAATTCTGTTGGAACTGGATGATGGAAAAGCACAGTCTGGCCCCTGCTGCCAGGGAGAGAGGTGGCAGAGGCACAGTGGCTGCAACTGCTGCTGCATGGCTGCTTCCAGAGTTCCTGGCTGGCAGATAGTAGGGGGACCAAGGGACCATTCAGAGGGTAATCGCTCTTGCTTTGACCTACTTGGATCTGGGTCTGTCTTGGGTGGGGTTCCTGGGGTGTGTGACAGTGTGCCAGAGTTTGTGGTGGCTGTAAAGAGGGCGTCCTCAGACCTCTGACAACATTTCCAAAAACCCCAGTGATTTGGGACAAAGCTCTCCACTCTAAAATGGTAAAAGGGCTCAAAGGGCTTGGAATATGATATTCTGGAGGTCAAAGGAGCTAGGATTAAAACCAAGAATCACCTACCCAGCAAAACTGAGTATAATGCTTCAGGTGAAAGTATGGTCATTCAATGAAATAGAGGACTTTCAAACATTCTTGATGAAAAAACCAGAGCTGAACAGAAAATTTGACTTTCAAATACAAGAAGCAAGAGAATCATGAGATGGTAAACAGGAAAAAGAAATTATAAGGAACTAAATAAAGTTGAACTATTTACACTCCTACATGGAAAAACAGTAATTGTAACTCATGAGACTTTTCTCAGTATGAGGATATTTGAAGGGAATATATATGTGTGTATACACATACATATATGTTTATATAAAAGGGTATATGTGTGTATAAATATATATGTGAGTGTGTGTATATATCTGTACATGTATACATAGACAGAGGGCATAGGATCAGTCAAATAGGAAGGGATGATATCTAAAAACTAAAATTAAGAGGTGAGAGAGAAATACAGTGAGAGAAGGAGATAGGGAGAGATAGAATAGTTAAATTATCTTACATAAAAGAGACAAGAGAAAACTGTTGCTAAGGAGGAGAAGAACAGGAAGGTGAAAGGGAATGGGTCAACCTTACTCTCATTGAATTTGGCGTAAGGAGGGAAAAACATACCCACTCAGTTGCATATCTTACCCTACAGGAAAGTAGGGTGGAAGGGGGAAAGAGGGGGGATGATAGAAAGGGGCAGATTGGGGGAGAGGATAGTTAGAATCCCACACTTTTTTAAAGGAACAGGGTCAAAGTAGAATAAGTGGTGGGGGGCAGCATAGGATGGAGAGAAATATAGTTAGTCTTTCACAGTATATCTACTGTGGAAATGTTTTGCATAACTACACATGTACAACCTATATTGAATTGCTGGTCTTCCCAGTGGGGGTGGGTGAGGAGGGAAAAAGGGAAAGAATCTGGAAATCAACATTTTAAAAAGAAATGTTAAAAAAATTTTTTTAAATTGCTTTTTTCATGCAACTGGGAGCCCTGGGGTATAGAAATCCATCTTGCGGAACTAGAAAGTTAAGAGGGGGAATGGGTGAGGATACAAGAAAGAGCAGATTGGGGGAAGGGTGATTCAGTAGGATCACTATTTTGGGGTGAGGGGGTAGGGGAAAGATGGGGAGAAAATTTGTAACTCAAAGTCTTGTGGAAATGAATGTTGAAAACTAAAAACAAACAAAAAATTGAGTTAAAAAATAATTTAACAGTATTAGGATCCAGGTTCCCAAAGTAAACAACTTCCATTCCTATTTTCAGAAATCTCAATGTCAGCTGCAAATAATAGAACTTCTAAGGAACCATATGGAGAATAAGCAACAAGGTTTGTCTGCCCCCTAGTGGTGGGAAGTATTAATGGATGACTGTAGACCCTAGTTGTAATACAGAATATAATGTACATGCTAGTTCTACGTATTAACTACCTCATTTACAATAAATGTGCTTAGAACATTAAAAAAAAAGACATGGTCAGACTAGAGTATGAGGAAGACCTGGGTTCATGTCCTTCTGACACTAGTGAGGAGACCATGGGCTAGTTAACTCCCCAGTGCCCTGTACAGCTTTATAAATTACAGACAAATTGTTAATCAACATTTGCAGACAGATTCCTTTTCTAGGATGTTTCAACACTGATGGAATTACAGGTTCAGGCCATGTATATGTTATATACATACATATATTATCTGAACCCATAATTTTTATCATTGTACATGTGATAAATATATAATATATACACAGTCTGAAATGTAATTTCCTCTCTATATGTGTTTGCATACCCATATGCATGTGTGTATACATTGCTTACACACATACAGTTCTCTCTTTTGGAGAGGGCCATAAAAAGTTTATATAGTATTTATAATCTTGGAATACAAATGAAATTGTTTAACTTGGGATGTTCAGCTAGTTAGCTAAATGAACAGGTTTGTTCATCCATTTTGATCATCATCCCAATCTTTTTTTCCTTTTGGAGATTGTGACCCACCAGCTGATCTTACCATGATTATCTGATCAACTCTGAATATGGTAATTGAAGCATTAGTGGTCAACTTGGTAGCCCAATTTTTTCCAAAATAACTATCTAGAATTCTAGCTTCCAACACATCCTTTACTGCAGCGATTTCAGCCTTAATAGCTAATTCAACATTTTTGGAGAGTACTTCATTAGACTTAACTCCAGAATTTTCTGCCATTGCCCAAAGAAATAGCTTCAAATGCTTCTGCAGATTTCTTGATGGCATATTGTTAGAGTCCAAGACATCTCTGTGAGATGTGATGTGATCTGTTTGGCCAGTTCTGTTTCTGTTGCTCCACCTCCAGGCACAACATGCTTGCCCCTTGTGAGAACTTTGAAAGTATTAACATTTACAACAAAGTCAAGTCTAAATGGGTGCATGATCTAGGTATAAAGGCTGATACTGTAAATAATAAGGGGAAGCAAGGAATAGTTTACTTGTCAGATTTATGGAATAGAAAGGACTTTATGACCAAAAAAGAGTTGGAGAGCATTATAAAATGCAAAATGGATAACCTTGA
>CM053583.1:110328773-110373879 GCA_028627135.1 Pseudochirops cupreus
ATATATAAATTCCCTTCAACAATACTCATACTAAAAAAAAGTCTCATGAGTTACAAATATTGTCTTTCCATGTAGGAATGTAAATGATTCAACTTTAATAAGTTCCTTATGATTTCTCTTTTCTGTTTACCTTTTCATGCTTCTCTTGCTTCTTGCATTTGAAATTGAAATTCTCTGTTCAGCTCTGGTCTTTTCATCAAGAATGCTTGAAAATCCTCTATTTCACTAAATGTTCACATTTTCCCCAGAAGTAATATACTCAGTTTTGCTGGGTAGGAGATTCTTAATTTGAATCCTAGCTCCTTTGACTTCCAGAATATCATATTCCAAGCCCTTGATCTCTTAATGTAGAAGCTTCCAGATCTTGTGTTATCCTGATTGTGTTTCCACAATATTGAAATTGTTTCTTCCTGGCTGCTTATAATATTTTCTCCTTGATCTGAGAACTCTGGAATTTGACTTTAATATTCCTAGGAATTTTATTTTGGCGATCTTTTTCAAGAGGTGAATGGTGAATTTTTTCAATTTCTATTTGGCCCTCTGATTCTAGAATATCAGGGCAGTTTTCCTTGACAATTTCTTGAAAGATGATGTCATTGCACTACTTATCTCTCCTGATCTATTTTCCAGGTCAGTGTTTTTTTTTTCCAATGAGATATTTCACATTGCCTTCTATTTTTTCTTTTCTGTTTAATAGTATCTTGTTTCTCATAAAGTCATTAGCTTCCATTTGCTCCAATCTAATTTTGAATGAATTATTTTCTTCAGTGAGCTTTTGAAAATCCTTATCCATCTGGTCAATAATGCTTTTTAAGACATTCTTCTCATTGGCTTTTTAGTCCTCTTTTGCCATTTGAGTTAGTCTAATTTTTTAAGGTGTTAATTTCTTCAGTAATCTTTTGGGTCTCCTTTAGTTTGTTGTTTAGTGTGTTGACTTACTTTTCATGATTTTCTTGCATCGTTCTCATTTCTCTTCCCAATTTTTCCTCTACTTCTCTTACTTGATTTTCAAAATCCTTCTTGAACTCCTCCATGGCCTGCAACCAGTCCATATTTTTCTTGGAGCCCTTTGATACAGGAATTTTGACTTTGCCAACTTCTTCTGGTTCTGTGTTTTGATTGTCCTTGTTATCAAAAATGATTCTTTAGTTTGATTTCTCTTATCTATCTATCTATGTATCTATCTGTCTGTCGATGTATCTACCTAATTACTATCTAATTATTATTGTTTGAGGACCAACATAAATAAATTTGATGATGAATTTTTTTCCAACCAGAGAAACTTATGAAATTGTATTGTAAGGTGAAGAGAAGATGCAGTTCTCAACAGTGTAATGAAAACTATTATGATAATTACAAAAACATTGTTATGGAACCACTCATCTTGAAGATAAAAATGTTGGGTGAGATGAAAAGTTAGACATGTTCCTGGGGCTGATAAAGTTTAAAGTATAAAAAAATGTTTATAGCATGGAAAAAGGTTTATACCCACATTTTCCACAGAAAACATAGACTCCAATGGTTCTATGATGTTATAAGAAGACAAAACCTACATTCCAAAGATGGGAGGTAATGCCTCATCTGTGCAGCCAATCTAGCCAAATACTGCCTCCTAGTGCTTACATAATCCTGGCCCAGGGATTTATGATGGCATACCATGTTTTCGGAAAGAATACAGTTTACATTCGGTGACATAGAGAGGCAATCATATTAGAATAAAGTAGGAGCTGTTTTTAGTTTGCTAAAAAAAAATCCCCCATAGTTTCATTATATATGTATATGTATATCTGTATATAGCCACACATATGATTAGAGAGCATAAATACTCAATCACACATTCTATACATCTTTGAACTGAATGCAGTATTTTTGATTCTTTTCCCCTTTAAGTTCTCATTGGATACTCTTGTTAACTTGATTTTTTTCTATATAAAATGATTAGAGGGTAGAGATGTAAGCCCATACTCTCTGTTGTAGGCCCTGAACCCCACTTTGGGATTGCCCTAAACCAGGGTGAACCTGTGGCCTTGAGGCCACCTGTAGTCCTCTAGGTCCTCAAGTATGGCCCTTTGACTGAATAAAAAGTTCTCAGAAGGATTCAGTCAGAGGGATGCATTTAAGGACCTTTAGGACTACACGTGACTTTGAGACCACAGGTTCCCTACCCCTGCTCTAAACAGACATCTTATCCTTCTTGGTCACTAATTTAGTATCGCTAAAATAAGTTTAAATAAATACATTTAAATCAAATAATTTTTTATTACTTAATGATTCATAAATGACTAAAGCACTTTATTTAGAAAAAACTCCTTTAAAGAAAAAAAAGCATTTATTTTGACAAATACATATTTTTGGTTCAGTAAGAAAGAAAAAGAAAAAAAATAATGCTAATTTAGAGGAGGACCTTGTGATTTTTCCAGCTTCATTTCAGGGATAATCAAAGTCCACATTTGTGAAGAAATAACAATATTTGGAGGCCTCTTTAAAGAATGGAGATGTAGTCTCCCAAAGTCATCTGTTTCTTTTAATAGTCTTCAACATCACCAGCACAGATGGCAAGCAAAGCTTTCTCATAATGTCCTGAAGAAAAATTCTGAAATGCAAAGCATAATGTTTACAGAAGAAAAATGTGACAATATTCCCCCCCCCAAATTCCAATATTCTATTCCTTTCTTTTTCAAAGGTAAGGCCAGGAAGGGTTTCAGTATTCTCAAATTCTCTGTGTAAAATAGTCCCAATGGAAATTGTCATAAAGATAAAGTGAAGTAACAAATGTAATGCTTTTGTAAGAACTTGGCTGAAGTAATAAATCTTGATGTGGATGACATATTAGAGCAGGAAACCATCTTCTCTCCCTTCCCAAGCCCACACCTCTCTGTGTTACAATGATTGCAATACTTGGGCCAGAAAAGTAGTTCTGAATGCAATTACAATCCCTCCATCCCTCAGTATTTGTTCATAAGTTATGAAAACTCTACATTAAAAAAGTCATTATAAGAATATTGTCTCTCTTTAACTATGCCATCACAACTATTTCTAGATTCACAGAATACAGCTATATTGACTGCATATAGGTATTAATACACACTAATGGGTTGTTGGATTACAGTGAGTGACTCAGAACTGGTTTCACTCACCAAGGAAATATGCCAGGATACTTATTTCCTAACAGGAAAGTCAACATAATAACTGATTTTTACCTCAATTTAATAAGCATTTATTAAGTGCCCACCAGGCTAATTTCTGGGCTAACCAAGACAAAGCAAAATTATACTTGAAGAAGTTTGTATTCTAATGAGGGAGGGAAGAATAACATATGTATAAAGAAATGTGTGTGTATGTGTGTGTGTATATACACAATATGTAGGTGTATGTGTATATGCATATATGTATGTATATATGTTTGTGTGTGTGTATATATGCACATACACACAAACATCAAAAATTGATTACAGGAAGTTGGAGGAGGGAATAACAATTGGAGGAATTAGGAAAGGTGCTAGCATTGGACCTGAGGCTTGGTTCCTAAGCTTGAGGTGAGAAGAAAGAATATTCCAAATACGGTAGCCACATCGTGTACAAAGACTAGAGAGAGAAGGCCTTGTACTGAGAACATTAAGTAGGCCTACGCTTAAAAAAAAAAAAGAAGGTGCATTGTAGGTCCAGTATGATTTTTTTTTTTACCAAAAGATAAGATTTTTAAGAACATATCTAGTTTTACAACAAACCAGAGAAGATGGAATATTTAACTTGTAAACAAGTGGATACAAACATAGAACAGTCTAATAATTCCATTCAACACATATTTATGAAACACTTACTGGGTATAAGGCACTGTGCTAGGGTTAAATACGTGAAAACAAAACTAACAAAATTCCCTGCTCTTGGGGAGCTTACAGTCTACTCTGGGGTTATACAGTATCTACAAAGATAAGTAAATATAAGATTACTTTAGGATCAAGGAAGCAGCAAAAACTAAGTATCATAGATTTAGAACTGGAAGGACTTTGAACTACAGCTAATCAAATTACCTCTTTTTACAGATGAAGAAAATGAGGCCTAGGAAGATGAACTAACTTGCCTCCCTTCAGACAGATAGTTAGTGGCAAAACTGAGATTTGAACTTAGGTTCTGGGATTCCAAATCCATCAGTCTTTCCCTGTACCATGCTTCTTCGCTTCCTCAAAGAGGAGGTGGTAACTAAGTTGGGAAATTTGGGCAAGTTTTAAATGGCAACAATAATGAGTTCCATTTCAGACATCCTCAATTTGAGATATCTTATTAAAACCTATCAGAAATGTGACTAACCCACAGAGTCTAGTAAAAAGCCTAGAGACTTACTTTGATATCATGAAACAGAGATTTTCCATATCTTTCTTTGTATCTTTTTCTTATATTCATCAGGTCTATTTCACTTCTGGCAATTAGAATCCTGATAATGGTTTTGTTATGGAAACCAAATTCCTAAAAGAAAAGAAAGGAAAACATGAGAAAACCTAAGGTTTTTTCCCCACCATGGATTTGACTGAAAAAAAATTTCATGTTAAATTCTGGACCTTGGCAACTTCACCTTGTGATGGAGATTGAGGTTTTTGCTTTATTTTTGTGTTTTGAAAGATGAATAATGTCTCAGGAAAGAAAAAAAGCAAAAATAAAGACACTTTGAGAAAGGAGAGAAATAGCAACAGAGTTGAAAGAAAGGTTTCCTGCCATCTTAAATTAGCAAATCTCAGCACAACATGGATTGATATGAAATCTCTCAGTTGCTTTTGCAAAGACCAATGAAAGAATTTGACAGGAAGAGATTTTGGTCAAGGCTAGCCTTGGAGGAATTAAGCTCAAATACCCAGGGAAAAAGAGATGGGGTGGTGTTGTGGATACCTGAGAACTGGCCTTGGAGTCAGGAAGACAACTCCCAGGTAGGTTCATATTCCACCTTTCAAGTACTATGTGAGCCCCCAGCTCCATCTCCATCCCTCAATGTTCTGTGCAACTCTTAAGAACAGAGAAGGTGCCAACCAGCATTGATATAGGAGGATCCTCAACAGAACCCTTCAACACCATGAAATCCCAGCTCCAGTCCCTATCCTTATATGGAATAAAAAGACCAGAATAGCCCAGTTTAAACCAGGGTTTCTAATTTTTAACTTAGTGGAGCAATTCTGACATCTAGTGGCCAGGGTGGCTAATCTCAGTTTGGGGGTGGGTTGGGATCTGAAAATTCCAATGTTTTTACTAATCAATTGTGTGTGTTTTAGGAAGATGAAGGAAAGCCCATTTTCTAAACTTTTTTCCATTTACAGTCCCACATTATCTGTTGAAATTTACTGACAGATTTTCTTTATTTCCATGGCAATATGTATCATTTCAAAAATGATTTTACTTTTCAACTTAGTGCAAGAAGCATTTATCAAGTACTTATTATATGCCAGGCCCTGTGCTAGACGCAGGAGATACCAAAGCAAAAAAGAAATAAATGAAATTAGGCATTTATTCTATCTTTTGTGTCAAAATACTAGTAGAAGGCATTTTCTTCATCCTGACTCACCTGAAACCTCTTTTCTTTTCTCACTCTTTCTTTTCTCTCTCTCTCTCTTTTCCCTTGATGTCTCTTTCTGTCTCTCATTTTTTCTCTTTGTCCCTTTCTTTTTCCTTTCTCTTCCTCTCACCATCTCTCTTTTCTCTGTTCCTCTAACTTTCTATCTCTCTGTCTTTCTCTGTATTCTTTGCCTCTCTCATTCTCTGTCTCTTTCTCTGTTTTTCTCTGTCTCTCTGTCTCTTCTCTCTCATTCTGTCTTTCTATCTCTCTGTTTCTGTCTGTCTCTGTGTGTCTCTATTGCTCTATCTCTCTCATCAGGTCTTGAGATTTCAGTGTGTTTAACATTCTCAGTGAAGAAACTCCTTCCGCCAGTGTAGATCAGTGCCTTGTTTTTAGCTTATATTGTGGAACTGGAAGGTTAGAGGGGGAGAGCACTACTAACTAGTCCCAGAACTAGTTAATATCATACATACGAATTGAACCTATGTCTTCCTGACTCCAAGGTCCTCTCTGTATATCATTCCATCTTAGCACACATTCATCCAGATTCATAAGCACTCACATATTTAGAAGCACACACTATTCCCTGGGGTAGCCCACCCTGCAGGATTGCAACCAATTTAACTCCCAAAAGAGGCATGGCTGGGGTTGGGGAACACCAACAAGTGAAGTTTTCTCCAGCTGCTTGTTCTGTGACAGGATCATGAGAATGGGCACATTATTCCCTACCTAAATATCATCTACTAGTTTCTAAATCCAAAATAAATTGATTTTGCCTTGGGAAGGCACTGGGACCTTGGGTTTAAATTGGGGACAGTGTAAAGCCAAGCATGAGCAGCTTTCCAGAGGACTGCTGCTGTGAACAACTTCAAGGTTCTGATTACATAGTATAGTGAACTCTCTATTTATTCAGTAATAAATTAAAGCAAAACTTTCACAGAAACCAAAGTATAGCATTCACAATGTTATGACATAATAACTTATTACTAAAATGGCCACACAGTTTTCACCAAAGTGGTCACATAGTTTTAAGCAAAAGATATCATTCAGTAAGAACTTAATTCAATCATCCTTAATGGACATAAAGTACAAAGGTCAAAGTTCTCCACCCCTAGGTCACATTGTCTTAATCTCTCAGTCAAAAAGTCTTCTTTCTTCTTAATTGGAGATTAGTTTCCAATCATCCTTAATTCAATCATGCTGAAGAGTACAAAGTCTTCCCACCCCTAGGCCAATCATGATCTTCTCAGCTTGTATTAAATACCCAAGGAGAGGTCTTTTCATCTTGACTAGAGGCAGGCTTTCAGCTTCCATGGTTCCTCTTCCATGGTCCCAGCTCCTGCCTGAATCTATCCTACTGTCACCTGGATTAAAGGGCAGGCAGCTCTCAGTTCCCTGTCCAGCTCCTTGTGCAGTTCCTGTTCCATATTGAAGCTCAAAGTCTCTAGTCCACCTCAAGTCCTTCACAGTTTCTGTTCCCGGGAAGACAAAGCTTAACAAAGCCACAATAACATTCACACACATTGCCAGGACCATCATCAATTCATTTTCTGCCTGTGAAATCAACATAGACCCACCAATAAGGTCTGAGAAATCAACACAAATCATTGGTATAATTCTAGGACCTCTGAAAACATCAGTAAGACCCTCCTCCAAGACTTGTGCAAACATATAACAAGAAAAATCCTCTTTCAGGGCTTCTGAACCAGCAGTAAGGTCCCAGGGCTTCTGTAACAACAGCAACGTCCTTGGTCAGCAGATGAATATGACAAAGTAGCATCAAACCAGACAGACAAAGTACTGTCTCCACAGCTGCGCTTCCTCCCAGTTTCTCTTCTTCTCATTTCTCAGTTCTTCTCAATTCTCTTCTTAATTCTTCTCAGTTCTCAGTTCTGCCACCACCAGTTCTGTTCTCAATTCTTCTCTCTCCAGCCTGGGTCTCTCCTTATATATAATCATTAGCTCCTCCCCTTCCTATTGCAACAGCAACAGGAGTTCACAGGTCTGTTTCTTTTTTCTTTTCCTTTTTTTTCCCATTGACTTGACAGGTCTGTTTCTTAACAAAAGACTTGATATAGAATTGAAACAAGGTGCTAAATAATTAAATAGCTGAAACCAGGTGTTAACTATTTCTGTGTTAATTAAATAGCTGAAACAAGGTATTAAATAATTCTTTGCTTGCCGTTACAGACAGAGAGAACAAACACCTACTATTTACTAGACATTGGGCTAAGTGCTTAACAAATATTATCTCATTTGATCGTTACCACAACCCTGGGAAGTAGGTGGTATTATCCTATATTATGGATGAGTAAACTGAGGCAGGCAGAAGTTAAATAACTTGCCCAGGGTCACACAGTTAGCAAGTGTCTGAGGTTGGATTTGAATTCTGATTTCCTGACACCAGGACTAAAGCTTTATCTTCTGAGTCAGTGTCTAGAGGTGGTGTATTATAGGGAAAAGAGCAACAGATTTAGAGTAAGGAGTCTAGTTCAAATCCCGCACTTAGAATTATTAGTTGTCTTACTTTGAGTAAGTTCCATTTTAAAATTAGGGTTTGGAATATTTACATTAACTCTGTGCCTGACAGAGTTGTTGTGAGAAAAGTATATTTTACACATTTAAATCACTTTGCAAATCTTAAAGAAACTCATAAATTTGAGTTATTATTATTGTTTTGACTTATTCAAAGTCATACAGCTAGTATGTGTCAAACATAGAATTTGAATCCATGTCTTTCTGACATATCTATCTACAAGTACCTGGGTAGCTTGGTATGTAAAGCAATGGACTTGGAATGAAGAGGATCTAAGTTCAAATATTGCCTCAGATACTAATTAGCTGTGTGACCCTGGGCAAGTTACTTAAACTCTTTCTCCTCAGCTTCCTCATCTGTGAAAAAAGGAGATATTATAGCATTTACCCCATTGGGTCATTGTGAGACTGAAATGAGATCACATTTGTAAGGTGGTTTTTAGAACTTCAAATGCTATATCTATATCTATATCTATATCTATTATTATTATTTTGAAATTCTACCTTTTACTCTCATTACTTCAGTTATAGCACAAATATGACTCTATTTCAGTTCTTTGGGTGCAGGGAAGCATCTGTTCTAGTGGGTGAATAATAATTTTTATGGCCCTTTAAGATTTATAAAATGCTTTTCCTATATTGTCTTGCTAGCATTTATATAAAACCTCAAGGTTTGCAAAGCACCTCATAAATATTTTCTCATTTTAACCTCATTTCAACCTGGAAGGGAGGTATAGTCATTCTCTCAGATGAGGAAACTGAGGCAGACTGAGGTTAAGTGACTTGCCTGGGGCCATGCAACTAGTAAATGTTTGATGCTGGATTTGATCTCAGGTCTTCCTGAATCCTCTATTCCAGTGGTTCTCAATCTTCCTAATGCCGTGACCCTTTAATACTCATATGTGGGCGTATCTGTATGGCGGTGGACCCACCTGGAGACTGATAGAGGAGCAGTGTCTTGGTTCCTAAGATCGTTGGAAATATGTGTTTTCCGATGGTCTTAGGCGACCCCTGTGAAAGGGTCATTTGACCCCGAAAGGGGTCATGACCCACAGGTTGAGAACTGCTGCTCTATCCTCTAAACCATCTTTATCATCAGGTAGAAGTATTATTCTTCCCATTTGATAGGTGAGGAATCTGAAATTCAGACATGTTAAGCAACTCACTTAATTTTATAGTCAATTTGAATTTGGGTCTTCTAATGCCAAATCTGGGTGCTATCTATTGCACTAACAATGCATTCTGTAGAAAAATAGTGCTCATTATGTTAACATAAAAACTTATTCTCAAGATAGATGGGCATGCTGAAAGTTTAATAACTACTTAGGAAGAGTTGATGGCTTGTGAAAAATCAGTCCTCAGACATTTACTAACTGTGACCCTGGGCAAGTCACTTAACTCATATTTGCCCGTTCCTCATGTGTAAAATGAGGACACACTGGAGGAGGAAATGGCAAACCACTCCAGTATCTTTACCAAGAAAATCCCATAGACAAGTCCATGGGGGTCACCTAGAAATAACAATATTCTTTATATCATGTCTCATGTTAGGTCAATTTACCTTTGATATGAAGGTGTGGACCATCAAAATCCAGGAGGTAGTTAGAGGCCTACCAAACACAACAGCTATAGATTAGCTTTAAAACATCTGAGGACAATCCAATCCTCAGAATATATTACTTCTGCAATCTGATATTATACAGATATGAAACATGAGAAAGATTTCTGTATTAAATTTGGGATTTGGGGAGGTTAAGAAGTCCTTCAGGAATAGGGTGTTATGATCTTTGAAACTGATATGATTCCATAGGTAATCTATAACAGATGAATATCATTTTATTTAAGGACAATTGCTAACTTGTACTTTGGAGACGGGGGCTTGGTTCATGTAGAAAACTACCTAAATACATAGAGAATAGTACTTACATGGATTGCACTATATAGCCTATAAGCAAAGTAGGCAGGCTTGTCCTGGACACAGAGAACTGTAAGACACAAAAGAGGAAATTCTTTGAGATTTGTGAAATGTACTTGTATCCATTTTCTACCACATTTCTGATGAGTGGACAATCAATTTATGGATAAAAACCTGGGATAGTTGAATCTGGTTATCATTACAGAGTACCAATGAGTGATGTTCTTTGACAACATATTTATATTGCAAATTTTAAGCAAGCCTAGAGAAGTGGTCAAACTAAGACCCATTGAGAACACACACAAAGGTGGGAGAGTCAGTGGCCTTTGACAATGTCCTTATTGAGTTTCTTTTCCAAAATTGTACTCAAAGTTCCATATATAGGATGGTTAAGATCAGAAGGGGACTAAGATTTCCCCCTTCTCTTCTCATCCCTGATATAACCCTCATTTTAACTCTGACGACTTTCTGTTCTATAAAGACAAGAACTGTGGAAATCAAAATGAAACTGGGCAAACACAAGAGGGCACTACTGTCACAGAAATGAACTTAGAAATATATATGGCAGTGTTCTCTGTGCATATTGAGACTGTTGTCTCACATTCCAGCCAGTCCTAAGCTTGTCCTACCTCCATCATTCCATCTGACATAGTGAATAGAAAGTTAGTCTTGGAATCAGGAAGGCTACATTTAAATTCTACACTTGACATATTCTTGTGGGTTATCCTTACCAAGTTACTTAAGCTCTTTGTGCCCCAGGCAACCCTCTAAAATTGAGAAGCAGAGAGTACAAATTTACGTTGTTAGAGGGAATTATCATATCCTGGAGATCTCTAAATCAATAAAATCACAATCCTAGTCCAAAATAATTATGGTTATAGTGTATATCTCCCAAGTTTTATGTAAGAATGAAAGGAGATAATATATGTAAAATACTATGACTATGTAAGCAATAATTACTATTCTCAGGATATTTTAACCTCTTGGGCTATCAATGAACTGGCCATTCATGGAATTTCTCTGAAGACCTGTCCTCAACTCAGAGATAGAAGTCCCAAAACCAAAACTGTGTTGGGGTTTGATAGTGTGCAAGTCTAGAACACAAGTAACAGGAAAAAAACAAACACAAAAAAACCACATTGGATTTAGTTTCAGAAGACCTGGGCTTGAATTCTGACTCTGCCATGTTAATAGCTAAGTTAGTCCATCAGTTGACACACTTACTCTGTGTTAGGCATGGGCTAAACACTGGGGATACAAGGACAGGTGAAAACAAGACTTGTCCTCAAGGTGCTTTCATTATAATATGGGGAGGAAAAGGAGAAGGGAACAAGAACTCATTAAACAATCAATCAGATGTTGTATTAGGCACTTTACAAATCAATTTGGCCTTAGAAACTTGACACTTACTAAGCTGTGTGACCCTGGGTAAGTCACTTAACTACAATTGCCTTGAGAAAGAAAGAAAGAAAGAAAGAAAGAAAGAAAGAAAGAAAATTTCTAGGTGTATGAAAGATATAGACAGAGTAAGTGGAAGGTAATTTGAAAGGGGAAGGTATTAGGAGCTAGGAGAAATGAGAAAGACCTTCTGCAGAAGGTAGCACTTGAACCAATTCTTGAATGAATGCAGGAATTCTGAGAGGGGAAAGTGAGGAGGGATACCATTCTGCACAGGGGGGAGACCCAGTGCAGAAGCAGAAATGGGAAATGTAGTGCCATGTAGGAGGAATGGCAAGTAGAACAAGGACCTTGAAACTTACCAAAGTTACTGAAACTCTCTTGAGATCTTTGTTTCTTCATCAATAAAATGAGGGCCCTAGATTAGGTTATCTCTAAATTGTCTTCAATCTCTAAAGCTCTGATTCTATGAATAGTCACAAACCAGTTATGTAGCATATAGTATGGCCTAGACCTCAAATTATAGTTAAACCTCTCAGGCAACAGAAACTACTTTAGGAACAATCCAGAGCACCAAAGTGCCATGTCTTGTCATTGCTACTGAATACTTGTGTATTGGGAACTGGAAAAAAGAAAAAAGCATTGTGTTTCTGCTATTTTTTCTCCTAAGGGTTGGATTCAATAATGCTGCAGGACAATAAAACCTTTCCATTTCACCTTAATTACCTTTTGGACTACAATTTGAGGTGGGGGTGAGGGGTAAGGAAGTGGGAGGGAGAAAATTAAACTGTCAGACCAGGCTACATAAGATTAGAATAGTGTCAGTATTCTTAAAGATACACAAGTTTCTGGGCATTGCATTGGTATGTGCGTGCGTGCGTGCGTGCGTGTGTGTGTGTGTGTGTGTGTGTGCGTGTGTGCGCGTGTGCTTATGCAAGTGTGCTGATGTATCTGGTAAGTTAGACTGTGT
Source organism: Pseudochirops cupreus (assembly GCA_028627135.1). Taxonomy (NCBI): domain Eukaryota; kingdom Metazoa; phylum Chordata; class Mammalia; order Diprotodontia; family Pseudocheiridae; genus Pseudochirops; species Pseudochirops cupreus. The sequence goes on from CM053583.1 coordinate 110,341,131, forward strand.
GTCACATAATATTTCAAGTATGGTGGCGTAATGAACATTTCCATTCTCCTTTTTTTTCTCTTACAAGTGAAATAACTTTCAAAGTTAAGATCATCTGTTCTGATTTTTTCCCCCAATGGCTAGAGTAATAACTTGTATTTTAATAAAACTTCTAATTCTTTCCCCTTCCTCACTCTGGAGTTGTGAATTCTTTAGAGTGACAAACTTCAAGTGTGGAAAATTTGCTCCAATAATACCGATTGTCCATTCATCTGTAACTTAGAGTTTTAAAGATCTGACTGGGGCTCTGAGGGTATAAGTAACTTGCCTTGGTAATACCACTTGTGTATCAGACGTCAGACTTGAACTCAAGTTTCTCTGAGTGCAAGGCTTATTTTCTTTTCATTCTGTCATACTCTTTCTCATATGGAGTTTTATGTTCTACAAAGTGCTTTTTTCTGGACAATTGTTTAAGGTAGTCATTGAAAGTATGATTATCCTCATTTTATAGATGAAGAAATGAGCCTCAGAGACTTCTTTAAGATCATATAACTAGTAATTGATAGAATTGCGGCTTGAACTTAGGTCTCTTCTTGTCACCAAATTAGTAAGTAAAGTAAGATTGTTCTACTCTACCTCATACTCAGAGGTATGCTGGTAAATATTTAACAACCGTCTCTTCAGAATAAAAGGACATACGACACACTTCTAAGTTTAATTTGTGTTATTAATATTTTCCTATTACTCTCTTAAGTCTAGACAATCAGCAGAACAGTAATTCAAGCCTCAACTTATTGTATTTGTCAATTATTGAGATGTAAATACTCAAACCAAAAACTTGACAATCTGCTCTTGGGAGCCGTTCCAAGCTGACTTCAGCACACCTCCAAGTCATGCTGGTTATGTTGTACTCAAACTCAAATCCCAGGTTCCCAGGTCACCACACACCACCTGATTTGTGGCCCACCACTAAGCCCCTTTTTGTCATAGCTTTGAAACTACTTAATGCATGTCTGAGCATATTGCTCAAGGCAAAGTTCCCTTTCTTCTCTAATCAGCATTTTATATTCTCCTCGAATCATTATAATATATAAGGTTAATTATGGTGCAAGGATCTTATCTAGGGACCACCCCACCCTGTCCTGTCCCAGTGACCAAACAGGGCCCCACCCTCTTCACCCTGAACATGTGCCCTTTACCCCTTTACTCCACCCTGCTCTGGAAAGCGCTGACTACAACCTTCCACCCTGGGCCTTCCACCCTGTTCTAGGAGGGACCCCCATGTCACAGGAAGGTTGCACCCTTGTACCCTTGTGCCATATTCCCAAATTAGCTCTGAGCTATGGATCTAACCAATGGCTGTTCTTTGCTTCTGTACGTCATGACTTCTGCTAGCCCCCCTTCCTGATTATGGTTTTTGCGGTGTTAGTCTATATAATCAAGCCTGTAACCCACTGGATTACTGCCAATATGAGTGAAACCACTCTGGTAGTCATGCGCTTAATCAATAAATCCACAGCCTAAATTTTATCCTAAACCCAGGTCTCAGCTTGCTCTTATTCTCTGCACAACAGTTACATGATAAACAATTTTACCTTCATGGGACCTTCTTACATCCTAAAATCTAGTTGAACTTCTGGCATCCAAGAGTTCTTTGAAACTGAGGCTAGAAATGTTTTCTTGTCTTCTAGGAAACATTGCATAGAAGAAAAAGGACTGCATTTGGAGTGAGTGACCCTGGGTTTTTACTCCATCATTCATACTGTTTATCCAATTGTGTGATGTGGGCAATGAACTAATTTTTTTAACCATAAAATGAGCGCTTGGACTCTTTGACCCATTAACAATCCATGACTATGCCATTCTACTTATAGCAAGGTACATTTTATTAGTTATGTATATTGAATTAATATTGTATATTTATTTATACATTTTATTGATTCATTCATCAGGTCACTATGTATTATCTCTTCAATATACCTACTAATTGCATTTTGAGAATCTTTCATAGTCATACTTCATATTATGTAGGTATCCTGACTTTCCCACTATAAATATGAGGCATATTCCAAAATAATACAAGGATGAGTTAGACCATTTTGTATTTTTAAATGCATAGCAGCTATGCTAGTCTCGTAACTGGTTTAGTTTTGTTCTACTTAAATGGCATAGTTATGATACCTGAGATATGGTAATAAAATATTTCTCTTTCTCCAAGCAGGCTATTTGGCATATAGCTAGGGATGGTTTGATGACTTTTTTCTTTTAATTCCAGCAGAAATTACCAGGATAAAGACAAAGTTTTTAAGAGAGGAGCTGAAAGGAACTCTTAGCTTAGTAGGAGGAGGTCATATTAGAAGCATCTTTCTCCCCTGGAATTAATTAAAGGAATATGAAAATAAGCTGATAGAGTAGTGGTAAATTACTCATGAGAGATATTTCAGCAGTTAATATTCATCTTCATGAAAGATGAACTGATTGAGATCATGAAGCTAATTTTGTACATCCTTGTTACAGAGCCACAAAATTTCAGAGTTGATCGTGACCTCAGTAGACATTTACACTAAGCATAAAACAGCTAGAGCGGGAACCCCTGAGGTCATCTAATCCAACCCCTTCATTTTGCAAATGGAAATTGTAGTCCATAGTGGTGAATAATTTGTCTAATATCATCCAAGCAGTGATCAGCAGAGCCAGAATTTGAACTCATTTCCTACGGCTCCAAATTCAACTGTCCATTTTCAATCTTCTCAAACTTGTACATGGACAAGTATCCCCTCTGCAATGTCTTGTAAGAATATATCACTGCTTGATGTCCTCTACTGAAGGGGAACTTCTTGTAGGAGTTTACTCTAACTTAGGACAGCAAATTTCTGTTTATATGGAGTAGAAATCTGCTTCTTGTAATGGTCCCTGTGCCCTAATGGACTGAATGTAAGCGCGGAGCCTGTGGTGGGAGGGAACTTGCTGAAGGGTGGAGTAGAGCCCACAGGAAGCTGGGAGTCAGAGCAGCTAGGCAGTGGGAGAGAGAGGACACACCCAGGCAGACAACTAGGCTTGTGAATGTTTGTATCTTGCTGTGACAGGCTTGTGAGTGTTGGTTTGTGGGAAGGCTAAAGGATGGTGTGTTATGGTATATTAACTTCTATGTTGCTATGATGGATTCAGTTTTCTGGTGTTGGGATTTGGTGGAGCAGGGATTTGGTGTCAACTTTTGTGAGGTGAGAGTGAGTACTGAGAGCTGCCTGCATCAGGACTCAGGCAGAAGCCAGGAGTGGATGTTTCCTGTGGGAGGAAGAGGAACCTAGGAGTTCAGAATCCAGCCCCAGGGCCAGTTAAGGACTGTGTTGCAAGGCAAGAAGGCAGGAGTGCTGAATGTGTTTTCTTGCTCCATTGCCCTGGGACAGTTTGGAACCCAGGGGGAGGGTGGAGTTGTCTTTGGTGGGTGGGAGTGTTGTGGACCCCCAAGTACTCCACCCTGTTGACTTTGTTTCCCAGTTGCTCCTCAGGACTTGGAAGTGGGAGCAGGAGCAGTGTTAAGACTGGGACTTGGCTCATTAGAGCCTGCACCTGAGAGTGCCAGGAGGAAGCTGTGTCAAGGGCAGTGTGGGAAGAAGGACATACCCCTTATTATAATCCCTTCAATCCAAAAAATAATAAATAAAGTCCCAAGATAAACTTTATTTATTATTTTTTGGATTGAGGGGATTATAATTTTATGCACCTTGTGTTTGTTTAAGGCTGTGTGGCCACTCTGGTAATGAGTTGTTATGTTATATATCTTGCAAATATGAGCTTTTATTTTGTGGGGATTATGTTATATTTAAGAGATGTTAATGCAAATTCAGATATAAATTGCCTATGTAAGGGGATGAAAGATCTTGGGGCTGAATGTAATGGTAAGGGAATTTGAAGATTTTCTCTATCCCTTAATGGGCCTAACTTGGAGCCCAACAAGAGAAACTTTCTTAGGAGGGGCTTATTTTTCAGGAAGGTGCAGAAGGTTGCGATGTCCTCTGACACTGAAGAAGTGTATATTATATATGTTGAGGTGAGGTTTTGCTTTGGGGCTAACTTATGGGAAAAGTTGTGTGATTTGGCCAGATGAGAATCTGTGTAGCTATTGCACTCCATGCCCTCCCCCCCCCAGCTTCGAAAACCCAGATGTTGGTGATTCACTCTCTGGTAACTATGTATGTATATAACGGTCAGACAACTAGAAGCCCTGACTGTTAGTCTGCTGAATTGTGTTATATTTTCTGTCTGTATTTTTTGTCTGTTTATAATTTCTCTTTATATTGTCTGAAGTTCAGGGTGCTGATTTTTTTCCCCTGAACTAAGTTAATGATATATATGTTTGATTGAAGTAAGATTGTTAACCTTTTTAAAATTGCTTTCTTTTACAAAAGCAGATCAAAGCAGCCATTCTGGGCATGCTAGGGTGCTTGCTGTTATACCTCTTTATATCTTTCTCCCATTGTTCCAAGTTTTGACCTGTGGAGTGTAATGGTAATGGTAATTTGAAAATCTTCCCTGCCCTTTCATAAGCCTAAGGGAATTTGAAGACCTTCCCCTCTTTGAAGATATTCCCTGCTCCCTAATAGGCTGAATGTAATCACATGGAGCCTATGGTGGGAGGAGCTTGCTGAAGGGTTGAGTAGAAACCACAGGAAGCTGAGAGGCAGAGTAGTTAGAGACAGAGGGAGGAGAGAATGCACTCAGGCAGACAGCTAGGCTTGCTAGTGTTGGTTTGTGGGAAGGTTAAAGGATGGTGTAGTGCTCTGTGCTGTTATGTATTGACTTCCTTGCTACTATGATGGATTTGGCTTTCTAGTTTTCGGATTCAGTTTTCTGGTGTCTGAATAGATGTTTTGCTTCAGTCTTCTGTATGGAGAGTCTGCTATATTTTGTGATTGAGCACTATGTTGGCATATTCACAGTTGCTGTTGGTGCTGTGAATATTGTGTTGGCAGCTACATGGGGACATGCAGAAAAAAAAATAATGCTTCTTCCACATTATAAGTATGTAGGTACAAGCATGTGGGTTAAACAAAATGGACTAAAAAAACTCTTCCAATTCTGAAAGTCTATGATAATTACATCTCTTCAAATGGTTAATGTGTTTGTGCTACTTAAAATCAAAGTAACTTTAGAAAACCTGGTGTATTCCCTTTTACAATATACATGTGCACAATTTATTTTAATCGGAAAAACTTTACATTATGGGGTTTTTGAAAGTTCTATACTATATCTAAAGATTTTCCACTTACCTATTGCCACGAGTAGCTCTCGAAAGTATCCATCATAGCATTCATTAATGGCATCTACCATGTCTTGTCCAGAAATATTTTGAAATTCCTGAAAAACTTCAAAAAATTTGTAAAAACTTACATATAACTTTGAAAAAAATAAGCATATCAAAATTAATATTGGTGGAATGGGTTTTGGTGATATATATATTTTCCTTAAAAGAATCTCTAAAAAATTTTTTTATGTTTGCATTGACCATAGTCTCATTATAAGTGCATGTTCCCTTCATTGTAGATACCAATCCTCTGTGTGCTGTTAGTCTATATAATTCTTGCCTGCATTCTCTCATAGATCTTCAACAGTGGATTTATCTTTTGTGCTAGAGTCTCTTCTAAGTATTTTTACTTTTTTATATAACACCAGAGCTATTGATCTGTTATCCTTCATTCTTGTCACATACTTTTAATCATGCTACTGTTTATTTGTGCCCACTGTGTATCCAGTCTTATTGAAGAACACCACTGCCATTCTCTCTTAAAGCCACCCTTTCCATTTTTGGACAGCCCCAATGATAAGGAAGATGAATTAACTACAAATCTAATTCTTTGGGGATTGTGATATTCTGAGATTAAGAATCATATAGCTTAACTGGGAGAACATTTGAGTCAATTTAAAAAAAAGATGAATTATTGTGTCAGGGAGTCTCTTGAAATCATTAGAAGCACAGCATAATTTCAAATATTGTGCTGCCAGCTATTTATTTCTCCTGTTCATTGCTGGGCTTACCTCACTATTCATTAGCAGCACCTTTTGAGACATATACACTGATATAATAACTTGGTGTCCTGCCAATCAAAGTATATGTCATAGTCATGACAATAGATACTTTTCATAATTTGATTTCTTTCTCTTTGCATGGTTAGATCTGTTGCTTTTAAGTGACTACTATTAAATAGGCTCTGTAGAATATTACTGACCTTGATTATCCTAGACCTTGCTGCTAACAGCACAAAATAATCTACATATGGTAGCATCTGTAAGGACCTTAACACCTAAAAGAACTCCTTTTCTTCTTGGACCTTATGTAATGGTAATGAATTTGAATTTGAAGACCCCTTTTTTGTATTGGCAAGTAAGCAGGTACTTAGCACCTTGTTTCAAGTTAAGCAAAGGTAGCAGGTACTTAGCAATTAGTAATTGATCAAGCCTCTGTTGTGGAAACAGAAGATATGAACTCCTGTCTCCTGTTACTGACATAACAGGAAAGGGTTGGCTGAAACAGGAAGCTAATGCTGTTTTTATATAAGAAAAGCCCAGAGAGACACAGTCAGAATTTCTTGAGAACAGAATCTGGTGGCAGAATCTGTTCTGCTGGGGAGAGAGAGAGTTTCTCTCAGCAGCATCTGGAGGCTGGGCTGCTACTGCTGGACTGAGAACTGAATCAGAATGGTGGAGGCTGAAGTTGCTGCTGCCAGGAAGGCTGAAGAGGAAAGCTGCTCCCTCCCCCTACCCCAGACTGGAGAGAAATGATTTTGGCTTTGAAAAACTGGAAGGAGTGATTTTGATTCTGGGAGTCATCTGAGATTTCTTCTGGGTCCTAGGGCCAGCTGAACTGCTCAAGGGCTGAGGAAATGTGACTGGGATGCAGGGACTTTTTCTGTTTGTGGCTTGGTTGAGCCTTGAATTCTCAGGAACAGAAATTGTGAAGGATTTGAGATGGATTGGACCCTGTGAACTTCAATGTGGAGCAAGACCTACCCAGAGAGCTGGACAAAGAACTGGGAGTTGTCTGCCATTGAACCCAGGGGAATTCAGTTTGGTGAATCCAGGTAGAATCTGGGACCATGGAAGAGGATCCAGGGAATCTGAGAACTGGCCCTAAGTCAAGATGAAAAGACCTCTCTCTGTGGGTACTGAGTAATGATGAAATTGTAGTTTACTAGTGACCTAAGGGTAGACGGTTTGTGTATTTTCTAATGTTTGTACTTAGTAATTAATGATATTTAGTAATTGATTGCTGAATAAGAGACTGATTGAGTTAACTTAGTTGCCCCATGGGTGGAAGACTTAGGTATACCAGATGACTGTTCTTTGTTCAAAACTATGTGGCCATTTTAATGATAAGCTGTTTTGAATACTATATTGTGATTTTCTGTGATAAGTTGTAATATTGTGAATGCTGAACCTTGATTTTCTGTGAATGTTTTGCTTTGATTTGTTATGGAATAAATAGAATGTTCACTATCCTGTGTAATCAGATCCTTAAAAGCTGTTCACAGTAACATTCTTCTGGAAAGCTGCTCATGCATAGCATTACACCTTGTTTGGACATTCTCCTCAAGAATGGAGAATACATTTGAAAAGCATATTGTACATCTCCCTACTTTATGTCTCATTTGGCAATAATAGCCACAGGAATACTGAGCAGCATCCTTTTATCAAAAAACCTTAGTTTACCTTAACATATCCATGAGATACACCTTGTTGAAAGCCTTCAAAGGTTGTATTTTGCTTTCTTGAATTGGTTTCTTATTATTAGGAAATATAGTAGCAGGATCATATATTCTCTAGTTTCTAGTAAACTGCATGACTATAAAAATATGATTTACTATAATAATTTGTCAAAATATGTATATTCCATATTTTCATTAAGCATACCCTTAATATATGTATTGATGATTCTGATAAAGATCATTTTTAAATGAGAAAGTAAGGTTATAAATGAGTAGTTACTGATCTGATGATTTTGGATAGTAATATCTTCCATGATTTCCCCTCATACTTTTGATAACTTCCCCTTCTTAAGATAGTTTGTAAAGTGATTCTTTGGTGTTTTCAGTGTTGTGTCATTCAACACAAATTCCTTCTGCCTATGTTTGGTTTGGCCCATCCAGTCTTCTCACTGGCATCCTCCTAAATACCATTTCTACTTTGTCATGTATCACACGATAGGAGTGGAGGGATTCATATGTTATAGTCACAATGTGATAGTTTTGCCGCTATTGATGATAAACTAGAAATGTGAGCACTTTTTTTCTTTTCTAACATTTGGTCTATTGCTTTCATTTATGAATATTCTCAGGACTTATTTCAAGTATTCTGCAGAATTTTCACTGCCCCTCTTTTTTTACTGTTCTATGAGGCAAAACTTCTCATTTGCCATATTAATGTTTTGCAAATATTTGTATTTTAAGCTGGCACTTCCTTCATGTCTCTATTCAGTAAGGAGATCATGTATTAAACCAGTTTCTGGGCTCTTTTGACCTACTTATGATGGTGAATGCCTTTTACTGGCTAAACTTTTGTAGAAAGTGGTGATTATCACCACCATTAATATCTTCACCTTTTCTCATTTTCCATTCTAAAGACATAGAAAACTTGTTGGAAAATGGGGTCTTAAATTTTTCCTAATTGTGTACAATATCTCCTTGCTGTTATCCTTTCTTTTAATTCCACATTGGTTTTAGCCTTAACTAGTACATGATCTAATTGTATATGTATAGTTAATTATACCATGACTCCCAAGTCAGTAATCAATTATTTTCTATTTGTCAAGGTAGAGTAAATTTCAATTTTGGCGATTTTTTTATATTCAGCATATTTAGAACCTTCTAATTCTCTTTGGGAAGACAGTAATATAGTGGTGTGAAGGTGATCCTGACTTCTCAAAGATTATGCCTGTGAGAAGGGGTGGAAAAACAAAACAAAACACTGGCATATTCTAACATCCTGGGAAGATATTGGTCATGGGCCAGGTGATGGTCTGAATCATGATCTCTGAGGACTATCCTAGCTTTGTACAAGATGAGGTTCTTCAACAGAAGTGTGACCACCAGGTCATGAAAATTTTGGGACAATAAAATTCATTAAAGTCATCTGCTAAGCCTTGGGAAAATTTTGGTCTGTGTTGGTAGAAGGAGTGCACAGATTGATCAAGTCACAAGTCTTTTAAAGTATAGGAATAGAGAATGAACCTGATTCCTATTGGTAGTTTCCTATTGGTATAGGAAAGTCCCATATGAGGAAATTCCCTCTACCAATACCAGTCAGCAACTTCTTGGCAAATAAAAGTCTTAGCTGCTGAAAACAGTGAGAAGTTAGATGACTTGCCTGGGTCACACAGTCAGTATATGTCAGCAGTGAGACACGAACACCAATGTCCTCTTTTTAAGGCTACCTCTCTAGTCACCATTCCAAGCTGCCTTTCATTTGAAATATATCCTTTTTAAAAAGTCAAGAGGCATTAATGGATTGTTTAAAAATTTCCACCAGTAATAGTTAAGGTTTTAAACAAAAAAAGTTTTTTCAGTGCTTTTATCAATCACTCAAAGAAATGTAGTCAATAAATATTCAGCACCTACTATGTGCCAGGAACTGTGCTAGGCACTGCATGCATTTATAGGAATTGAACAATAGAGTTTCACTTCAGTTATCTGAAATATTCACTGATATGAAACAACTTTCCTGCTGGAGCTGGAAAAGTAAGGCTTGCTACACGTAAGTAAATTAAAATGATTTCTTGCCTCAGGGTTAAGTGGCAGCTATCCTTTCTGTTTTCATTTCATATTTTCCTGTCTTTTCAGTTAGCTACTTGTCTTATTACCCATTTCGATAAGGAGCAAGAAATAGAAATTATTAATAATTACCCATCCACAATTGCTGGTAGCTCTTGTTACAGAGGATCATTTGTAGCATAGTTTTATGTTCTCCTGTCTTTTGTTGACAAGCTTCCCATAGAACCTGGAACATTAGGAGACCAGGAAAGGTCATCAGGACAATCCCAAGCCACAAGGAGAGATATCCTCAAGGAAAAAGCTGCTTTGGAATTTCGACTTTTCAACTGCTTGACTAGACTTACCATTGCATCTTGAGCGGCCGAAGCAGGATTGGTGTAACCTTCCTCCCTGGTTCCCTGCAAAGAGAAACACAGTGTTTGCTTCTTTTGTTATAATCTTACTTACCATAAATTAAATGACTGGAGTGGTAATTCCCAAGAGTATTTCCTTAGGACTGTGAGAGACTAATGTCTTTAAAGCACAGATCTGGTCATGTTGCTCACTTGTTCAAGAAACTTTAGAGGCTCCCTACTTCCTCTATGATAAAATGCCAATTCCTCAGTTTGGTCTTTAAAAACCTTCACAATCTGAGTTCAAGCTATCTTTTTAGACTGATAAAGTATTGCTTCCTCCACCCCCTCTGGTGTTCTCTATGTTCTAGTCTAACTAGATTTCTCAAAGTTGCCCATAGAGAGCAATCCATTTCCCACCTTTGTACATTCCATGCCTGGAATCCTCTTATTCCTCATTCCCATTTCTTGGAACTTTTAGGTCATGCTAATGCTTAGTTGAAATGCTGACTTTCCTGATTTTCCTAGTTGCTAGTGCTCTCCTTTCTACCTTCTCCAATTGTCCATTATTTATTTTTAATATATTTTATGTTGATTTATCTATATTTCTATCATTCCTTTACTTCTCTGATCCCAGATTTTGTAAGGGCAGGTACTATTTTGTTTTCAGTCTTAGAACCAGAACCTAGCATAGTGTCTGACATGTGCTAGAGAAATGCTTCTTGCTGACATAAATCACTTCTGGAAGTCAAGGGAAAAGAATATGTATATCCAATTCTTTGTGAGTGTCAAATGCTACCATAAGGTTGAGGAGAATGAGGACTGAGAAAAAGTAATTGGATTTAGTATTAAGAGGTGGTTAGTGACCTATTACAGAAGTTATAATAAAAGGGTGGAGTTTGAAGCCAGAATGAAATGACTTGAGAAGTTAGTAGGTTAAGGTTTCAGGGTTAAGAATTTAATAGTGAAGGGCTTGCGGTGAGGTAGAAGATAACAGCTTAAGTACTTTCATGACCAAGGGAAGATTTTTCAAAGAAAAAAGAGAGCTGAACAAATTTGCTGTTCTTTATCCTTCCTTCTCAAAGTGGACCAATGATGTCACAATTTGACTTGCCCTTGAATTGGATTTAAGTGAGGCAGAGCTGCCTAAAGTCATCAGCCTTACTCTTTCCTCCAGAGTCATCAAAGGTTAGTGGCAAGACAAAAGTCAAGGTGACTGTTGATGACACAGGATACAGTGGGTGACCTTAGCTTTTCTAAACTAAGGTCTTTCCCAGGTTTCAGTTTGTTTGAGGCAACATCCATTCAATGACTAAGGGCTAAGTAAGAATTGAGACAAAATATGGCCTAATTTAATATCACAAAAATATCAATCTGAAAAGGGAAGACCCTCACAGTTTCTGGGCAGAACACAAAACGATTGCTATTTGTACTTATTAAAATTTAAACAATGAGCTACAGGGGTTTAGATTGTGGGCTATTATATTCTATAAAAGCCAGAGTTATTTTGGTTTAAAGGCCTAGTCAAGTAATGCCATTCAAAACACAATGGGCTTTCTAAAAGCCTGTTTTCCCCCCAGAGTTATATTTAAAGAAATCATACATGAAAACTGTAGAGAACAAAAATTAAATTGTCCTAGCTTTAAAAAAATAATGAAACTAACTACATAAAATTTAAAAAAATAATTAAAAAAAAAGATCTAGCCCCCAAATTTCTATGGACAGAGCACATACTTGTAAGGATGTGGCGCACCAAGTCGAAAGAGGGCCACAACTTATGAGGGAAGCAGCAGCAGCAGAAGAAGAAGTATTATCCAACTTCTGCTTGATTTGGCAAGTTGGGTTCCCAGAGGGCAGCTATTACTACTGTCGGGGTTCTAGAGATAACTTGCAGACGTTCTGCTTCTTCTATGATAGGTCTTGAGTGCTCAATGTAGTAGTCCCCATTGAGAGTCACCCAGTAGTCTCATATTTATATGTGCTAGGAACAGATACAGGAGAGAGAAATTGAGGGTAGAGAGGAGAATGATTGAAGGAAAAAAAAAACTCCTTGAAGAGATGAGCAGGGATGGAATCAAGGACACAAGTGGAGGAATTTATCTTGAGATTTATTATGTGTGCAGAGCACTGTGCTAGCCACTAGGAGAGACATGAAACACAGGTAAGAAACACTGCCTGTACCTTAAAAGTTGAAAGTGGAAAATGCATCTACATTTTCACTGGCACATATGAATCGGGTTTGCTACCTAAGCAAATCAGTCATACTCACTGGGCCTCAGTTTCCTTATCTGAAAAATGAGAGGGTTGGACTAGATGACCTCTGAGGTTCCTTCCAGATCTTCAGTCCTATAAATTTAGTGCTTCCGGAAATTAAGAATCTAAGTTACAGTTAAATTGCTGATCTGACCCATACTAAATAAACCTTAGATTTAAACACTTACTTCCCTTCCAAAAACAAAAAAGGAAATAATAGCCACAGTACTTACCTCACAGAGTGAATATAAAGATTATGTGCACAGAGTGAGCCTTATAGTGCGAAATAAATGCTAACTATTATTGCCCAATAGGATGTTGTCCAAATGATCTATTGACTACTCCTTATCATGTTGGTTTGTCAAAGCACTATTATATACAGGGTTCCCTAGGATTCTTTGTAGATGAAATACATTTTAAGTCAAGTACTAGTTTTTGGAGAGACACGTTCCTATCTTCTCTTTTTCTTAACATTATACCTATTTAACTGCTAGTAATACTATGGGAATCCAGCACATCAATGGAATCCAGAGGCTGACTATGAGAAAACACACCAAAAAATGAGCTGTGTGCCATTGGACTGGGTCCCAAAAGGCAAAGGACAGAGTTAAGATCAATGAGGACCGCCTAAACTAGCAGTAGGTCATGTAAATATCCTAACAATAGTGTATAGAATTCTACAGAGAGATTGGGCTGGGGGCAGGAGAAACAGTAAAGGGAAACACTGATGTGATTATGTCCAGGGAAGATCAAGCTTCCAAATAGTGATTATTAAAGGACGATGGAAATAGTGTCCCTAGAAGTGTTAGGACAAAGATTGTGAAAGTGTTTTTGCAAAGAAGAGCTGGAAGCTCCAGCTGATAGGATAGATGGTCTATTAGATCCTTTAGGCCTTACTTTTCTCTAATAGAATTTTTATCTTTGATGTGATTTGTACTTGTTGATTAATTAGTTCCTAAGTGACTAATTTTTCATTAGTTTACAGACAATTAATTCTCCTGTAGATATGTCTTGATCAAAGAAGTAAGGGAGGAAGTAAGTAAGACTGCTTGCTGGTGCTCATTTGCAAGAGATGCTGGTCTATGCTGTTGTGCTATACTGGAAGGTCATTGCCTTGTCTCAGAGCATACCCTCATGTTATATTTTGAACTGCTCTCTTAGAATGTGTGATAATCATTCCTGAATGTTTTCATTCCATGAATCTTTCAGGGCTTCAATGGCCCCTATGATCCATATTTGCACTATAACCAAAGATAAGAAAATAACAGAATCAGCAGGCGATTGAAATGACAAGATCCAGAGGAGGGTCTTCTCTTTGTCCATGCAGGTACATGATAAAAGGCAGGTGCAGGAGGAAAGGGGGAAATGACAATAAGGACAAAATTGCTTTGTGAATTGTTAGAGCTGGAAAGGACCTTAGAATATAGTTTCCTCATCTGTAAAATGGGGATAATAATACCACCTACTTCCTGGAGTTATTATAAGGATCAAATGAGATAATGCCTATAAAGTGCTTACACAGTGCCTGGCACATTGAAGGGGTTTATAAATGTTAGCTATTATTGCTATGATGATAATGATGATGATGATGGATGTAAAAACAACCCCAATGTGATTACTTTTACGATGACCACTACTACTACTACTACTACTACTACTACTACTACTACTACTACTCCTACTACTACTACTACTACTACCATACAATGCAAGAGGTGTAGAGGAGGAGAGCTCTTAGAAAATATACCACAGAGCATTAGATCTGGGAGGTATCTTAAACACAGATTATCAGAACTGGTGGGGACCTTAGAATATAGATTGTAAGAGTTAAGAGGAGACCTTAGAATACAGAATGTCAGAGCTGGAAGTAAACTTTAAGTTAGATCTTAAGGATCATATATATATATATATATATATATATATATACACACATATATATATGTACTTATGTACTTTATATATATGTACTTATGTATATATATGTATATATATTCTTATGTGTGTGTATATATATACATAAGCAACAAGAAAACATTTGTTTAAAAGACCTGGGAAACAAACAGCTTCTCATTGGAGTTTTCTAATTGAAGAACCAAGTTCAAATCCATCCTCAAACTAGCTGCATGATCGTGGGTTAGTCACTTAAATCCCTGTCTACTTAAGTTTCCTCATTTGGAAAATGGGGAAAACAATAACCCCTAAATCATGGGGTTGTAGTAAGCATAAAATGAGATGGTATTTGTAAAAACTCCTTGCAAATCTCGAAGTATTATGTAAATGTTAGTGATTATTATTATTAATAACAGGAGTGGCGGCGGTGGCATTAGTAGTAGTAGTAGTAGCAGTAGTCGTAGTCGTAGTCGTAGTCGTAGTCTTAGTAGTAGTCATATTTATTGATTATTGTTAAAGGACAATGCAATGCATGTCCCTGTATTGGAGTGGCTTATTAAGGCCCCCAAGGCAACTGTTAGATCAGCTCCCAGTCATGGAAGGTTTAATTGTTTCATGACAAGTAAGCTCCATTGTTGGAAAAACCCCTCTTAGATCAAAAGGTGTGGAATGACACATATGATGACTGATTTGATTAAAATCTTTATGCTGGTTCATTTGGCTTAGCTTTGAAAAAAAATTTCATCACAGTTCAAGACTTGGTGGAGGGAGAGGTGAAGGAGTATATCTGGCAATGACTTGTGAGAAAATGAAAGATATTTCTAACAATTTTTTAGAAAGGAAAGCAACCCTGTTTAGGATTTCCACAAATATTTGTATTTGTAAACACTTTCCCATATTGAGAAACACAAGAAAGTGTTGCTATATATGATATATTTATGAAAGTAAAAGCCCCATTTGGCTGATTCCTATTCACCATCCATACTAAAGCAAAAGTAAAGTTTTTACTTGCTTGGCAATTTTCCTGAAATATTTCTGAAAGGGCCTCATTCTCTATAAGAAAACTTTTTTCTCCATGACCATGAAGGCCTAGCCTATGTCGCATGAGACAGGCAAGGCCATAACCAATCAAAAGACTAGAAAATCTTAACATAGATGTACACAACCAGGACACAGAACTAGCAACCCAGAGGGAGATATAAAGGGGCAGAAGTAGATCATTCAAGTGAACTGTACACATCCATGGCTTTGTTTTTTTTTTTTTTAGCATGGGACCTCACTGGGCCTGATAAGAACATATAAGTGAAGTCAAAACCAAAAGAGAACCACAATTCACCCTCGGTAAGCTATGGAATGGCTCTTGTGTGCATCACAGAACAAAAGCGGATCCCAGGACATATAAGTGTCCACCATTGTGCTATTTCTAGGCTAAAATGAATGTTACAGTTCCATGAAATATAGACTTCAGAGTTAAGAAGGCTTGGTTACTCTGTTCTTCCTGGAGAAGTTTGAATTAGCACTTGTCTGTCCCCCGACTGCCCCAAACTCAACCCTCACCACTCCAAAATCAGCCCCAAAGGTTCCTTCTCCATTCCTTTTGCAGATAAGATTGCTAAGACTGGAGGGTTAAGAGTCAATTAGTTAGTAGCAGATTCGGTAGTTAAGATTAAGCACACATTTAACTTCTATCTATACATATTGGGCTTTTCTTAAATTTTGACAAGGAAAAAAACAAAGGAGAGGTAAGCAAGGGTTAATGCAAGGTGACTAACAGAAGAAAATCCCAAACTACACAATGAGAGATTTGTATACATCATTATCTTTACCAGAAATACTGTAGCCCCCCAGGGGTTTCAGAGAAATATTAATGTAGCTCTCATACATGAGACCACTGAAGGTAAAGTTTGGCATGAATAAGAGAGAGAAGACACAAGATTTCTTCATTCTCCCAAATCCCTCCTTATCTGCCTCCTATAATGCTTATTACCTCAAATGCTGGCTATATATTGAAAAAAAAGGTCCGAATTTAAAATCCAAAGGACTCTGACTCCCTTCTCACACACAGAATATTTCTGAAATTTCATAAATGGTTAACCTGACCATAAATGAATGAGATTTGATTTGGTGGTTAGAAAAAGTTTAGTTACAAGCTGGTAGAGTGGAGAAAAACATTAGAAGATCTGATTTTGTTCCAGTTCAGTACACAAACTAACTTTCCATTGAGTACAGGAGTCATGTCGTATTTATGGTTGTAAACCCCACCCTACAGTGGCCCACAGAGTGTATTGTACAAAGTAGTGTATTCAAAAATGTTTGTGACTTGGGGCAAGTCACTTAACCCCAATTGCCCTCCAAAAGCAAGAAAAAAAAATTTAGAGGCAGCTAGGTGGTGCATTGAATAGAGCACTGGCCCTGGAGTCAGGAGGACCTGAGTTCAAATCCAGCCTCAGACACTTAACACAAAAACTAGCCAGTGACCTTGGGCAAGTCACTTAACCCCCAATTGCCCTACAAAAAGCAAAAAAAAAAAAAGAACAAAAATGTTTGCCAAATGAATGAATCAATAATGGGTAACCTGGCTCTTTGTAATATGTAAGTTAAATCATATGTTTTTATATTCTAGGTAGGAATGTTATAAAATATGATAGTAAGCTAAGTAAAATGACTTTCAATTTGTTTTTAATAAAGGGCTTGCTACTCTACATTTGCATTGGGGATTCTTATAATGAAGCCATAATGATACTAGTTGAAAGATGACAGAAAACATTTTGCCCCAAACTAGGTTTCAATGCTTCAAAGATATAGTGTTCAAACTAGAGGAAAACTTAACTTAGGGAGAAACGTTATGTTTTGTACAATCTCAGACAGCAATTAATTGGGGAAAAAATGAGAGGTTTAAGTGTCAGAAGTGTTGACGACTTTTTTTTTTTTGCTTTTTGGAAGGGGGAAGGTAGGGCAATTGGGGTTAAGACACTTGCCTAAGGTCACACAGCTATTTTTTTTTTTGGTTAAGTGTCTGAGGCCAGATTTGAACTCAAGTCCTCCTGATTCCAGGGCAGGTACTCTATTCACTGGGCCACCCAGCCACCCCTTTGATGACATTATAAAGGCATACGTATTAAATATGGTATATAATGTTTTGGGAAATCATTACTTGGCAAGAAAGAAGCACCAATGAAAGTAAGATTGCTACCCCCACTGAATCTAGGAAAACAGCTCTTGTACTAAGGTAAAACTTGTCATTGTGAGTTATAATTTTTAAAAAAATCTCTCTTCTTTCTAATTCTTTTTTTCTATTTTTTCTTCTACTTCCTCCCTCTCTCTCCCCCTTGGCTGTCTTCTTTCCTTCATTTTTTCCTTCCTTTCTTCCTTTC
Organism: Pseudochirops cupreus; assembly: GCA_028627135.1. Taxonomy (NCBI): domain Eukaryota; kingdom Metazoa; phylum Chordata; class Mammalia; order Diprotodontia; family Pseudocheiridae; genus Pseudochirops; species Pseudochirops cupreus. The sequence continues at coordinate 110,358,723 of CM053583.1, forward strand.
TTCCTTCCTTTTTTTCCTCCCTCCTTCCAAGAAAAGTACTATCCACCCAAACTTAGTTTTGCAAGGGCACTAAGGAGCCATTTCTATTTGATCTTATCCAGTTCACTAAATGACTTTCTGTTGCCTAAGGAGAATTTGACTGAATTAAATGGAAGCATAAAGATAACAAAACTAATGAAGCAGCATAATAATAAAATACAAAACCCAAACCCAAATATGAGAATGTATTGTCCTTTGGCAACAGATTAGAGGATCAAAAAGTATAGTGAATATCATAGAAATGAGAATTTCATTGGAAAGTAAATGTAGTGGCCCAATAAGAAGTGATTTTTAAGAAATAATTAGAAATTTGTATAGGATATATGATTATAGATTTAAATTGGAAAGGTCCTCAGATCTCCTTGAGCCCATCCCCTTCATTTTATAGATAGTGAAACTGAAGCTGGGGGAGTTGACTCAAAGTTATAAATGTAATCTTGCATCAATGGCATGTTTGTGAACTCAAGTCTTCTGGTTTGAGTGATAGTAGTTTTTACACTCTGGCACATTTTCTTCTCAGTATGGTTTACCATTAAAAAAAGAAAGAGAGAGATTAGCTGGTGGTCATATAGCAAAAGTGAAGGACTGGCATTAGACAGCCCAAGTATTGTTCACTGTAATCCTTGGAATACTTGAAGAATGAGAGAAATGGCTCCTGCCTTTTGGACAGAACCTTTTTGAAACACTTATGAAAAGATATAGGCAATGATCTTTAGGGATGAAGAGGCATGAATGGGCTGTGATTAGAACAGGTGAAGGTAGTACCATATTGATAGGATTCTAGATCCATTGAGGACTGAAGTATATAAAAAGGTGAAACAAACTTTAATTTGCTTCCTTTTTCAGGTCCCAGGAACTTTCAGAGTTTGTCATTGGGAGAGATCACATTTAATTTCTGCTGTTATAGACATTTCATAGTCTATCAATCAGTGGACATTATGTTTAACTGAATGCTGAGGAAACAAAAGATTGTTAAAACGATGATAATGATGCCAATAGCTAGCAATTATTTAACAATTTAGTTAATATTATGTCATTAGCAAATATTATATCATTTAATCCCCTCAACTTCTTGCACCACTCAGGTGCATGGACTTGCAGAGAGGAAAAGCAAGTCGTGCATAATAGATCTGAAATTTCATGTGTGATCATTTTTTAAAAAAAATTATGCTGTCATAGAATTGCTTATTTTATTCCATAAATTAAAAATAAAATAAATTTTTTAAAAAGACACATACCTACAGAACATGATGCTTGTACATCAAGAATATTGTCTCAGGCATTGTTGTTCTTGTTATCTCAGATATTTAGCATTGATTTAAAGAATGACATATGACTTTTTATTGGCATTGTAATATAAAAGAAGGTATGTGATTTTATGACTGACAGAAAAGTTACATTGTCACTTAATGTTGAGTTTATTCAGGAAAAAGCTACATCCAAATGCCATGATATTATGAATAATTTGGTGCTTTAGAAGATTCATGATATCATCAGCGAAGACACTCCCGTCTCTCATGCTTTCCATTCTTTGTCATCTTGTGCCTCCTCATCTTATTCTGTTCTATGTGTCAAGAACTGGTGAATTTCATCACTGAAATTTTTCACCCTCTTAGAGAACTGCCTGAGGATCTGAAAGGTTAAGTGCTTGGTCCATGGTCACACAGAAAGTAAGGAACAGAGATGGCATCTGAATCCAGGTCTTTATGACTTTGTGTCCAGTGTTTAAAGTACTATACCACACTGACTCTTTAGGTTCTCATCTTTGTCATCCCTTTTATGTTCCATTGAAATGCCATCCAATGTTAGAGGTCTTCCTTTCTTCCTTTTTGTCTTTAACATCTCATGATTACCAGATAGGATGTGTCTTGTCCATTACCCCTAATTCTTTTTTTTTTTTAGTTTTCAATATTCATTTCCACAAGATTTTGAGTTACAAATTTTCTCCCCATCTCTCCCCTATAACCCAACCCAAGATGGCAAGCATACTGAATACCTCTTCCCCTAGTCTGCCCTCTCTTATATCCTCCTCATCCCCCTCCTTACCCTCTTACCCCTTACTTTTTCATAGGGCAAGATGGATTCCTATACCCTGTACCCCTAATTCCTTCTACTTAATTGGCCCTCCTTTTCTAAGTATAAGATTATAGAATCATAATCCTAGAGCTGCAATGGAACTCAGAAGCCATTGAATCTAATCCCATAATTTTACAGATGAGGAAATCAAGGCCTAGGGAGATTATATGAGTTACTCAAGTCAAGGAAAGGAAGGATACTTCAGAGGAACTGAAGTGTTAGATACTTTCTATGATTCCTGGATGATATATATTTGCCCACCATTTCTTACACATCCTTGGTAGCATGTTGCAGGTTACTTCTTGCATCTATGATCAATCTCTCCATTGCCAATTTGATCACCTGCAATCTTTATCCTTCAGTGATTCATCTCATATGATTATTTTAATGTTTAGTTATGTCCTGAATCATAACTCTAGGAAATGGATGATTCTGGACCCTAATCTCTATTTGTGACTTTACATAGTTTCTTTCTACCTTCTTAGCTTCCTCCATAAAAAACTCAAGTTAATCTGTGAAATATCTATGTCTTTTAAAAAATGGTTTTAATATCCTTAATAATTAAACTTCCTGGATTCAAACCCAGAAAACAGTTTAGAAGATGTAAAACGAAGTGTCCTACACTTCCAAAAAAACATAAGTTTGCCTATAAACTAGCAAGATCTGATTTGGGAGCATTGCATTCAAATATGTTATTTTTTTTTTCCTTTCCAGCATCAACAATGCTTGAAAGATTCCTATCAGTCCAAACACTAGACCCTCCTCAATCTCATGAGGCATTTAATAATTGGTAACCTCAGCAGGATATTTTTAAAAGACTGTTTATCTTTGGTTGACAATTACTCTGTCATAAAAATGAAAGAATTAAAAGTCAATATTGCTTGGCAAGTGTTAGAATAATCAGTTTATGTTTCCTGTTTAGCAAATATGCTAATTCCCACCTTAATTGCATTCTCCAGGAACTACTTCTCCAAGTTTTTAGTCACAACATTCATACCTCAGAGGGACCTGCATGGAAATATCTGTGAGTGTCCAAATGAGAAAAATGGAAAATGGAAGGATAATAATCTGCCTTAGATTTGTAACAGGCTATTCCAAAAGAAATAATTTATTATTTTATCTCCTTTACCACTCCAAGCTACTGCTACTGACTCACTTTTGTCTTAACATACATCTCTCCTAAGTAAAAATATAATTTTTTTTCACTTAATTTTTTGGAGAGTCAAGAGAAAACAACATCCAATTAACTCCCATTTACATAAAATGGCTGGTGAACATACCACCTCAACACTGAATATTATGCTTAATGGAGTCACTACTCCTAGATTGCCACTTTTCAAACAGTTATCATGCACACAGCTAATTGTTTAATGAGAAAATTGTTCATTCATAGAGCACATCAGGATTTTGCTGCATCTTGGTCATCAATGTATTGATAATAGGATCCTAGTTCTAGAGCAGTGAGGAACCTCAGAACCTAGCCAAGTATGCAGATGAGAAAACTGAGTACTTGAAACTTTAGACTTGACTATGATCATATAAGTAGTAATTTTCAGAAGCAGAAATAAACCTAAGTGTTCAGCCTTCAGAGGAAGTGCTTGTTTCACTATACTATTACTTCACTGGGGTAGAGAGATGTCATGCCTTTGACCCCTTCCACTCACTACTATTCCAATTCCAATATCTTTACCTTTAAATTTCCCTTCCCAAGTACAATCATGTGTTCTTACCACCTTCTGCCCATGTCTATTCCTACTGAATTTTCGTTTTTCATTCTCATCACCTTTGGTCCAGCAACCTTTGCAATTTCCTTTAATCCACCTTTCCTATACTAGCTTCATTTGCCCTAAACCTTCTTCCACTTCTAATAAAATAATTTCAAGAGTACTTTCGATTTTTCTGCCTTCCAGGCCCATGCTTTTTTTGACCTTCCACTGTGTCTTCCCAATCCCGTTTAGTAACTCCAACATCTTTTTTCTCCATTTCTACTCTTCCTCAGTTGGAGAAAGTCATGAAACCTTTTTGATTGATATCTGCTACAAGTTTATTCCATTTAAACTCAATTTGGCTTTTACTGTTGCCTGGTAATCCATTTAATAATCTCTTAATGACACCCTATTGCCTCCTCTAGGGAAGTCATTCAATGCTCATGAAACCTTTCTCCACTCCACCTGAAATGCTACCAGTGGATAGTCTCACATGCTATTTTCCTAAGAAAATTGAAGATGCCAAAAAGCAGGGTTTCATTCAACTCCATCTCCATGCTTTTGAAGCTTCCTATTCATTCAATCTGCCTTCACTTTCCTTGTGGGGGAAAAGGTAGGTATTGCCAAAGGCAATCTTCTCTGCAGTCAATTTCTGTTTCCTCTGTGACTTTACTTAAACAATCCTAATCTTTAGTCAGGTAGGATGTACTTCCTCTTTCCCCTCTGATAGCCAACACTTGCAGGTTTCCTCCCCTTGAACCTAAAACTAAAACAAACAAGGACACTTCCCTGGAATCTGCTATCTCTTTCAAATTGCTCTCACCTCACTCCTTTCCTTACCAAATTTCTAGGAGACTGGGTGACTCTTCTTAGTCATCCTCTTACTATTCTTCAATTCTTTGCAGCCTAATTTCCACCCTATTAGTCCACTGAAACTGCATCTTCAAATAGTCAGAAAATCACATAGGATTGTAGTATTTAGAGTTGGATGGAGATTTAGATCTTTACATCATCTAATTCAGTGCCCGTCCCCCATTTTATAAATGAAGAAACCAAGGGATTGAAATGACTTACCCAAGGTCACATAGGTCAATGTAACTATAGTTAAATATAACTAATATAGTAATTATTGACACAGTAGTTAATAAAAAATAACTAGTTACATATTAATTATATCACATACATTAGCATTAAATTATAGATAATATACTAATTAGATTACATCATGTTACATAATTAGTATATAACATATACTTATTTGCATGTAGAAACATGATAAATGCATTAGTATATGATTTATAATATATAACCACATATATAGAGTATATAATTAATATAATTAGCATACAGTACTATGCACACACATATATACTTCATTTTATCTACATTTTATAGGTAGAAAAATAGAGAATCAGACAACAGACAGCATTAGCAAAGCTATGATGCGAACCCAGTTTTTCTGAGTTCAAATCTACATGAATTCTATTATATATGATATATTTTATAAGTTATAACTATTTGCTTAAAGAAACAAATACTTGTTAATATAGCTGTGGGACCCCCAACAAGTTATTTAACCCCAAAGTATCCTAGGCAGCTCTCTAAGATCATAAATTGTTGAACATATGCAAATCTCCGTTGGTGGAGGGAGATTCCTCTTTGGGAGTTCAGTATACAAATGGATTCATGAATTCAACTAAAAAAAAAAGTCTGACAAATACAGCAGAACCTTGACTTTATTTGTGGAATATATTTCTAGTACAGTCTATTTCCTCTCTCTAATCTCTTCCCTGTTTTTTAAAGCTATTATTTTCCTAGATCACTACTGTTTCTTCTGAATTCTGACATTCTTGTCTCATTTCTTTTTTTTACTTTGTGATGTGACAAAAAAGATGGGATACAGCAGCATGACTTTGATGGGGTTATGGGACCCAGACCACTAACAGGGTCTGCAAAAAAACCATGTCTCTAGAAAAAACTGAATTCCTGAATTTTCCCAAGAATTCCAGCAACCCAGATCACTGGCATACCCTACTTGATCACCTAATTAGCTTACTTGACATTCACTATCATACTTGGCCTACCCCATACTTCTTGAACTCCTCAATCTCACTATATCATCTAATTAGCCTACTTGATATTTCTTTCACTGTTGCAACTGGCCCACCCCAGATTATTTGCCATTCTTTAGTCTCATTCAGAACCTATCACTATCCCTTTTGTATAAAAGCATTGGTCTCACCTCCCTTAAACCGCAGGTTCCCTAATGATGTAGCCTGCTTTATTGGCATTACAATAAACCTTGTCACTGAACTGGAAGATGCTTTGAGTGCCTGAATTCACTCCAGTACCACCCTGTACCCTGACATTTCCGGGTTCCCAGCAATCCCAACCTGAGTCAACTTGATTACTAACAGCCCAGTTAGAAGTAAGAAACTGCCTCAATATCTGGGGTTAGAAGACAGGAAAAAGACTAACAAAAAGATGTGAGCTTTGGATAAAGTTTTTTGTGCTATTTTTGTTTACATGGTGGAAAGATGTGCACCAGTGATAGTTAGGTAGATTTATAATTCATTGAATAACTGGACCCAACACGTAATTAATGATTCAATGTCAGCTTCTAGGAAGGTGATGAGTTCTAAATTCACCTAGCTGAACTATTGTCAAGTCTATATCTTTCTGCCTTATCCACAAAAATAGCATGAAACACTTGGTCAGATATATAAGAGGGGATATTATGGTATCTTATTTTGCTCCTACAAAAGTTATTGAGAGATAATCAATAGTTGTGGGGAAGTTTGCTTATCTTATTTTGCTAAGACAATGGCCATCCTGGTGCTGGGGGTATGATAAACAGTCCATACCCTGTCATACCTGGTCACAGGTATCCTTACTACCATGCCTAGGTAATCTGCATAAAGAGAGAATGTAGGAAAATAAAGTAAGGAATCTGAGGGATTTGAACTAACCCTAACTCTAATAGGAAGGACAGAACTATATAATATCACTCCTGATTCTGAACCATTGTGGGTATTCCTAGTGAACATCAGATCTACTTTCTCATGAGAAGTGTAATAAACACCATCCTTTGCCCACTCTGTTTCTGAACTCTTTCAGTGAGAAGGGGTTTGCCATGTTAAGGGGTATATCACATGGATCTTCCTTAGGGCACGCCGCCAGGGAGGCAGTGGACAGCGGAAGCTTGTCTGGGCAAACTCCCTGACACTCCCTGGGAAATCCTTTGATCCCCACAAGTGTATTTCTCACAGATACTTTGCTGAAAGCTGTCCCTGGGCAATAGTGTCTATATAGCATACCCTTGATCTAATAGTTTAATAACTGTGTTCAAAAAAAGAAAGAAAGGAAGGAGGGAAAAAAGAAAGGAAAGAAGTAAAGAAGAATAAAATAAAAATAATATTCTATTCTGAGTAACATTGGAGACTTAGAGGGAGGGATTAAAAGTGTGATGATTCTTTGTATGTTGAAAGTAATGATTCTAAATGCAATATTTTAAAAGCAAGTACAATAATAATTACTAGCATTTATCTAGTGCTTTAATGTTTGCAAAGCATTTTACAAATATTGTCTCATTTAAACCTCATAATAACTCTGGGAAGTAGGTATTATCCTTCTTTCTTAGAAAAAAAATTTTTAAATGGGGAAGCTGAGGCACGTAGAGGTTAAGGCACTTTCTGAGATTTACAGTTAATAAGTGTCCTGTCCCAGATTTAAACTCAGGTCTTCCTGATTGCAGACCTAGAACTCTATCCATTGTACCACCTACAAACTAGAGTTGTTTGTATCAAAGTTTAATTTAGAATTTCCAATAAAGCTATTAATTTTAAAAACTCTTCACAATTGAAATAAAAACTGTACAGAACATTAATTTCAAATATCTTAATTCTTTTGGGAAATTATCTTACTCTCTATACCAAACAATTCCTCTGAATGTGATTGAATGTTGAATGGTAGGTTAGAAATCAGTGTTTCCTGGTTTAATTTTGAACATAGTTTGATCTGTACTCATTTCTGAACAGTGTATTTCATGTTTAGGCTTGGGATTATAGTACCTGGACAAGATTCATAAGTGTGTCTCTGAAGTGTCCAGAAGTCTCTGAGTAAATGTCTTGCGGAAGGTCACTATTGTATTCTGGGGAAGAAAAATCCTGTGTTAAAAGAAATGATTTATTATAGATCTACACATGTGATTTGCTTGGAATACTCTAGAGATAATTCTCTAGAAGTAGTAGGTTCAAAGCTTAGGAAATACATCCTGGCAGTTGACATTTATGTCTTTTAATACCTTCTCCTCAAAAGTCATCATTAAGGATCACAGTGAAGAAACAACCGGCTGACTTTTCCTGCTCCCTCATAATCTTTTCACAAGCACTGATAAACACCACTGACAGCTATTTTGCAATGCCGTATTTCAGACTTAAAAGGAACCCAGTTTCTTGAAATATAAGGAAAGAGAGAAGCCATTGCCTCCCAGATGACCTCTCTGCAAATACTTGGAATGATTTGTATTATTTTAAATTTTCCAAGTGTTGTGCCTCCTAGAAATTTCATGGAGCAAGTTCCATGACATTCAAGCTTATTGGAAAGAAAAATAGCTCACATTTTCTTTGATGAAAGTTTGTAGAAAATCTGATCTTTGGGTGCATTGGGGTATCATATAGATTATTACTGTATAAATAAAGCAAAATGATGAGTTGAGGCAACTGTGCAGATAATTATTAAAGATATCAGAAGGAAATGTTATTCGTTAATATGAATCATTTTATTGATTATCTATCATTATAGTGACTTCCATTACGTAAATTGCTAAATTTCCTACAGAAACCATCCCTTTTACCTTTAGGTAGCATGTGAACGCTTGTTTCTGTTTGCTTTATTCATAGCAATGTCTAACATGTGCATGTAATCACACATGTATATATTCACACATACATAAGATCATAGAAGTATACATTTAAAGTTGAGAGGATCTTAGATGTTTTCTAGTCTCTTATCTCTACTTTGCAAATGACCAAAATGAGGTCACGTGATTTGTCCATTGTCACAGAGAGTAAGGAGCAGAATCAGAATTTGAACTCAATTTAATTACTTCTAAATCTGCTGTACTACTCTGCCTCCCAAGGATATCAGAGACTGTTAAGCGTCCTGACCTGGGAAGAGTTTGCCTGTTAGGCACTAGCTATTCCCAGAGAATTTTTTATTTAGCCTACTTCTCTATGGAAACAAGTCAGGTTTGTGTCATCACCACACATTAATATTGTTTGAGAGGCCATTTTCAAAGACACTTAAAGGAGTAGCATATTTCCGTGAAACACTCCATGCACTTAGCACGTAGTAGGTGCTTAACAAATACTTGTTGACTAGACCTAAACTGGAGTTTCTATTTGTTTTATTTATAGCAACACCTGACATGTGCATGTAATCACACATGTATATATTCACACATACATGAATATATGCATATGTGTATACACATGCATACATACACACTCATATATACACGCATATACATATAATAAGCATTACGCAAATAGTATGCTTCTTTCATCTGGAAAATTTCTCCATTTGTTCTTGATGCTAATATATCAATGAGACAATTCTCATCTGTGCCTGCTCCCTAGAGGAAAAACAAAACAAAAGAGAGACATGTACTGTGTATTAATAGTTCAGAAAGTATTTAAATAAGGAGAAATTTACATAGAATTGAATGACAAATATTTATCACTCCAACTACATCATAAGAATTCTTCTTGACTGATGCTAGAAGAGGTACTTGAGACACTAAGACATTTGCAGTGTGGAAATATAGGTAAATTGATACTAGTAGCTGCATAAATTTATAAGGGTAGAATTCTGGGAACCAACTCCTAGAGAGAGACTAAGCAGCTTCTGACCTGGTGTCTGGTGACCTCCAAGATTATGTATATTTCTCTGATGGATTCAATTCTATTTAATTCACTTCTATAAGCATTTATTCAGTTCTCACAGCTGTCATGTTAAAGTCACTGTAGTAGGTAGTGGGCAGTGAAAGCAAAAACAAACAAATAACATCCAGTAAAATTGGAATAGTCACAGGTTCAAAATTTAGAGTTGGAAGAGGCTTAGAGGTCATTAAGCCCCAACCTCCTTATCTTACGGTGAGGAACTGAGTCCCAGAGGGTTTAAGTAGCTTGCCTACTCTGAGTCACTCAGTTATTCAGTCTCTGAGTCAGGCTTCAAACTGACAAAGCCCAGATAATTTTATCTATGACTTCATGATTCACATGAGAAGTCAGAAAACATACTGTCTTCCCCCTTACATGGCTCTATCAGATGCCTGCTACTAAACCTTTATAGGGCGCCTGTTGATTGTCAGGGACAGAAGCATTTACGTTTTTCAGGGCGTTGTTTTCTCTTCACCTCTCACTTGGAGGAGGATCCCTATTTCTCAGATAGTCAAGCTGAAACAGAAAAATCTGCTGGGTCAGAAAACAGCACAAAAACACAGAATCTTATAGAATTACAGAATTAAGAGTGATAAGAGGCAACATTAGAGGTTATCTAGCCCAGTGGTGTCCAACTCAAATAGAAATGGTGTCACTCATCTATACATAAAGATTTGGACAGACACATATTGATTTAGTTGAAAATCTGATATTATCTATGTCATACTTTTATTTATTGTGTTAAATACTTCCTAATTATATTTTAATCTCGTTAGGGCTGCACACTAAAGTGTTGTGGGCTATGTGTCAGCCACCTCTCATCTAGCCTAACTCTCCCCTTTTTTTCAAACATTTGAGCAAATTGAGCTCCAGAGTAATTTAAACTTGTTTAAGATAATGTAAGCAAGCAGTAAGAAGCATAGAGGGAATTTAAAGCTAGTCTTCTTGTTCTAAAGCAGCAACCTACAATAGAACAGTGGGTAATGGTTACTAAAACTAGGATCTGATTGGGTCCAGGGAGCAACTGAGCCAGGATAATTCTGATTTAGGCCTTCTGCAGCTCATAGATCAAAGGAGATGTAATAATGCTCCTTGGTCCAAGTGAAGGGTTTAATCCTTTGGATGAAATCATAAACTTTATTTTCTTCTGTGGTCTGCTTAGGATAAACGGCTTTCTAGTATCCAGGTGAGTTATTTCCTTTTCATGTTATCAGTGGGGCCTAGATAGTTTCTCTTAAAATAAAATGGATTTGAACAGCAATATTTCCTATAAAAAGTCTTTCCATCTTTGCCATTGAAATTTCAGTACATGAACTTTTTTTAAAAAATTAAACAAAACTATAACTAAGGTCTCTGGGACTGAGTGCTAAAAAAATCAGTCTTAGCCATACTTTGTTCCTAATTCATTATGCTCAATCTATGATAGTCATTAATGATAACAATAATAGCAATTTCATAGTACTTTAAAATTTTCAAAATTCAATTCAAATTCAAAATATGAAATGAATGGGTTCATTTTCTGTACCTACTGTATATGAATGGCTCTGTATTAGTCCCCTCTTAGGTCTAAGAGTTTTTGACAGTATTTTGTAAATAAGATGATAGGAGGATCTGATGTCCTATTGTGGTAGGAAATTCCTTTCTTTCATGCAGATCATTAACAAAAATACACCCCAGGGAGTCATCTGAGGCTCTCAGGACTGGACTTGCCCAGGGTTATGGTAAGTAATAGTATGAGAAATAGAGATGAGAACCAAGAGTCTCTTATCTAGCAATCTAACCAACACTTACTACCTTTTTATTTTGTTTAACTAATTTTCTCTTTTTAGAAAATACCTAACAATGCTTTCTGTTCCTTGGAATCCATTCCTCATAATCACAATCCATTAAATTGTGAGCTCCTTGAGGACAGGAACTTTTTTGCCTCTTTATTTTTTTAAATCTCCAGAGCTATGTGCCATTGCCTAGAGTTGAATTCATTGATTAAGCTTTTATTCCAGATCTGTTTTATAGGCCTTAGTTAAATCCCTGAGGTACACAGAATTGACATGTATTTTAATATGACATAAAGTAGTTCTGTTGCGATTTGGGGCTTAGAGGTTCTTGAGACACCAAAACACCAACACACCAGGTCCTGCTGAATGAATTTGACCCAAGCTTCCTCTCAGCCAAAATAAAACAAAGTTTATTAAAGATTCACCATAATGGGTAGACTCTTAAAGGAGCCTAGGTATTTGCTGATGCTTGTGTTGGCAAGCAGACCAGATTGAATCTCTTCTAGATTGAATCTGAGCACCTTCATGGAGGCAAGATGGATCTTATGTACAGAAAGATTGTGGGAGGGATCTAGGGGTAGTCTAGAATAGGGATTTGGGGAGGGTCTTGAGGGTCTAAGGAGGATCTTAAAGAACTGAGGTCAGACTCCAAGAATGGGATTAAGGGGAGGGGGGTGGAAATAACTGAAAGGCTACCTGGAGATGACACAATGGAGGTCTAGGCTAGTTTAAGGGTAACAGATTTGGGTATAGATATTTTGATAGAATTAAGGGTGGTAAGTAGCTGGACAATGGAGGGCTAGGCTAGGTTAAGAGTAGCAGAGATTTGAGCCTTACTATAATGAAAAATGTATGGCCTCAGGCAAATGTCTCATCAAGTGGGAAGACTCAAGGGGGTTCCCAGAGACTAAACCCAATCAGTTGCAAATGTAGAAAAGACTTTAAGGATGTTTATTCTAGTCCTAAATAATAACTGGTCTTAAGACTGTGATAACCTCTGCCAACTAATTTCGGAAAGATTTCAGAAATCCTGCTGGTGATCCTGTATAGGCTTTAAAAGTAAGAAGGAATGCACAATCACCAAGCAACAGCAACCAGCAAAAAAATCTTAATAGAATCTATAATTTCATTTTTAAGTAATGACTTCCTTGTAAGGAAAAAAAACACAACTCTATTCTTCAAAATGGAAATTTAAATATATGAGAAAGCATATTATTTCATAAAAGAGAAACTTCAGGTCTTATCAAAATAAATAGAAAACATGACATAAACATTTCATCTCTGATTCTATTTCTTATTTGTACTTGATATGCTAAAGTGATTACCAGCTTTTTAAAGAGTAGAATATTACTTCTGCCCTCCTTAATATAAAAAAACATATAAATTGCATTGCTTAATACATTTCTCATTTTTCATTATGGCTCACTTAGAAATGGCTTTTACAATTGAAGATCCTGTTGAATGTCAGAGAACAAGAGAAATAAATGTGATTACAGGCAAATAGTATCTGAGGGTAGTTCCCAGGGTTTGGGGGATTGGAGAAGTACCTTCATGGCATGCCAGAGCTCATGAGCATCATAAGATGGTGGTGGATACATCAGACCAACCATAACATCCTTAAAATGCCCTGAAAGATTCTCCTTCAGGTCTGCAATCAAATCCTACAGAGGAAAACAAATCAGTAAATCCATGAGCTATCCACATCATGACACATCTATGTCAAAGGCATCATGGCTTTAGGGGTGCAGAAGACACAGGTTTAAGTCCTGCCTCTGACATTGTGTGACTTTAGATATTTAATTATATATTAATTATATAAAATTAATCTCTTAGAGCATCAAGCAAAACCCTAAGACTAAATTGCAGAAAAATTGCTGATAAACATTGATTGAGCATGGATTTTATGTTTGTTGGCACATAGATTTAGAACTAGAAGGGACTTGAGGTACCAATTGGTCTAACTCACTCATTTTACAGATGAGGAAACTGAGGCCCAAAGAAGTTAAGTGACTCATATGTCCAATACAGGATTTAAAATAATTCTTTTGTCTCTAAATACAAAGTCTTTCAGCTGTAGCATGTACCTTCCTCATTAGACCAAAAATCTGTGACCTTATCTCTACCTGTACAAATCATGGAATAGTGGAGAATGCATTTTAGAGTCTGAAATAATACCTCATCTCCAATCCTTCCACAAACCAGCTACCTTCCTCTTGAAAAATGAGTGATTTAAGAACAAACTACTTAGTGAATCTTGTCAGACTGAAAACTTCAAGATGCCTGCTCACTGAATTATCCCATTTCCCCATGAAAAAATATCTTAGCATATGCAGCAATATATAGACAGGATAACATTGTACCCTCTTCTATCCAACCCTCCAAACACATCCCTGCCTTGATCTCACTGTAAATATGAATAGCAATTGAAAATGAAGTACACTTTACCTGGGCTTGTTTACCCAGTGCCCTTGATTGCCCAGTGTGGGCTTTAGGAAACACTTTTCTTCAACAAAAATAATTTTTCCCCCCATTGTGGTAATAATGACCCTAAAAGGGAAGGAACTGATTTCTCCATTGCCCAAAAGCTTGTGTTATCTTTTCTAACTTTTAAAAATAGCAACAATCTTTTAGGCATTTCTTTATGCATTGTAATGCATAAAAGAATTATCAAAAGTGGAAATAAATATTTTTTTCTTAAGTCAAACATACTAGGTTTTCTTTGGTAAAACATGAGAATCTTTAAAAAAAATCAATGTTTGCTAAATTATGAAAGTACAAAAATTGATAAGAAAGGACATTTAATTCTCAAGCTTTTAAATTATGTTAAAAACATAAATATATGTATATATTACATATATAACATATATAATGTAGATGCATACATATAATCTTTTTGTAGAAAAATGTTTACTAGAAAAAGGTTTGTAACTCAATTTCACCTGCTTCAAAGACTAGTAAAAATGTGTGGATAATATTCCATCTTCCTTAATGTATCCAACGTATTAGTTCAAATTTGTTCTGATCATACATATTAAGATATCTTAGCCACACAGAAAGACATAAAGCTTTTAAGAATGAAGAAAGAGTAATCATAAGTTGAATTTCCAATGTCACATATGTTCTTTTATGTTTCTTTTTAAGTAAAAAAAAACACTTATCTGCTGAGTACTACAGATATGAGGACCATATGGCTTATATTTTCCTGTACAATAGCTGCTTCAATATTTTTGTCCTGTTGTCCTTGCAAACCATTAAAATAGCTTAGGAGTTACACTACGTCAGCAACCAGAGATGGAAAGAATCAAGACAAAAAACATTACCAAAAAAAAAAGCCATTTGTAACTCATAACATTGAGAACTACAAGAGATGAAGAAATAGGGACTGAAGAAGTGTTGAAATCACTAGTAAAAATCAAGAACCTTACCCTTTTAAGTGTTATGTAAGATACTTGTTGGTAGGGGCTATGTTTTATATATTTTTTTTGTATCTCTAGTGAATAGCTGAGAATTTTGAATAATATTAAGCATATCAGTGGTTCTTAATAAATGCTTATTGAAAGAATGAAAAATCAAAAAAAGTTATGCTTTCTGCCTTAGGGAGTGGATTATCAAACTGAGA
>CM053583.1:110381426-110399665 GCA_028627135.1 Pseudochirops cupreus
GCACGGAGACTAGCTTGGTTCCGGCGTTCTCTTGCTCCACCCCTTCCTGCTATATCAGCAAGCTCAAGGCGCGTGGAAGATCTTCAAATCCCAGTATCACTACATAGCTATAGATAACTGCTCAAAAACTTTGTTGCCATGGCTTTTTTTTCCTTGTAAGTTCAACAAAATTTATTTGTTCAAATTGCAATTCTTAATGACTGCTAAGTAAAGTCCTGCACATGGTAATCTTAGTTACCATTTTCCTTCTGGGAGCAAAGAACTGAATATCATTACAACAGTTTCTTTTATAAGTACATGTGATGAAAAGCACCTTTCATTCTCAATTATACATACGATTTCCTCATGCAAGTCAGGAAGACTATATTGGACACTTCATTGCTTTTATAAAACTTAAGTCTCCTCTCTTTTTTTGGTCAGATAGCATGACTATGAACTTCTGATATTTGCTCATTATTATTCACTTCCCTAGTTGTGTTTACACCATTTAGTGAGTCCCATATGTAATTTGTGTGGCATTTACTCTAATAAGATTTCTTTTATTGTTTGTTTTTTGAGGGCAATTGGAGTCAAGCAACTTGCCCAAGGTCACACAGCTAGTTTTTGTGTTAAGTGTCTGAGGCTGGATTTGAACTCAGGTCTTCCTGACTCCAGGGCTAGTGCTCTATTCACTGCGCCACTTAGCCGCCCCTCTAACAAGATTTTGGTAGAACAGCCCAGCTTTCAGAAGGAAAATTACATTATCTTTTAATCTAAAAAACATGGTAGTTTAATCCTTTCTGCATTACTAGTTAGAATTAAATTTCTCGAAGCATCAACACACCATCCTTTGTTAGGGAATTTCATGTGGTAATGACTATACATTCTTTTTGAAGTGTAAATGGGGGGAAGGGGCCTAGGTGGCACAGTGAATAGAGCACCAGCCTCGGAGTCAAGAGGACCTTAGTTCAAATCTGGCCTCAGACACTTGACACAGTCACTAGCTGTATGACTTTGGGCAAGTCACTTAACCCCAATTGTGCTCCAAAAAATGTTTTTAAAAAGCAAAAATAAAAATAAAAGTAAAATGTCCTTAACTTCTGGGAGATCTTGTGCATTCAATGATTTTTTTTTTTGAATTTACAACATATTTTGGAAAAGAAGTAAGTTGAATTGATGGGATTGATTTTGAAACAGTGTGATCAGTCCAAAGCCTCCTCACAGTTTTGTAGGCAGTTGCATTGCTTTCAGAGCTTACTTTCAACTAAACTAAATGCTGGTTTTCCTTCATGGAATGGTATACTCATTCTTCTTCTTGTTTTAGATTTGTAATCATGTTTTGCTTTGCAAACGAGAGGTAGCCAAGCAGACCAGATGTCCACCAATTAGTGAAATGTTTTAGAATGGGGACTTCTGATAAGGTTTTGTGAAGATTTCTGAAAGAAACCAGAAAGAAAAAGGAATCCGTTCTAGCAGTTGGACAACCGATCAAGAGAGATTCTTTGTCACACAATGGGATGGGGAAACTTACCCAGCATTCCCCAAGCTTCCCCAGTCAGTGACCTAGAACCAAGAAGGTGCTATCTGCATGCTTCACCTGAAAGTGTGAGAAATATGAGACAGAAACAGAGGGATACAGATACAGAGGATGGAATCTATACATACATGCATGTGTGTGTATATGTGCGTGTATGCACATACCTACATAACATGCATTTATATGTATTGTTTATACATCCAATATAAATACATGCACATACGTGAATATTCATTCTTGGGGAAGTTCAGACTGGCTAGAAAAGTGAAGCATTTTGAATGTTAGTGGACTTGGGTGTGTCTTTTACATTTTTACAATCTGGTCAAATAAAATTTGTCCTTTGTTCAGAATCTTGTTAGCCTATTATTTGCTTGTAAAGTAAGAGTCTTTGTAGACATGAATCAAATTTTGATGTTCCCAGGGAAACCCTACATAGGAGCACAACTATATAAAGATATTTAAGGAAAGAGAAACTTTGGAATTTTAACCTAGGTCATTTGAGTTCAGAGCTTTGGTTTTAGCCATGAGTTACACTAACTTATATACCTTTATTTCTGGCAAAGTCATGCTTGTCTTCTTATTTATTTTGATCAGATTTTGTTAAGTTTTTGGTTTGTTTGTTTGACTGGTTTGAAGTGTCAAACAGCAGTAAATACTGGAGATGGGAGGGGTCTTTTAACCCACTGAAGTGGTTCATGAAATAAAACAGTTTTAGGCAAAAGTTAATTTCTAAATTTTTATACTTATGTCTTTTCAAAGCTAAATAGTCTTTTTTTCTTTTTATTAACTTAAAAATCCATAAATTGGGATTTTTGGTATACTTTTATTTGATTTTAAATAAATACAAAATGAGAAAAAGGGGAAAAAAAGGACATTGCCATGTACACAGCAGAACATGAAAGGATTCAATATAAGACAATAAATTTCCATTTCAAGAGAACCTATATAATAAACACTACCCTTTGTTTTCAATTTTCTCCTTTGACCCTATCCCTTTTCAAAAATGTTTGCTTCTAACTACCCTCTCCCCCAATCTGCCCTCCCTTCTATCCTCCCCCCTCTTATCCCCTATCCCTCTATTTTCCTGTAGGGTAAGATACCCAATTGAGTGTGTATGTTATTCCCTCCTTAGACCAAATTCAATGAAAATCAGGTTGTCCCATTCCCTTTCACCTTCCTGCACTTTCCCTCCATTGTAACAGTTTTCACTTGCCTCTTTTATATGAGATAATTTACCCTAATCTTTCATTCCCTTTCTTTTTCTCCCAATAAATTTCTCTCTCACCTCTTAATTTTATTTTTTAGATATCATCCCTTTATATTTAACTCATCCTATGCCCTCTATGTATACATGAACATACAAATGCATAATGTGGGGATTTATTATTGTGGGGGCAAAGCTGTGCATACATTTTTTCTAGAAGCTGTGGAACAACCAGCAAGGGTGCCAGAACAGAAATGTCAAGGTGTGCACTCCAACTCATGCAGAAGATGACAGAGCTCTGGCAACAGCAGAAGAACTCACAGAGACAGAACATGGGAATAAAGAAGAAGAGATCTCCTAAGGCAGCCACTACACAAAAAAAGCTGTGCCCACATGAGGGTAGATTGAACATTTTTTATATCAAGCCAAAAAACTGAAATCTGTTACCCCAGGAATTGTGTTTCTTGCTATGACCCCTCTGATTTCAATACAAACTGAACTGGTTACATCCTGGTTTAAGTCCTGAGACACATACACCTATCAATGCACCTTCATTAGCTTTTTCCAACTAATTTAACTCATGTTTGGCATCTGTCATCCAAGGGAATTGCATTAAATAAAATTTCTGATCTCTTAAAAAGAGATGGTGGTGGGAAAAGTTTTGTCAGATTTCTTATTATTAGACTCACTGCCCTAATATTATTGATAATTTCAACCACTGTATCTGCAATTTCTCTACAAAAAGAAATCCAATCTGCAAAATATGTTAATGGATTTTCACAAAATGTTTCTGTGCCCTTTAAAGACACAACAGAATATAGATAAGGATATTTTGTATAAGACCAACATACTAGAACCATTAATATTGTATTTAGGTGATGAGTTAAAAAGTATTAAAAACTCAACTGTTACTTAGATGTGATTAGGTATATACATACATTTGTGTAACTCTTTTACCATATATTAGCTCTGATTCTAATGTGTTTTTTTGGAACAAAATACATGCCCAACTTTTTGGTGCTTGACATGATTCAAATATTACAAATTATATCAGAAAACATCCAGAATAATCATTGCTCCAGAATTGATTTGGGAATGTTAGCAACTCAATATCATCTGCATTGTTAAAGTTAATCCCCTTTTAATTTGATGTCTGTGATTTTACATATCTTACCTGTATTGATTATTGTATTATTTCTTTGCATGTTTAAAACCTTTTTTAACTCAGATGTATGAACATAACCTTTTAGGGTCAGGATTTTTATTGGAATGTTATTTGTAAAAATTATAATCTCACGCAATATATTATTTAGAGGTTAACAGTATATTATATTAATAGAACAATCATCTTTTGTTGTTCTTCCACTAACTTATTTCATACCAATCTGCAGGAGAGCATAGCTTAGTTTGATTGGTGAGGCTTTAAAACATAATAGGTATTTCATAGGGCTACTATTAGGAATCATATCTTTAATTACTTTAAGTTTCAATTGATACACTTTTGGCTGTGTTGTTAGAGTCCACAATTCATACTGCCCAGTATGCTGAAGAACTAGCAAAACATTTTTCTGAAGCACTTCATGTACAAGAAAAATCAATCAGGACACCTAGACAAAAATTGATTCATTAGAACAGTCTATATTAGATATAGGAGATGAGGTAGAGACCCTTAAGACTCCGTTATCTCTACGATATGATTACAGATATACATCTATTTGTGTCAACCTCAGTTTATTTGACTCCTCCCAGACCAACATTACCTGGGACAGGATTAGAGCCCACTTAATTGGGAGCATGGAATGATTCCAATATCACCATGATTTTCCATCAGATTATCAAAGATATCGGATATAGTAAGATTCCTGGGATTGAATCAGAAGGAGTAACAAAGACAATTACTGGCACATTGAAGAAAATTTCTCCATTTCAGAACATACTGGTTCTTGATATGTTCTTGCTTCCTATATTAATTGTTATAGTGATTTTCTGTATATTTGTACTATTGTATTATACAAATGATATCCTGTGATGTCAAGGTTTTAGGCACTGAGGTACATGCCCTTAATTTAAGAAAAAAAGAGAGAGATGAAGGGAACCAAAACATCTGATCCAGGAATCAGACTGGTCCTTGATCAGTTAGCTCCTGGTTTTTCCCCATGATGCAGCTGTAAATCAGACCTTGCCTGATATTCTGAAGATCTAGGGCTCTGCCCTGTTCTGGAATTTCAGCCAGAAGGTGTTAGCTGCCCTTTAAGATTATTAATACATTTTTAGATACTATTCATGTGTATGGAAACACCAAGAACATGATTACCATCAAGACCTACTTGACATCACTGTCTGGCATCTTGAAACTGAACAAAGCAGTATTAGAAAGCTTAGTGACCTATAGTTATCTTCTTTGTCTTATTACTCTATAAATACCTTGCTCATGGCATCAATAAATGGATTGCTTTGGCAGTCTCGCCTGGCCTACAGTTTGTTCCACACTTCCATGATCTAGTGTATCATTTTAGAGCTGGCACAAGAAACCACTTAGAGTTGGTTCACACCACCAACAGTCTCCATGTGACTATATTTGACCTATTAAGGGCCAGGGAAGATCCTCAAATTCCCTTAGGCCTATTAAAGGATCAAAGAACATCTTCAAATTGCCATTATCATTACATTCAGCCTCAAGATCTTTCATATCCTTTATACACCAAAAATACATTAACAACACTTTTCATTACATAGGTTAAAGGGAGTTTAAGTGTAATATGTCAACAAAACTTTACAACAATATTAGAAGGATAACAGAAAATAAACACACAAACAATATCTTAGGGTGGGGCTTGAGCACAAGCACCCCATCATTTCCTCCTCAAATGAATGGGACCCTTATCTTGGGGTAAGGGATGAAGGTCTCCTCCTCCATAGCTACTTTCTGCTGAAATTGGATGTAGAGCTGTCTCTGCCTCCAAGACATCTCATTTGATAGATCAGTTCTTTAGCTGGTATCCAGAGCTCAGTTGATGCCATGTCTAGTGGCGACATATCACAATCATGGATAGGGGGTGACATCCAGCTTAAGTGATCAGGCATCTACAGGTGGAGGGTACTAAGTCTGCATGAAACAAATCTAGCAAACAAGCTGAGCAGACAAAAAGCCAAAAAGAAACAAGTAGACAATAACTAGAAACAGAGTAGATATAGGGTCAGCCATGCTTTTAGAGTCCATGAACCCACTATCATAGCCTCATGATAGAATATATGAGTTAAAGGTACAATTTGATAATCACCTTCTCCTAAATGGAAAAAAAAAACCAGTTATGGTATTATCTTTCCCAGGTGCTAAGATTTCCACAGCCTTTGGAACATTACCTGGCTTCCACTTTACCTATACTTTAGCTTCTATTTTTTTTCTATCAGTAGAAAATCTTTCAGTTATCTCTGACAGTTATTTCAGAAGAAGGGTCAGTTTTCACAAGGGGTATTGTTTCACAAGTAATAATGATTGCTTGAACTCTTCTATCATTTTCACAAAACCGTATAGGTTTTTCGCCTAAATTTTGGAATGTCACAATATTTTTTCCTTGATAATTATAGTCCATTACTCCAGCCAATACATGTATTCCTTACATTGCTAATATGTCCACTGTGGAGATGTTTTGTGTAACTACACATATTCAGCCTGTATTGAATTGCTTGTCCTCCCAGTGGGGGTGTGTGATGAGGTAGGAAAGGAAAGAATCTAGAATTTAAAGTTTTAAAATAAATTGTTTAAAAAAATAGATATGTATATATTATTATTATTATTATTATTATTATTATTATTATTATTATTTACATGCAACTGGGAAATAAGATGTACAGGCACTGGGGTAGGGAGATCCATCTTGCCCTACTGGAAAGTCAGAGGGGTGATGAGGGAGGATATAGGAGAGCCCTGATTGGGGGGAGGGGGTATACAGTGGGATCGCTGTTTTGGGGTGATGTGTAAGGGAAAAATGGGGAGAAAATTTGTAACTCAAAATCTCATGGAAATGAATGATGTAAACTAAAAATAAGCAAAAGGTAATTGTTTTAAAAAGTGGCAAACTCTTCTCTACTTCTTTTACATTTATTTTACTGTATCATAATATCATCTGTGTAGTGGGTAAACTCTACACCAGGTAGCTTTAATTCATCCAACTGTTCAGCCATAATCCTATGACAAATAGTGGGGCTACACAAATATCCTTGTGGCAAGTGGATGAAAGTATATTGTCTGCCCTGTCTAGTGAAAGCAAACTCATCCTATTGTCTGGAGTCTGTTGGAATGGTAAAGAAAGCATTTGCTAAAACAATAACTGCTTACCAAGTCCCATTATATTTCTGGATCCTTTCTATTAGTGTAATGGTATCTTGAACAGCAGCATACAAGGAAGGAGTCACCTTATTCAATTGTCTATACTCCACATCCCATCTGACTTTCATACTGCCCAGACAGGATCATTCCATCAAGTGGTTATAGGGACTAACACTCTTGCCAACATATTCCTTTATAGCAGTGGCACATGATACAGTTTTAAAGTAATTACTTCAAAAGATTCAGGTAAAATGATTGGGTCCATTTTTATTTTTCCCACTAAAACTGTATTAATTCCTTTCTTCCTTACTGCAAATTGATATCTTTCCTCATGTAAATTTAGAGTCATACTTCTCAATATATCTATTCCAGTGGTGTATTCAGGAATTGGTACAATGACCACAGTATATTCTTTCTTAGGTAATTGTCCAATTTTCAGAATTAGTTCAATTTATCTGGCTATTTCAGCCCCACCCAGTCCTGTGATGGTAATAGGAGTTCCACATTTGAATTTGTCAGGGTTCCCATATATAAGGAAGACCTCTGCCTCAGTATCAATGCCCTAGTTACAGTATTTGATCCATTTTTCAAATATATGGTCAAATTGATAATGGGGTCTATAATCTCATCTGTGTATTTCTGTGTATATCTGAGCTGGGAATTGGCCAATTTCCTATTTTTCCTGAAGGTGGGACAAACTTGAATACAAGGATTCAGGAGGATCTGTATGGGCAGTTCTTACTTCCCTATTCTATCTAATATTAAGCCTCTTTTCTCAGTACATTTTCTATAGTTCATTAGTTGGAATACCATCTATTCTTCCAAAACCTACCCCTGCTCTCAATAGAGTAGTAAACAATTCTTTTCTTGTCAATCTATTCTGACTTTGAATTCACTGGCCGTTTACTTTTCTCTCTTGAGGAAATTTATCTTTTTTCCTTTCCCCCAAGTCACCTAACTGTGAAATCTTATCCATCACCTCCAAAAGAGGGTACCCTATTTCTCCAGTTAGCAGAGTCAGACGTAGGTACTTATAAGCAGAAGGAGCCATCTTTACTATATTTCCATGAGAAACTGCTAAGGGGATATCATGATACACATTTGCATCTTTGACCCTGATAGCAGTTTTCATTACCTCCTCCTTTAATTTTCTCATACCATCCCTAAGAGAGACCAGAGTCTCTTCCCACTAGGCCACATAGAATCAGTGGGATACATTTTATTGCATCCCTTGGCAGCTAAAGCTAACAGAATGGTTGTATTGTTACCTCCTAGCATATGATGATCCCTAAAAGCTTACTGTACAAAAGGATTCTGACTAATACCTACAAATGTCAAGCAATCCACACTATCTACCTATACTCCGTCACTCCCTTCATCACCAATTCAACCCTCCAAGGCACTAATGATTCTCACATCCCTTGGATGAATTGATTTAATATATCAATGACCTCCTGCTGAGTGAAATCCTCAATTATCTCTGTGAATACTGTACTTCCTCTATGGTTCTCCTGCTTTCTTCCTACTATGGGGTGAATGTCTATCTGAGAAGCCTTATCTAACATTGTTTCATTTTCCTCCTATACATTCTTCTGGCAGTCATAGTTGTCAGGACAACTAGGCTCAGCTAGTGCCAGAGATGCATGCATTTCTTTTGTTAGTTTTTTCTTCTTTTTCTGAGTCAAACACACCATAGCCTTCTCTTCTGCTGCCTGAAACTATCCAGCTTGCCCTTCTGCAAGACAGCCCAAACACTGTGGCATAGAAATTTTTTCATGCAAATTAGCTAACTTCCTTTCCTTATGAGTTTTCTCCTGCAGCAGTTTGTCTCTGCTTTTACATTTAATACAGTAACCTGTTAGTAAAACCCTGCCTCTTATACACACTTTTACCATTTCTTTCCCTAGTTTTATCGGTATTTTTTGCAAACATCTTTCTAAATCTCTAGATTCTCTCTTCTGTAGTCTCAGTTCCCAGTTTTCACAAGGTCTGGTGCTTTTAGCCCATTTCTTTGCTAGGTAGGAATAAGGTAAATCTGTCCATCCTGGGATATCCATTTCTTCCTCTAAAGTCCTTCTGTCTCCAAATAGAGATCTGATACCTAGCAATCCCATCCAATGCCAATGTGATATTCACAGCACCAATGACATCTATGAATATGCCGGCATAGTTCTGAATCACAAAATATAACAGACTCTCTGAATAGACGAGAAGCAAAACATTTATTCAGACACAAAAAAGCCAAATCCCAACACCATCATAGCAACAAAGAAATCTATACACAATAACACTGCAGAAAGTAATACCATCCCAAAGCTTCCCACAGTCACAAGCTGTCTACTTGCCTGCATCTTCTCTTCTCTCTCCAACTGCTCTGACTCTCAACTTCTCTTCTCTCTCCAACTGCTCCACTCCTTCAGCAAACTCCTCCCACCACAGGCTCCATGAGATTATTTTTGGCCTATTAAGGGGCAGGGAAGATCTTCAAATTTCCTTAGGCCTATTAAGTGAATATCTTCAAATTCCCATTACTATTACACTTGATAATTCTGGAATTTGGCTATAATATTCCTTTGCATTTTCAATTTGGGATATCTTTCAGAAGGTGATTTGTGAATTCTTTTGATGACAATTTTACTCTCTGGGTTAACTGCCTTA
Organism: Pseudochirops cupreus; assembly: GCA_028627135.1. Taxonomy (NCBI): domain Eukaryota; kingdom Metazoa; phylum Chordata; class Mammalia; order Diprotodontia; family Pseudocheiridae; genus Pseudochirops; species Pseudochirops cupreus. Next base: position 110,391,135 of record CM053583.1, read on the forward strand.
GGGAAGTTTTCCTTGAGTTCTCCAAAAATGCTGTCCAGTCTCTTTTTTCTTCGTCATGGTTTTCAGGTAGACCAACAATTCATAAATTCTCTCTCCTAGATCTATTTTCCAGGTCAGTTGCTTTTCCTATTTTATGTTTTTTTTCTTCTTTTTCATTCTTTTGATTTTGTTTGACTGATTCTTGATGTCTTATAGAGTCATTAGTTTCCACTTGTCCAATTCTAATTTTTAATGAATTGGGGTTTTTTTTTCCCACTTAGCTTTTGTACTTCCTTTTCCATTTGGCCAATTCTACTTTTTAAGGTGTTGTTTTCTTCAGTGTACTTCTCCCCCCATTTTGTCAACTGTATTTTGAAAGAAATTGCTTGATTTTTATTCTACCTCTCTAATTTGACTTCTAAAATATTTCTTTAGCTCTCCTAAGGCTTTTTGAGTTGAGACCAGTTCATATTCCCTTTGAGGTTTCAGATGTGAGCATAGTAACAATACTGACCTCTTCTGAATTTGTGTTTTGATCTTCCCTGTCCCCATAATAAGAAGCTATGATCTTTGTATTTCTCTGTTGTTTCTTGGTCATAGTGTTTACTTTTATCCTGACTTTTAAATTTGATCTCTGCTTCTGGGGCACAGGAGGCACTGTCCCGTGCTTCTTGTGCTAGAGATAAGGGCCTGGTTATTGGCTTTGTGTGCTGGGGCCTCAGGTTCTGACAGCTGGAGGCTGTATAGGCTGCAGTTTAACAGGTGCTGAGATGGTGGGGTGGTGGTGGCTGGTGTGTGCAGATGCCACATGGGGTTTAATTGAATTCCCCAGGGTTACACTGAAACTTGTGGGGTATGGTAAGTTGTGTGGCTGGGGTTGAGGGTGGTCTGCTGGGCAAGTGGTGGTTCTCTGTGTTGGTGTCTTATGGTTCCCCTAGCTGTGTGAAGGCATGTGGGGCGGGGGTACAGGGGCTAGTCTTGGTGCTCATTGGCTGTACCACCCTGGAGCCCAGAATACCCTGTTGATTTGCTTAGGTGGAGCTTGCCATTGGTAGGCTGAGATACTTCTCATCCTGGACTGGGCCCCTTCAGCCACAGGAAGGGTGACCATTCCCATTAATCCTCCTAGCTTCACAAGTTAAAAATCTGCTGCACCCTGTCTTTCTGCTAGCTCTACTGTTTCAGGATTTTTCCTGGGGTGGTATTTTCTGGGTTTTTCCATCATCTTGGCTCCTGGAAGAAGGAGCTTCTCCCTTAATTTTTCTACCTAAGGACAAAAGGTTCTTGCTGTCTCCTGGCTATGTGTTTTGCATTTTGGATCACATTTGCATTATTTTAAGGAATATTTAATATTATTCTGCACCATAATTTTCATTTTACATTTTCTAGTAATATGGTTTCTATTCCTACCTCAGGAACAATATAAAACAAATTCCTTCTAAAACAAGGGATCTCAATCTGAGTCCCAGATCAGTGGGTACGTAAACTTGGAACTTTTAATATTTTGGTAACTGTGTTTCAATATTAATTTCTTATATTAGTTTCCTTCATAATCCCCATGTAATATATTTTATTTAATTAAGAACATTATTAGAGAATTCTGGGAAGATGCCAGAGTAGGTCAGAAAATTCCAAACTCTCACGATTTTCCCCCATAAAAGAGCTAAAATAGCACCTTAGGGTGAATGAAGCTTGGGTGGAGATAAATAAGAACAGAGGAATGACAGGGGTCCTCTGGGGACAATTTGAAAAGATGGAAAGAACAATCCCAAGACAATGTTTGGTTCCTGTGAAGAGTAAACACCTCCAGTCTAGGTTCCATTTTAATGGCAAGTGGCTAGCCTCTTAAACAACAAGCTGTAAGACCTAGGGTTAGTTGGTTTGAGAAGCTGCCTCTTCCCCAGCCACTGGAACTTTTACCCCTGGGATAGTGAGAGGAGTTGGGTGTTTGAGCCCAGGAAGATTGAGGGATCCCCTGCTGACAAGGAATGCCAGACCCAGTTGTGCTGTGAAGAGTGCTGGGGTGAGAAGAAACCAGCAAATGCCAGGTGACTCCAGAAGCAGTGGGGCAGAAAGCCCCTGGTTGTGGGGACTTACAGGAAGTTGAAGGTTTAGCTTTGGTTTCAGGTTAGAGGAAAGAACTGAAGGTTTGGGGCAAGAGGCACCATTTTGTATACTACAGGGCTAAAGGTGATTACAAATGGCTATCAACACACATACACACACACACACACACACACACACACACACACAATGTGCAGGCAAAGGACAAAGAATACAACCATAGAAACCTATTATGGGAATAGAGATGACCAGGATTCATCTTCAGAGGAGGATACTGAAGTAAAGAAACATCCATCCAGTAATGTCAAATAATGTCAGAGTAAACTGCCCAAAAAGAATTTATAGAAGATCTTTAAATAGATTTTTAAAACCAAATGATAGAGATGGAGGAAAAACTAAAAGAATAAATAAAAAAAGAATAAAAAAAAAAGAAAAAATAAAAGAAAATAAGAATGATCCAAGAAAAACAAGAAGGGTATGAAAAGAAAGTGAACCAACTAGAAAAGGAGATCCAGAATCTAAAGAAAATGACACCTTAAAAATTAGAATTGGGCAAACTGAAACCAGTGAAATTATAAGAGATCAAGAAATGATTAAATAAAATATGAATAATGAAAAATAGAAGAGAAAATGAAAAATATTACAAGAAAAACAACAGATTTGGAGAATAGATCAAGAAGAGAACATATAAAAATAATTGAACCAACTGAAAGATCAAAAAATTGATACAAGAAATAATTTAAGAAAACTGAATAAAAGGGGGAAAGTAAAGATAGAAAAAATCCATCGATCATCACTTAAGGGAGATCCTATGAGGAAAATTCATAGGAATATCATAGTAAAATTCTGAATCCCCCAGCTCAAGGAAAAAAAAATATTAAAAGCATCAAGATTAAATAATTTAAATATGATGGTGCCACAATTAGATTTACACAAGACCTACCAGCAGAGACATTAAAGGACCACATGTCTTGGAACATAACATATTGAAGAGTAAAAGAACTAGATTTCCAGCTAAAGAGATTTAGTATTAAGCAAAGTTAAGTATTATATTGAACAAAAAAAAATGAACATTTGACAAACTCTCAGACTTTCAAGATTTTGTTTTACAAAATCCTGAACTTAAAAGACAATTTGACACACAAGAACCAATAGAAGTATAAGGTACATACCAAAGACTGATTATAAGGGATCTTTAAGGATAGACTGTTCACTTTTTATATATGTAAAATGTATGTCTAAGATTCTTAATTGAGTAATTCATAAGAAAGACTGGGATAAACCTGAGCATGATATGAATTTAAAAAGTGAAACCATTTAGGAACAGGTAAAAAGAGTAATTATTTTACACAAATGGGGTGCAAGAGGAAGAATTAATACGCAGGAATTAGATGGAGGAGGAGGGCTGGTAGTTCTGGTAACCTACTTTTATTGGGAATGGGAGTGTAAACAATATATATATATATTTAAAAGAGTATAAAAGTCTTCTAAATTCAGAAGAAATAAAATGGTAGGGGCATAGGGAAGAGGGAGAAGAGAAGGGAGGGATCTTTAGAGGGTCAGGTGAGGGAATAAATAAATAGGAGTATAGAAGGGTGTTTAGATTTATGGGAATGGGAGAAGAAGGGAGGGTTTCTTGGAGTAGGGTGGGCAAGTCATAAAAGGGCAAGTTAGTGGATAAAAGTAAAGTAGAGGAGGCAGGAGGGATAGGAAACAAGAGATATGCACATACATAAAAACAAAGATCAGTAGTAGAATAGGTTATATATGTATGTATATATGTATATGTGTATGTATATATCTATGACTATGGAGAAACATATCTAAACTCTATTGTAGCCTTCTTAGGGGTGGGGAAGGGTATGCAAATATCTATAGCTATGGAGAAACATGCCTAAATTTTATTGTGGCCTTCTTCGGAGGGAAGGAAGGAAGGGAAAATAAAAAAGTATAATAGTGAACAGCAGAGAACAAAAGAAAACTCACAAGGAAGCAAAGAAAAGATGGACAATTCCCAACCTGAGTATTATTTATTATATAGGCTTTATTGAAATGAAAATTTATTGTTGCATATTTTGAATCCTCTCTTATGTTCTGCTATGCACATGACATGCTTTTTTTCTAACTTTGTGTTTAAGTTCCAATATTTAAGTTTATGCTATGTTTTTGTTTCTTTTCTCTGTTCCATATTTGTGTTTTGGTGTTTGAGTTTAAAATAAAATTTGGGGAAAAAAAGAACATTATTCGGAGAAGGACTCTACAGACTTCACCAGAACACCATGACATTAGCACAAGTCTATATGAGCAAGACTGAATGTTGGTTTATTTTGCATTTTAAGTTCATTTGTGACTTAAGAATCCTCGCTTTGTAATATTCAAATGAGTCAAGCATCTATTTGAAGATTCCCAGCAAAGAAAAACCCAATGCTTTCTGAGAAAAACCCATTTATTAGGACACTTTCCTCATATAAAGCTTAAATCAGTTAATCTGTAGTTTCCTTCTATTCTACTGTTCATAATCCTTGAACTCTGGGATCATAAAATCTCAGAATTTCAAGACTGAAAAGGTGATCTCCACAGCTTCTTACCCAACAATACCCAACAAGTGGCCCTTTGTGTTAAAACCTTCAATTAAGGGGTATCCATCACATATTGTGTCACTGTTTTCTACTTTTGGACATCTCTAATCATTAGGGATTTCTCCTTTTATGAAGTTTAAAGTGGAAAAAAACCCACCTTTTTGTCCTTTTTATCCATATTTTTCATCATCACCATCAGATAAATCTGTACTCTAGAACTCTTTTATGAGACCATGGCATACTCTTATATTTATCCTCTGTTACCTGCCATTGGGGGCAGTGCCGTGGATAGAGTGTCAGGCCTTAAGTCTGGAATACTTGAGTTCAAATTCAGTCTCAAACACTAACTGTGTGACCCTGGAAAGTTACTTAAGCCTATTTGCCTCAGTTTTCTCATACACAAAATGAACTAGAGAAGGAAATAGAAAACCACTCCAGTATCTTAAAGACCTTATCTTGAAAAGGCTAAGGTCCCCCACTATATCCCTCACTGGGCCATCTCCAGTCAACCCGATCTAGATCTGACCTCTGGACTCAAATGGCTCCAGAGGAGAAAGCGAGGCTGGTGACTTTCCACTGCCCTCCCTTACTTAAATACAATTCACTTGCATCACCTCCTTCATGTCATGGCTTTCTTTGAGAATGAAGGATGAACAGCAGCAACTTTGCCAAGAAAACTCCCAAAAGAGTCACAAAAAGTCAGGTATAACTGAAACAACTGAACAATAGCAATCCATCCTTGCTTCCATATTCTGTGCTAGTTGAGAACTATTCTTTTTTTTTTTTTTTTTGCTTTTTGGAGGGCAATTGGGGTTAAGTGACTTGCCCAAGTTCACACAGCTAGTTTTTGTGTTAAGTGTCTGAGGTTGGATTTGAATTCAGGTCCTCCTGACTCCAGGGCTGGTGTTCTATTCACTGTGCCACCTAGCCACTCCTGTTGATAACTATTCTAAACCCTCTTAATACAATCACTCCTTCAAATAATATTCTACAAGATGGGTATATTTGGACCTTTCTATGGGAGTCCCTTTACCATCATCCAGATGACTTTAAACTTGGCAAAGTCATTAAAAAAATGTGCCACCTAGAACTAACTGCAATATTCTAGTCATACTATAACCAGAATCATTTGCCTTACGGATCCTATGAGTCTCCTAATGTTGTTTAAGATTTGCTAGCTTTTTTGGTTTTCATGACATACCATTTTTGCTATGTTGAGTTAGCAGCACACATAGAACAAAGTTTCTAAGAGGGTACCCATTTGGGACCTTTATATAAGAATTTATAATTTTTTTTTTACCTGATATTCTGCTTTCCATGTGATCTTGGCTTCATTTGTTTTATTTGTGCAAAACCTTTTTAATTTAATATAATCAAATTTTTACATTTTACAGTTCAAATTGCTGTCTCTTTTTTATTCATAAACTGTTCACCTATTTATAAGTCTGATAGGTAATGTGCTCCATGTTTTTTAAAATTTTGTTGCAATTTCTATATCTAGGTCATGTATCCATTTTGATTTTATGTTGGTAAATGATGTTAAGATATTGATCTATGCTCAATTTCCACCAGACTAATTTCCAGTTTTCCCACCAAATTTTTACCAAATAATGAATTCTTTTCCCCAAAACTTAAGACAAGGTTACTATAGTTATATGCTTCTATAAATTGTATGCCTACTCTGTTCTACTGATCTTTCTATTTCTTAGCCAGTACCAGATTAATTTCATAATCATTGCCCTTTAATATAGTTTAAGATTTGGTACTGCAAAACCTCCTTTTTTATTAGTTATTTTGATATCCTTGACTTTTTGTTCTTCCAAATGAATTTTGTTGTTTTTTTCTAATTTAGTAAAAAAAAAAAATGGTAACCTAAACTTCAGTTTTTTCTTCTGTAAGATAGGTAAGGAGATGGATTGGACTAAATGACTCCACGATACTTTTCAGAGGCAAGTCTATAATTATTTGAAACATATCTACTCTATTATTAGAATTATTATGTTATCCCCATCCTTTCTCTTAACTTCTCACATTTAAGTTCTACCTCCATGATCAAATATAATGGCCTCTCATTTCCATTCTTATTGCTATGAGGGGACATATGGTTCTTTCTATCAACTCTACTTTGGCAATAGAAAAACTGGTTCCTGGGGCATAGCCAAGGTGGTGGAGTAAAAACAGGAACTCCACATGGCTCTGGCTCCAAACATCTCCAGTACCTGTAAAATACGACTCTAAACAAACTCTAGAGCTACAGAACCCACAAAGTGACAGATAGAAATAAATCTCCCACTAAAGGCAGCCTTGCAAGCCAATGGGAAGGGTCTATCATACTCAGCTGGGAGCCAAGCACAGTCCTACATGAACCACCCACAATCAGACCCATGGCAGCCCTGACCCATGGTACAGACTGGCTGGAGCAGACTTCAGGACAGTGAATCACTAGCAGTTGTGGCAGTTTCCAGACTTCTCAAACCATAAACACCAAAGACAAAGTAAAAAGTCAGTGGGAAACTCTGTTGGAACTGGGTGACAGAAGAGTGTGGTCCAGCCCCTGCCCCCCGTGTGAGAGGTGGGGGAGGTACAGCTGCTGAAGCTGCTGCCTCATGGCTGCCTCTGGAGCTCCTGGCTTGTGGATCACAGGGAGACTAAGTGACACTTTAGAGGGTAATGGCTTTTGCTTCGACCTGCTTGGATCTGGATCACAGTCTTGGGTGGTTGTCCTGAGGTGTGTGGCCAGTGTGCTAGACTTTGAGGGGACTGTAGAGAGAGTACTGTTCTCATAGCTCTGGAAATTGTGAAAACCCCAGCAATTTGGGGTTCTCTGCAATCTGGAAGCAGAGTTATACTGTAGCAAAGAGCTTAAAAGTCAACTAATTGGCTGGCAAAATCAGAAAGAAGAGGAAGCACAATCAGACCATAGAATCATTTTTTGGGGATAAAAAGGATCACAACATGGAACCAGAAGAAGTTAATGAAGTCAAAACCCTTGCATCTAAACCTACCAAGTAAAATATGAGCTGCTTACAGGCCATGGAGTAGCTCAGGAAGGATTTTTTTTTTTGCTTTTTTTGGGGGGGCAGAAGGGGAAAGGCAGGGCAATTGAGGTTAAGTGACTTGTCCAAGGTCACATGGCTAGTAAGTGTGTTAAGTGTCTGAGGTCACATGTGAACTTAGGTCCTCCTGACTCCAGGGCCACTGCTCTAGTCACTGTACCACCTAGCTGCCCCTCAAGAAGGATTTTGAAAATCAAGTAAGAGAAGTAGAGGAAAAATTGGGAAGAGAAATGAGAACGATGCAAGAAAATCATGAAAAGTGAGTCAACAGCCTACTAAAGGAGACCCCAAAAAATATTGAAGAAAATATCTTAAAAAATAGACCAACGCAAATGACAAAAGAGGCCCAAAAAGCCAATGAGACAAAGAATGTCTTAAAAAAAATCAAATTGGCTAAGATGACAAAACAGGAAAATGACAAATGCTGGAAAGGATGTGGAAAAATTGGAACACTAATGCATTGTTGGTGGAGTTGTGAATTGATACAACCATTCTGGAGAGCAATCTGGAACTATGCCCAAAGGGCTATAAATAATTGCATACCCTTTGACTCAGCAATACCACTGTTGGGATTATATCCCAAAGAGATTACAGAAGTGGGAAAAGGTCCCATATGTGCAAAAATATTTATTGCAGCTCTCTTTGTGGTTGCAAAAAACTGGAAATATAGGGGATGCGCATCAATTGGGGAATGGCTGAATAAGCTGTGGTATATGAATGTAATGGAATACTATTGTGCTATAAGAAATGGGAAGGAGATGGACTTCATAATTACCTGGAGAAGCTTATACGGACTGATGCTAAGTGAGAAGAGCAGAACCAGGCAAAACCTGTACACAATCACAGACACATC
>CM053583.1:110400165-110417631 GCA_028627135.1 Pseudochirops cupreus
GGGCGCTCTGGCTGCACTCTCCTCCTCCCTCTCTCTGCCATGATCCTTCTTTTCCCCAAAGAAGGAATCTAGAGTTTGGTTGCTGTTCTTACTTTGTTTCTTATGCTTATTCTTACTCATGGTTGGTCAGTCCATGATTTTTTTTTATTTTTGATCTCTGTGGGGCTCTGCTTCCAGAAGGGACAGCTCTGTCCCAAATCGCTGGGGTCCTCCCAGCTGCTGTAGCCCTCAGGAAGGTGCTGGGTCCCTTTCCTACTTACTTCTGGCTCACTGGATAATGAAGACTCACAAGACTGAGGCCCAAGACCGCGATCTGGATCCATGCTGCTCAACGTAAGAGTACTTGGCCTCTGAACGATCGCTTAGTCCCCCTGTCGTCTGCAGGCCGAGGGCGTGGAAGCTGCAATGCGGAGGCGGGTGCAAAGACCTCTGCCTTTCGCTTTCCAGCCCTGGAGGCCTTTCGGCCAGACCGCTTTTCTCCCCCGATTTCGCAGGCCCCACTGACCGAGTTCTCTTATTCTGGTATTCATAAAAGTAATAACACTAGTTTGATAAAGCTCAGTATTTTCCTATTACTCTGAACTGACACTTGCATTTTCTTTAGAGTTAAACCACTGGTTATTTTTTCCTTAACTATTGTTGTTGTTTAGTTCTGTCTGACTTTCTGTGATCCCTTTAGGGGTTTTCTTGGCAAAAATACTAGAGTAGTTTGCCATTTCCTTTTCCAGCTCATTCTACAGATGAGAAAACTGAGGCAAACATGGTTAAATGACTTGCACAGGATTACATGGGTACTAAGTATCTGAGGCCGAATTTGAACTCAGGCCTTCCTCACTACAGACTAGATGTTCTAGCCACTGCACCACTTAGCTGCCCTAGCTTCTTTAACTATAGAAATCCCTAGTTTACAATAGAATCAAAGAGGGATCCCCTAAAATATTTTCCTCGATTTCTCTCATTTTGCACATGCAAGCTCTCCCTGATTTTTGTTGTTAAGGGAGAAAGGAATAGGGAAACAGGGAAAAAAAGGGAGAATAATTTTCTCTTTCTCTTAGGACATATGTATATATAGACATTAGATATGACACTTTGAGCTTTTAATCTAAATGGTCATTTCAAAACCAATAAACATGTACATGGAAACCTGGTGATAGAAATAGTCCTGTGAAGTATTTGCATTAATTCTTTCTTTTCTCCCCCACTGAGGCAGAATGTGGTGGTCGACTGAAAGCTGAATCCAGTCCAAAAGACCTGTATTCTCATGCTCAGTTTGGTGATAACAATTACCCTGTCCAAGTCCATTGTGAATGGCTACTAATGTCAGAACGAGGATCTTCAGTTGAATTAAGTTTTCGGATTTTTGAGGTTGAAGAAGAAGCAGACTGTGGTTATGACTACATTCAGCTGTTTGATGGACATGATTCAACAGCTCAGAATCTTGGTCGATTCTGTGGCTCAGGTGTAAGTACTGTACAGATAAAAACTCCAGTCACTACCTCCTTATTTTACTTGCTTTGTGTTTTATAAAGTAATGCAAACTTTATTGCCTTCTTTCCTAGACCATGGGTCAATTGATTTAATGTCCTGATTCAAAGTTGAAATTGGCTAAAATGAGAAAGTTTAAAGAAAAACCTTAAAATTCTTTCCCCAAAACTCTGTCTTATGTTGACTTTTATTGAATTCTGAGAAATCCTGAGAAATTGTTTAATTAATCTACTGTCCAGACAAGATCTAAAGTGGAAATAAACCACAGCGTGAAAAAAAGGATACAGGGGAGCAGAACAAAGACCACTTTTTTTTCAAGCTCACAATTAAGTTTAGGTGATCTTTGAAAATCAAAAAAAAAAGGTTCGCTAGATTTCTGTTCTATTATACTTCAATGCTGAAGTCCTACTCTGATATCTCATTTTAGTATGAAGGTCACTCCACATTCTTTGAAGCTAATACAGTAGACTTAAAGCTATGGTAGGTTTTCCCGGACTGGAAAGTCTTTGAAGATATGTCTTTCAGAGACTAAATGTCTCTTATCTAAAGATCAGCTTAGCTGATTTTAAAAAGACATAAAAATGTATGTTGGCCACAGCAGTTTATGACATCAGTCCATTTAGGGTTGATGAGGTTGCAGTCTACATTTGGTGAAGGGAATACCCACAGTAATGAAATCTCTGATCAATAATGAACTGAATTATGGTGTTTGATAATTATTGACTATTTTATTACAAATTTTAAAAATGTATGTCCAATGCTGTGTTGAGTATTTATACAATAATTTTAATTTAAACATCATCATTTTTATGTTGGGGTAGAAATGTATTTAAAATATTATTCATTTGAAGCACTTTAAGATGTTTAAAAGGATTGTATTCACATAATTACTTGACTTTGAGAGTACTTTTTTAAATTTTTAACTGAATTTCAAAAAAAAAGTGGAAAAGAGGAGGAAGGAAACCTTTTAAGAGACTATAGAGTTGACCCAAAATTCATTTCTACTTACCAATAGTGCTAGAAAAACAGCAAGAAGCTTCAGCCTGGTCCTACTTCCTGTATGTGTTTGGTTTAGAAGAAGACTGAACTTTTCATCAGCTGTCTTCCCAAGGGTACTGAAATCGATGAGGAACAAACTGTTTCTTCATGAAGCCCTGAATAGAACAAACATTAGTTCCTAACAGAATGTATATTATCCACACAACTATATATGTTCTATAGAAGACAAGTTTTAATATCCTCAAATGCTGAAAAAATGTTCAAATAATTATCCTGCTCTGGGTCTTTTTTTTTTTAGTCTGAAAAATGGGGTGAACTATTTCAAAGACAATTATAGCCTATATGGGGAATCAAGAGTTGTGGAATTAAATCAGGAAGAACTGTTATTGAAAGCTATTTGACCCAGATCAAGAAACTTGGTCTTTGTCTCTTTTTTCATCTATAAAATGGTAGAATCATCCCAGGGCTGTAAGCACCAAATGAGAGAAACACTTTGTAAACCTTAAAGCAATATGTGTGTGTATACACATATATGTGTGTATATGTATGTATATGTGTGTGTCTAGATCTAGGTATAGATACACATGTATACACAAACACAAACACATATAGATAGTTATCTTCATTATCATCATCATTCTTTCTAGTTGTGACCTTCGACAATTCATTTTATCACTATGATTGTCAGTTTCCTCATCTGTTAAACAAGAAAAATGATTATAATAATTATGAGTCTTCCTAATAGTTCACTTTTCTATAATCTTTTAAGGTTTTCAAAGTATTTTCTTCACAAAAGTCTTGTAATTTCTATTATTTAAGTATTATTGTCCCCATTACACATAAGAAGAAACCAAAGCTCAGGAAGGTTAAAAGTCTCTTCTGAATCACACACAGACATCCAAGATGAGATTTGATCTCAGATCTCTGAACTCCAAAGCCAGAGCTCTTTAACCTGTACCTGCAGTGGTCCTTTAACAGAAGTACAGTGACCTCATCTGGAAAATGAGAACATTATACTAAATGATCTCTAAGTGTCCTTCAGAGTCTAATATGCCATGATTCTGTGATCCATTGCCATTTAATACCTCTTCCCCGTTGCATTATCATTTAATACTTCTTTTGGAATGTATATGTTTATTCAAAAGATATCCCTAGTAATTTTCTAATATCTATCAACTTCTGTTAGTAGCAGGATAGAATTAAATGGCCTAAGGAATATCAACTTTCCCACATTGAGGATAAAATTGAAGTCCTTGAAATTTGATTATTTTGAATGAGGGGAAAAAAAAAACTAGGTTGAGAGTCAAGTAAGTCTGCTACTGACTTTGTAATCTTTGTAATCTGCCCAGGCAAATCACGGATTTTTAGATCTGTTTCCTTTCCTCTGAAATGAAACATTTGAATTTTATGAACTCCAAGTTCCTTTTATAGCTTTTAAAAATAAAGATAACCAGTGGGTGGAGTATAAGTACACATACATAAAATCTAGGAATACAGAGAAGGGAGATCAAGAATTCATAGCCCCAGTACAAAATAATAAATAGATACAATTTGGTAGCATTCGGTCATTGGTCTAAGATATAAGGGAAGGAAAGAGGAAGGGATAAAAAACATTTCTTGAACATCTACTACGTTTTAGGTGCCGTACAAATCATTGTCAGTATTATCTCATTTGATCCTCACAATAACTCTGTGAAGTTGGTGCTATGATTATCTCCATTTTACCAATGAGGCAACAAGCAGCGATTATGACTTGCCCAGAGTCATACAGCTATTAAGTATCTGGAGCTTGATTTCAACCCTGGTCTTCCAGATTCTGAGTCCAGCAATCTATCCACTGAACCATCTAGCTGGCATCAATAGGTTACTCCTTAACCAAGTAAACTATTTAGAATGACATGGCCCTGGGTCAAATTACAATTGCAATACTGGTAAGGGCTTTTTGTTTTAATCCTCTCATATGAGTAGTATTTTGAAAAAATTGTGTTGTTTGTTTTTTAATCTCCAGCCACCTGAAGAAATCTATTCATCAGGGGATGCTATTTTAATTTATTTCCACACCGATGACACAATCAACAAGAAAGGATTCCATATACGATACAAAAGCAGAAAATACTCAGCTACCACTCATACCAAAAAATAATGCCAGAACCTCTATGTCCAAAAGAAAAGGAGCACACTTGATGGGAAGAAGTATTCCTTTTTTTCTTCTAAAGTTATTAGCATAAAAATTTTCTATAATGAGCTTGAATTAACACAAAACTCAAAAACCCAAATTGTTTCTGTTCCCAAATGGAAGTATTCAGGTAGCCCAGCAGAACAGATGTGATGGCGATGGTTGGGCTCCATATTTGACAATATCTGCAAAGCTGATGGAAGGGCATTGTTGTTTCCAGGAAGACCAGAAGAGCTTTTGTAAACAGCTTGATGTTTGTTTATCTGTGCCTGGCAATTGAATCAGTTCCATTCAGGAAAAGTGACCCTGCAGACTACTTTCTGACAATTGTTTGGTATCAAGGAGGGAGAAAAACAAGCAAACAAAATATAATTACAACATGTCACACACAACCTGATGTATTGTTCTTGTATCTTGTTCTCATTGCTTTGGCTTTATATCTAGGCTGCAGTACAGACCTGCAGACCTGCAGACCTGCAAACCTGCAAACCAGATACATGATCTGATTTGACACAGGAAGGTCTTGTGAAGGTGGTCTGTGAGTGTGAAAAATTCATTTCTTCAGGGTTTTGAAACTGGAATATGTCAGCTTCATTGTTTTCATTTTTATCCCTGCTTACCATATTTGAAATATAACCAAACTTTGCAGCATTCACATAGCACTTCACATTTTCCCACCGCTCAAAACTTCTATTACATAATCATTATTGCTACTATTCTACAAGCATGGTTGCTATCAGTCTCCCAAAATACTCAGTTTATAGGTAAAGTCACTTCTCTGTGGAGCTATTTTCTTCTCACCTACCTTAAATCCAAGAAGCCACGTGTTATCTTTGGAACCCAACAGGAAATAATTAAGCCTTGGGAGCAGAATTCTTCATGCGGGCTACTCTTATATAGCAGCTGGTAAAGATGTCCTCACCGCTGTTTACCTCTTCCTTTGGAACATTTTGTGGAAAATTGCTGTTGACATTGTTGCATTTGGTTTAGCTAACCAGAAATGACACTGAGTGGTAACCAAATGGTAGTGTAAGATTTCCCCCCCCACTCTGAGAGTGAGTAAAGAAATTTTTTGGTGGCAAAAATGATCTATTGCTGAAAGAGAATTTCTTTGGTGCTATCCCATGAACATTTTTTTTGTTGTTGCTTCAAGTTTTAAACCTTTGAGCCAACAATCTGCAGTTCGTGAATGTCTCCCAATTCCTGGCTGGCTTCATTTGAAGACTAAAGACTTGTTAAATACATCAGTAGATTCTTGTGTTGGCGGCTCTGGTCCTGTGGAACAGGGACTTCTAATGGCCTTAGAAATCTTGCACATGATCAAATAGATCTTTCTGCAGATACGTCTTTGATTTGATAAATAATTTTGACAAGTTGAACATTTTAATGTTAACACTATGATTTCCAAGCAGGACCATTTCCATAGCGAGAGCATCTGATGTAAATATGAAGGCCTGCTTTTGATATAGAAATGTTATTTTAGATGGAAGTCTGTGCTGTAGGGCCATATATGATGTTATTGCATATGCTTACGTGTGGATGTATGTATGAGAGAATGCTGCAAGGGGATGAGAGGTGTCATGTGTTTGGACAGCTATACCTTCCATGCTAAGTTGTACTGGAAACCTGTTTAGAGGTAGTACCTTTTCATTGATGGTTTCATGGATAAACAATGGGAACTTTTAATCCCTACAGACTCAGTTATGAGGAAGTGTGCTATTTCACTTAGAAGAAATGTTATTTCTTTGTGATGTTACCTGCTACCCAAAGTAGCTTGGTTTCTGTTACTTGTCCATGAATATTCACTGGCGCTAATAAATTGGCTGGTTTTTTTTCTTTTGGTTTTTTTTTTTTTGTTCTTTTAAGTTTTTTCAAAATTGAAATGTTTGTTGATGTCAATTTTGAGGGAAAACAACCACTGATCTACAAATTTGTTTATATAAATTAGTCAGAAAGTATAAACCCAGTTTTTAAAAATTCTCTTTTCAGGCAGTTGGTCAACAAGAATTTGTTAAACACCTACTCTGTGTTAGGAATTGTGCTGAGTACTTGGGCTACATCCCCAACCCCCCAAAATAAAGAAGGGAGAAGGAAAAAAAACAGTCCCTACTTTCAAGGAGTGTGCATTTTAATGAGGGTGACACCATTTTAATTAATAAGTATAAAAATGAGAAGGTAATTGGAAAGGGGAGAGGATTAGCAGATGCAGAGATAAGTTTAACCTTTCTCTTGGCACTGTCTGATTTAATTATGCTTGATACCTTCAATGGATTTAAGAATTTTGAAGATGGTATAATGGAACAAAGTAATTCCAATATTTCTTCAGTCATTTCTTGTGAATCTCTAGATAGATCAAGTATAGGTAATTAGATCAAATAGGTCACCAGATATTATACACATAAACATTTTGTGTTTGTGTAGGTTCATGTAATATTTCTATTTGTAATAGTAAATTGAAATGAACTTTGGATGATAAACCTAGTATTTCAGCATTTTCTGGCATGACTTCAAAAGTGAAAATGATACTACATAGATCCATGAATTTCAGTCCCCCAAATGGCATTAGAAAGGAAATTGCTACCCATGGCCCCAGGATTTTTTTGCTTCTTTTAACTTTAGCATCTGAGGGTTGGTATTATAATTGAATACTAAGACTGTACATCGCAGAGAAGTTTCAAATCTGCATTGATGAAAAATGTTTCCATATGAACAGTTTCTAACACTAATGAAATCACAGGTTTAGACAGTTAATATCAGTGATAAGCGCCTGGCATCATTAGGTAAAGGTGATATTTTGATTAATCATGCCTTCTAATTAATAATTACCAAATTGGCCATCAACTTAGAACATAATTTCTCTTCTGTATTGGGCAGATAGTGTGATGGTATATTGATAAGAATTCTGTATCAGGAGAGACAGGCCTGGGGCTAGAATCTTTCTTTATCACTTATTTCTTGTGAGTCTCTGGGTAAATAAGTTAATTTCTGTGGGCCTCAGTTTCCTCAATTGTAAAATGAAGGATTGGGACAAGTTGATCTCCGAGCTCCTTTCCAGATCTAACTTTATGGTTTTCTGATCTCTAAAGCCCATTACAACTCAACGTGCTGGAAGTTATGAAAGTCAAAAAAATTGTGATAAACCAAATGTAACACTACAATCATATTGAAAGCAATTTAATTCTTATCTGATGATTCAGAAGGTATCTTAGGATCTTGCCATATCTCCACATGATCCTTAAATCATATTTTACTGTAGATGTTCTGAAGTGCCTATTGATAGTTTTAATTTACAGAGTGCCGCATAACTGATTATTGTTTTACTACTTTGAAAAATTATTTTAGTCATTAATTCAGTCTATTTGTCTTTAATATGCTAACAGGTAAAATACAAACAGCTTTATACTGTTGCTATGTTAAAACCAACAAACAAAAACTCTTCTGGCAGCTCCTCTTGCCTCAACGTATCATTATAAATTTTTTTGAACTAGCCATCAATATAGTATTTAAGTTTGGCATCTGCCATAGTGTAATTGCATAGACAAAACTCTTAAAGATTTTAAAGAAGGAAATTCCTCTTTCTTACTTAATATGACTTGCTGAAAAATATTAAAGTATCTAAAGTTACCTAGTAAGCTAAGGGGAAACCTTTCATAGAATCCTACATAATGAATCTCTAAATTATCATTCACTGGCCCTTAAATGTCCTTATCCAGACCTCTTGGTTGAGGTGTTTCCCCCCCCACAAAAAAAAAATCCACTGCTTTGATCACCTTATCATCCTCTTACCTACTGATGACAAGAGTCACCACATCCTCTCTTCAGCCAGTCAGAGTCCTGGCAAGCCACCTCATTGGCCACATTCAGAGGAAAGCACTGACCTCTTGTTTGCACTTATCTCACTTTTCTTACCCTCAGCCAATTAAGCCAGAGCTTTAGTTTAAGTTTTGTTTTTTGTTGCTGTTTCTTTTAAAAATAATATCAAATATGTCTTCCTTACCATTTCATTTTTAAAGTGTAAATATTAAATGTTAGATTTTTTTCTTCAGAGTATATGATTGTAAAAATGACATATCTATGGCCTTCATATAGTATACCTGTTACTTGTGAAAAAGTTCCTTCTTTTTAAGGAAACATTAAATGACCTGCTCCTTTGGAATTTAGCCTCATGTTTCTCAAAAATGCTACCATATCCATCACTTATTATCACATATACTTATAAAAAATAATTTAAGTAATTTTGGATTAGAAAAGTTTGTCTTTTGCCAAAGCAAAGGGAAAGTCAAAAAGACTTTTTTATCTCATTTTTTTGGAGGAGGGAAGCTAAGGCAATTGGGGTTAAGTGACTTGCCAGATTTGAACTCAGGTCCTCATGACTCTAGGGCCAATACTCTACTCACTGCACCCTCTAGCTGTCCCAGAAAACTTTCAAGATAAATCTTTTGATCTCTGGTGGGGAACATGAAAAATAATTATTTACCAAAAGAGATTTGCAATTGGTATTCTAATAACTCCCTTAATAGTGTGAACTCCCTAATGTATAATGTAAAGTAAATTTAATGTAAATTTATATTAAAATCTATGTTATATCTTCACTGGTCTATAGAGAAAGAGAAGTGTTTTATTCCATAATGTCGAACAGGGGAATGAGATGTTTTTTATTTAGTTTAGGCTTTGATTTGCTATAATAATGCTACAGACATGAAATGTGTTCCCATCAATACAGGAAGGCAACATATTATGGTAACAAGAGCACTAGATTTGAATACAGAAGACCTGCCTTTTAATCCCAGCTCTCACAAACTCTCCATGTGGTATTATGAAAATTAAAACCTTTCTGAGGGCCTCAGTTCCTTAATCTGTCACATAAAAAAAAAAGATTAGACTATATGAATTTGAAGGTACTATTTAGTTCTGTTATTTTGTGTCTGTCTAAAAAAGAAAGCCTGAGAATTGATAAAAAGGAAAAATTAGCAAACTCTTTCATAAATTTTAAATGTGAATTACCCCCACTCTTATTTTTTGAATATTAAAAATTCTTTCGATTATTCTACCTTATGCCTTCTCATTCCATTAAAAATGTCCACTGGCTGCCAAAGGACCCTAGTCCCAGCCATCTACTCTGGCCTCTCACTACTTGTAGGAGACAGTGCTCTCTGTAGGGCCAACTATGAATTTATAAATGGATGTCAGAGTAGCAGCTAGAGGAAATATTTCCAGAAGAGGAGAAGCATGAGAAAAGTACAGCATAGCTAAAGGGCATGTGACAAAAGGGGACAAGTAGCTACCCCAGTCCTGAGTATATAACCTTACTGACACTATATATTAAAGTTGGGTGAAGCATTGGTTTTATCCGAGTACCTCAAGTGTTTTTTGAGTCAACTGCTTTGGTCACCTTTTGCTGTTATTGTTCAGTCATTTCTGTCGTGTGTGTCGTTTTGTTACCCTGTTTGGGGTTTTCTTGGCAAAGAGTGTTTTACCATTTCCTTCTCCAACTCATTTTATAGATGAGGAAACTAAGGGAGTCAGAGTTAAATGACTTGGCCAGGGTCACATAGCTACTAAGTATCTGAAACTGGATTGTAGCTCAGGTCTTTCTGACTCCAGATTCAAGCTATGAGGAATTTAAATTGTTAAAGTACTGGTTTTCCTTTTTTTTACAGAGTTGCAATTATGGTAAGAAAAGTATATAGCTACATTTGATGCACAGAGTACTTGCCTTTAAATTACCCAGATCTTGGATCACTACACTGTCACTTTATTGTTCTGGTAGCTACTGCCTGAGGAATTCTGGTCCTGAGATCTAAGGAGAATGTGATAGAAGTACTGAACTTCTTTACCACTGTACTGTATTCAGTACAGTCATGTGGCCACATGCTTTGTCTGCTAGCCTGTATGCTAATCAGACTATCAGGAGCTTTGATTTTCTGTGCCTCTTCCCATTATGCCTACATATTTCCTTCCTTGAGGATCCTTTTATCTCTTTGTAACATTAAGACAGATATTTATCTAAGTTCATCCTGTCCTTTCCCCTCCCAGCACTCCTGTGCCCAACTTGAAGCTACCATCTGCTTAGAACTAGTGGTCTGGACCCATAAACTTGGCATGTTGTTCTGATGACAGCTTTAGCAGGTTTCAGTTCTGCTTTGCTCTGATTCTTCACTGCCTGGATGCTTAATATTGGTCCTTCTTCCTAAAATGTATAAAACCGTTCAACTGGCCCTTTGGTCAATCTCATACTCATGAGCCAGAATTTTGAAAAAGAAGGTTTTAATTTTTTTCTCAATTTTATTTTTTTCTGTTTAATGTTATATTGTTTTCTTATTTTCACTGAACATTTATTACATTCAAATTATGTCTGGAATAAAGTTGTTAAGTTTGAGAATTCTAGGGGAAGGCAAGCAGCATCATAGGGAAGGTGTATGCAATTTTTTAGTCTGCTTCTTTAACAAAGCCTTTTGGTGAATTAGGCATGTTTTTAATGGGGTCCATTATATCATTATTGAATGAATGAAATAGACCAGCATGTGTATTATTTTGAATGTCTACAAACTGCAAGAATATGAAGGAGTAAGGGTCAAAGATGAAGGGCATGCAGATGCAGGTCTATATTGTCTGTTGCTTGAGGAGAATGAATTATAAAAAGCAAAAGATATTCAAGAGGACCTTTTTCTGTGAGCTTGGACTGAGAAGTTGTAGGTTTGGTCACATGGTCACAAAGAGCAGGATCAACAGTTTTGGGCTATAATAAGGAAGCCCCAGCAGAAAAAATATCAGATAGTGCTCTCCAAAGAATACTCAGGAAAAATTAACAGACACAGAAGTTCATGTGAGAGTGGGGTAGGGGAGCATATTTGTACAGATCAGTGTTAAAAGTAGCCTAGTCTGAAAACCTGATTACAGTTGTTTCTAAGGAGAAAATATGTTCTAGATTACAAGCAACCAAATTAGAAATGAATTTTTGAAGAAATGTGCTCATAAACTAGAAATTGCCAGCATTATGGAATATTTTCCCAATACAGAGATAGTTTAAACATTTAAAGAAGTTACATAGAGGGGTTGTAGAACCTTCATCTCAGGAAATCTTTTTCTTCAAAGGATAGATTGTCATTTCTCTGGGATGGTAAGAGTAATCTAGCTCAAAGACTTATAAAATGGCAACAGAATGGACTTTGAGAGACTATGAAGCTTGCAAATTTGGTAAGTAATGAAATTTAAGACAATGATTATCAAATATACTTATGTCTTTAATAATCTGCAGCTGATTCAAAATTAACATTATTTTGTGTGGCTATCTTATTTCCAATATTGTTTTGCCTCCAAATGTGTTCCTGATTGCTTTGAAACAATTAGAATGTAACAAGGACTACCTAAGTTCACAACTTAAAACATCCTTGAAAAGAGCCAGATTAGCTAGATTGAAATTCTAATAAATGTTGATTTGTTTGAGGAGATTCTCCAAGGATAAAACACTTAGATGAAACACTTTGTGACATTCCTACAAAATCTCTTTAAGCTCTCCTCCAGACTACCTGGCGGAGATGCTATTTCACATTTGTTGTGGTGGTTGTTGTTGTTCAGTCATTCCAGTTGTTTCTAACTCTTCATGACCCTACTTGGGATTTTCTTGGCAAAAAGGAATGAGCTGTTTTCTTCTCTGGCTCATTTTACAAATGAGGAAACTGAGGAAAGCAGGGTTAAGTGATTTGCTCAAGGTCACATAGCTAATAAGTATTAGAAGCTGAATTTGAAGCCAGGCAGCTGAGTCTTCCTGATTCCATGCCCAGCCCTCTTATCTATGTGCCACCTAGCTGCCCCTATATGCTGTTTCATATATAGCATAAGCAGTTAGCACGTGCCATCTCAGTTACATATCCAGAATAATCTTTCTGCATGCAGGAAGATTGTACACAGAATGAGAGTATCTAACCCTCAAGGAGGTGGCCTTACCAAGTAAGTATTATAAACTTTAAGTCATTTTCATACAGAAATATCTTTTTTTCTTTAGGATGAAGGCTTTGGTAGTAAGCCTTATTAGCCATTTTCTACTTCTTATAATCCTAATCGAGTAATTTAGTCTAGAGAATAGTCCTGACAGTCCTGACTTCTCTAACTTTTTCTTCACACTTATCTGATCATGCAAATCCTGTAGCTAATTTGATCATAAGATCAAATATTAAGTTATAAGATCAAGTATATAAGAACAAGTTATAAAACTTGTAGTTCCCTCCTGCTGTAGAGATTAGT
Organism: Pseudochirops cupreus; assembly: GCA_028627135.1. Classification (NCBI taxonomy): domain Eukaryota; kingdom Metazoa; phylum Chordata; class Mammalia; order Diprotodontia; family Pseudocheiridae; genus Pseudochirops; species Pseudochirops cupreus. Next base: position 110,413,070 of record CM053583.1, read on the forward strand.
ACAATTTTAGTCAGGCAAGTCAAATGTTTTCCATGAGAATTAAAGAATTTCATACTTCCCCCTCTGCCAACTAGATTGTAAACTCCTAGTGGGCAGGGACATTTTGTATTAGTTTATATCTCCCCATCTGTGCTCTGTAACTCTTGTTTGGTCACAAAATCTTCTCTTCTCCATAAATCTGATAGGTAAACTATTCCTTGCTCTCTAAGACTGCTTATAGTATAAGCCTTTATACCTAGATGGTGTATCCATTTAGACTTAATTTTGGTATACAGTGTTAAATGTTGGTCTGGGCCCAGTTTCTGCTATACTATATTCCAGTTTTCCCAGCAGTTTTTGTGAAATAGTGAGTTCTTATCCAAAAACTGGGGTCTTTGGGTTTATCAAACAATAGATTACTATAGTTTTATTGACTGCTGAGTCTCATGTACCCAGTCTATTCCAATGATCTGCTACTCTATTCCTCAACTACTCTACGATCCATAAAAATGGATCTATGAACCATAAAAATGAAGAGGTTTACCCAAAGAGGGTTAGGGTTGCCTGAGACCCCAAAATACCAACATGCCGAGTCCTGCTGAAAGAATTCGACTCAAGTCTTCTCAGCCAAAGAAAAGTAAAGTTTATTATAAGTTTGCCATATTGGGTAGACCTTAAGTCTACCAGTCTAGGTCATTCTATAGCACTTGCACAGAGCAAGTCTGTGCCAGGACCTTCTGTGGCTCTCTCACTCTATTCCAAAACCAAGCAGTTTTGATGACTGCTGCTTTATAATACAGATTAAAATCTGGTACGGCTAGGCCACCTTCCCTAGCATTTCTTTTCATTAATTCCCTTGATATTCTTGACTTTTTGTTCTTCCAAATGAGTTTTTGTTACTATTTTTTCTAGCTCTATAATTTTTGGGTAGCTTGATTAGTATGGGACTAAATATGTAATTTAATTTAGGTAAAATTATCATTTTTGTTGTATTAGCTCAACCCAGCCATGAGCAACTAATGTTTTTCCAATTAATAAGATCTGACTTTATTTGTGTGAAAAGTGGTTTGTAATTGTGTTCATTTAGGTCCTGGGTTTGTTTTGGGAGGTAGATTTGCAAATATTTTATAATGTCTACAATAACTTTAAATGGGATTTCTCTTTCTGTCTCTTGCTGTTGCATTTCATTAGAAATATATAGGAATGTCGAGGATTTATGTGGGTTTATTTTATATCCTGCAACTTTGCCAAATTTATTTATTAACTCAAGCAGTTTTTTTACTTGATTCTCTAGGATTCTCTAAGTATATCATCATATCATCTTCAAAGAGTGATAGCTTAGTCTCTTCTTTGTCTAATTTGATTCCTTCAATTTCTTTTTCTTCTCTTATTGCTACTGCTAACATTTCTAATACAAAATTCAATAAGAGGGATAATAGTAGACATCCTTGTTTCACCCCTGATCTTATTGGAAATGCTTCTAGCTTATCTCCATTACACATAATACTTGCTGATGTTTTTAGATAGATGCTACTTATTATTTTAAGGAAGACTCCATTTATTCCTATACTTTCTAGCGTTTTTAATAGGAATGGGTGTTTATTTTGTCAAAAGCCTTTTCTGCATCTATTGAGATAATCACGTGGTTTCTTCTACTTTTGTTGTTGATATGATCATTTGTACTGATAGTTTTCCTGATATTGAACCATCCTTACATTCTTGGAATAAATCCTACCTAATCAAAGTGTATTATTCTTGTGATAAGTTGCTGTAGTCTTTTTGCTAATATTTTATTTAAAATTTTTGCATCTATATTAATGAGGAAAATTGGTCCATAATTTTCTTTCTCCATTTTGTCTCTTCCCAATTTAGGTATCAGCACCATATTTGTGTCATAAAAAGAAATTGGTAGGACTTCTTCTTCTCCAATTTTCCCAAATAGTTTGTAAAGTATTGGAATCAATTGTTCTTTAAATGTTTGGTAGAATTCCCTAGTAAATCCATCTGGCCCTGGAGATTTTTTCCTAGGGAGTTCATTGATGGCTTGTTCAATTTCTTTTTCTGAGATGGGGTTATTTGAGTAATTTGCTTCCTTTTCAGTTTATCTGGGCAACTTATATTTTTGTAAATATTCATCCATTTCACTAAGACTATCAAATTCATGTGCATACAATTGGGCAAAATAATTCCTAATTATTGTTTTAATTTCCTCTTCATTGGAGGTAGATTCACCTTTTCACTTTTGATATTTGTAATTTGGTTTTCTTCTTTTTTTTTATCATATTGACTAAAGTTCTATCAATTTTATTTTTTTTCATAAAACCAGCTCTTAGTTTTATATATGAATTCAATAGTTTTCTTAATTTCAATTTTATTAATCTCTCCTTTTGTTTTCAGTATTTCTAATTTAGTAATTAGTTAGGGGTGTTCAGGTTATTATTTTTTCAGCTTTTTCATTTACATGCCCAATTTATTAATCTCCATTTTCTCTATTTTATTCATGTATGCATTCAGGGATATAAAACTTCCCCTAAGAACTGCTTTTGCTGCATCACATAAGTTTTGGCATGTTGTCTCATTATTGTCATTCTCTTGAATGAAGTTACTGATTATTGCTATAATTTCTTGTTTGACCCACTCATTCTTTAGGATTAACCTATTTAGTTTCCGATTAGTTTTTTGTCTATCTTTCCATGACTCTTTATTGCATATAATTTTTATTGATCATGATCTGAGAAGGATGCATTTAACATTTCTGCCTTTCTGCACTGAATTGTGAGGTTTTTATGCCCTAGTACATGGTCAGTTTTTGTGTATGTGCCATGTACCACTTAAAAGAAGGTTTATTCCTTTTTAATCCCCATTCAATTTTCTCCAGAGGTCTATTATATTTACAACCCCCTTTAAAATTCTATTCACCTCCTTAACTTCTTTCTTGTTTATCTTGAGGTTAGATTTATTGAGTTCAGAGAGGGAGAGATTGAGGTCCCCCACTAGTACAGTTTTCCTATTTCTTTCTGTAACTCCCTTAGCTTTTCCTCTTAAGATTTTGGGTGCTATACAGCTAGGTGCATATATATGTTAAGTAATGATATTGCTTCATTCTCAATGGTTCCTTTTAACAGGATATAATTTCCTTCTTCGTCTCTTTTAATTAGATCTATTTTTGCTTTTGCTTTATCCGATATAAGGATTACTACTCCTGCTTCTTTTTTTTTTTACTTTAGCTGAAACATCATATATTCTACTCCAGCCTTTTACTTTAACCCTTTGTGTATCCCCTTGTTCCAAATGTGTTTCTTGTAGGACAGCATATTGTGGGATTATGGTTTTTAATCCCTTCTGCTATCTGCCTTCTCCCTTCCCCACCCAAAGAGTTTTTCTTTTGACCACTGCCTCCCTCAGTATTCCCTCCCTGTGCACCTCGCTCCTTTTCCTGGAGTTTTCAATTTGGGATCTCTTTCAGGAGGAGTCCCATGAATTCTTTTAATAACTATTTTACCCTCTCATTCTAGGACCTCAGGGCAGTTTTCTTTGATGATCTCTTGGAGTATGTTGTCCAGGCTGTTTTTTTCATTATGGCTTTCTGATAGACCAATAATTCTTAGTTTATCTCTCCTGGATCAGTTCTCCAGGTCAGTTGTTTTTCCAATGAGATATTTTACACTTTCTTCTAATTTTGTTTTGTTTGACTAATTCTTGATGCCTCATAGAGTCATTAGCTACAATTTCACTGATTATAATTTTTAGTGAATTTTTTTCTTTGGTTAGTTTTTGAAGCTCCTTTTTAGGGAAGTATTTTCTCCAGTTAGATTTTGAACCTCCAGTCTCAGTTCACAAATTTTACTTTTTAAGGATTTTCTTTCTTCAGTAAATTTTTTTTTCCATTCTGGACAATGTAATTTTAAAAGAATAGGTTGGTTTATTGTCTACCTCTCTAATTTGGCTTTTAAAATCTTTCTTGAGCTCTTCCAAGAATGCTTTTTGGGTTTGAGAACAATTCACATGTTCTTCTGTGGTCTCGGGTATCGATATAGAGTTAATGGTGTCCCCTGAAAGTGATATTTCACATTCACAGTAAAAGGATTCAATCATCTTTGATTTTCCCTTTGCAAGTTGCTTCTTTCCCATTGTGATTGCCTATTTCCTGGCTTTTAAAGTGGATTTCTGCTTCTGGGGTACAGAGGGCTCTGACCCATGCTTCTTGAGCTGGGAGTTAGTGGCTTGGTTGTTGATTTTGTGTGCTGTAGCCTCTGGGGGTCTAGACTGAGACCAAGGCCAGGCCTCAAAACAGTGATTCCCCTGGGTTAACCTGAGCCTCACAGAGTAACCTGTATGGGAGGGGTAGTCTGGCCACTGTTGGTTTCTAGCTTTGTGCCCCAGGGCTTGTAACAGCAAGCACCCCAGCACACCCAGGGCGGCTACTAGCACAGGTTCTTAGATCTGCTTTTCTAAAGGAAAGCAACTCAAAATGGGTTAACAATCTTACTTTAATCAATCAAATATCATTTACCTAGTTCAGGGGAAAAAGTCAGCGCCCTGAACTTCAGAGAATACAAACAGAAGTTACAAACAAACAGAAA
>CM053583.1:110418131-110442154 GCA_028627135.1 Pseudochirops cupreus
TGTAGCCGAGCTGACTTTAGTGGAAAGTATATTTGTGTGCGTTTTGGAGTTCTAGGATTAGTTTAGAATCATATTTTATGGGTATTTTGGGGTGGCTATGTGACAGCTGTGATATGTTGCTGCTCTTACGCTGCCATCTTGGCTCCACCCCCCGATTTCTTTTTCTTTTCTAATTACTACTGCTAACATTTCTTGTACCAGATTGAATAAGATTATCCCTGTTACATACAATACTTGCTGATGGCTTTGAATAGATGGTACTTATTTTTCTAAGGAAGACTCCATGTATTCCTATACTTTCTAGTGTTTTTTATAGGAATGGGTGGTGTATTTTGTCAGAAAGCTTTTCTGCATCTATTGAGATAATCATATGGTTTCTGCTAGTTTTGTTGTTGATATGATCAATTATACTAAGGGTTTTCCTATTATTGAACCATCCTTGCATTCCTGGAATAAATCCTATCTGATCAAAGTGTATAATTCTCATGATGACTTGCCACAGTCTTTCTGCTAACAATATTATTTACAATGATTAAATCTATATTCATGAGGGAAATTTGTCTATAATTTTATTTCTCTATTTTGTCTCTTCCTGATTTAGGTATCAGTAACATATTTATGTCATGAAAAGAATTCAGTAGTACTCCTTTTTCTCCAGTTTTCCCAAATAGTTTTTAAAGTATTGTAATCAATTGTTCTTTAAATGCTTGATAGAATTCACTAGTAAATCCGTCTGGCCCTGGAGATTTTTTCCTAGGGAGTTCACTGATGGCTTGTTCAATTTCTTTTTCTGAGAGAGGTTAGTTAAGTAATTTACTTCCTCTTCAGATAACTGGGTAATTTATATTTTTGTAAATATTCATTCATTTCACTAAGATTGTCAAATTTATGTGCATACAATTAGACAAAATACTTCCTAATTATTGTTTTAATTTCCTCTTCATTGGAAATAGGTTCTCTCTTTTCATTTTTGATACTCATTTGATACTTATTTTCTTCTTTCTTTTTTTTATATTGACTAAAAGTCTGTCAATTTTATTGGTTTTTCATAAAACCAGCTCTCAATTTTATTTATTAATTCTATAGTTTTCTTAATTTGAATTTTATTAATCTCTCCTTTGCTTTTCAGTATTTCTAATTTAGTATTCAAGTGAGGATTTAAAATTTGTTCTTTTTCTAGCTTTTTCAGTTGCATGCCCAGTTTATTGACCTCCATTTTCTTTATTTTATTCATGTATGCATTCAGGGATATTAAAATGTCCCAAAAGAACTGCTTTTGCTGCATCCCACAAGTTTTGGTATGTTGTCTCATTGTTGTCATTCTCTTGAATGAAGTTACTGATTGTTTATATAATTTCTTGTTTGACCCACTCAGTCTTTAGGATTAAATTATTTAGTTTCCAATCAGTTTTTAGTCTATCTTTCCATGGCCCTTTATTCTATATAATTTTTATTACATCATGATCTGAGAAGGATGCATTTAATATTTCTGCCTTTCTGCACTGAATGGTGAGATTTTTATGTCCTAGTACATGGTCAATTTTTGTGTATGTGCCATGTACCACTGAGAAGAAGGTATATTCCTTTTTATCCCCACTCAGTTTTCTCCAAAGGTCTATCATGTCTGCCCTCTCTAAAATTCTATTCACCCCCTTAACTTCTTTCTTGTTTATTTTGAGATTAGATTTATCAAGTTCAGAGAGGGGGAGATTGGGCTCCCCTACTAGTATAGTTTTGCTATCTAGTTCTTCCTCTAATTCCCTTAACTTCTCTTCTAGGAATTTTGATCGTATACCATATGGTTCATATATGTTAAGTAATGATATTGCTTCCTTCTTGATGGTGCCCTTTAGCAGGATATAGTTTCCTTCCTTATCTCTTTTAATTAGATCTAGTTTTGCTTTTGCTTTATCTGAGATAAGGATTGCTACACTTGCTTTTTTTAACTTTAGCTGAAGCATAATATATTCTACTCCAGCCTTTTACCTTTACCCTGTATGTATCCCCTTGTTTCAAATGTGTTTCTTGTAGACAGCATATTGTAGGATTATGGTTTTTAATCCATTCTGCTATCTGCCTCCATTTTATAGGAGAGTTCATCCCATTCTTGTGTCTTTCTCTCCATCCTTTTCCTTCCCCTGTTTATGCTTTTATTTCTTTCTCCTGCCTTTCCCTCCTTAAGGGTTTTCCTTTTAACCCCTGCCTCCCTCAGCATTCTCTCCCTATGCACCTCCCTCCCCTTACCTACCGTTCCCCCTTACTATTTCCCTTCCTTATAACCACCCCCCTTTTGTCCATCTTACCCCTCCTACTGCCTGTAGAGCACAATAGATTTTTATACTTAATGGAAAATGTCATTCTCTTCTTGAATGGGTCAGTTTATCTTCTACCTCTCTAACTTGGCTTTTTAAATCCTTTTTTGAACTCTTCTAAGAATGTTTTTTTGACTTGAGACAAGTTTATATTTCCTTCTGTGCTCTCAGGTATGGGTATAGAGTTGGTGGTGTCTCCTTATGAAAGTAGTTCTTCTCTTTCACAATAATAGGATTCAATAGTCTTTGGTCTTGCTTTTCCAAGTTGCTCCAGGCCCATTGTGTTAGCCTATTTCCTGGTTTTTAAAGTGGATTTCTGCTTCTGGGGTACAGAGGACTCTGACCCATGCTTCCCAAGCTGGGAGCTAGGGATCTGGTTGTTGACTTTGTGTGCTGTAGCCTCTGTGTTTCTGGACTGAGGCCAAGGCCAGGATTCTCAGTGTTTCCCCTGGGTTATTCTGAGGCTTACAGAGTTAAGTGAGGGGGAGGAGTGGTCTGACTACTTCAGGTTTCTGCTTCTGTGCCCCTGGGCTAGAGCTTTGGAAGGCTCAGCTGCTGAAGGCCTGCTGTGCTCATGCCTGCAGATTCCTCTGATTTTGCTAAGGCGCACCTGGGCTTTTGGTGTTAGTGATTGCTGGCTCCACTTCCCTGCTTTTTGGGATCTCTAGCTGGTCAGCTGAGATGGGGCTTGTTGGGACCTCTCCTGCCTTATGCTTCAGGTTTGGAACAGCCTCGGTCACACCCTTCTTCTAGGACTCTGAGGCCTGCCACTGCTTCCACTATTTCATGATTTTACACTGGGGCAATAATCTCTGGGTTTTCAGGGTTAAGGAGGGGGATTAGAGCAGCTAGAGTTTACTCCACCATGTTGGCTCCTGGAAGTTCAGATAGGTGATTTTTAAACATCCAGGCTGTGGGCTGATAGCCCCAGAAGATGCTGCTATTGCTGCTGCCAGCACTGTATTTGTCTCTTACTCAGCTTCAACAGATTCTCCTTCCCAAGGTGCTGAGGTCTGAGAATTGCCCTTGGGGTGGGTGAATCCACTGGCTGGGGCTTGCTCTGACTCCTCTGTGTTCTGGTCTCAGGTCAGCACTGGTGTAGCCCCTACACTCTCTGCACCCCTCCTGCCCAATCCTATGTGCACACTTTCTTGGACTGGAAATCTGCCACACTCCATTTCCCAGTGGATTCTGTCATTCTAAAATACATTCAGATTCACTTTTTAGAGGTTACTTACAGAATTCATGGAGGAGCTCAAATGAGTTCCTGCTTCAGCTCCACCATCGTGGCACCACCCTGTTATTTCTGTTTTATGTATTTATATAGTAGTTACTCTGGCAGCATTTGTACATCCTTCCATAGACATCTCCTTGCCCTGTAACCCCAAGCAAATTACATCACGTTTCTTTTGCTCAGTAGCTTCATCTATAAAACAAGTATTATAATTCCACCTATTTAACAGAGTTGTTGTGATGATTGTATCAGAAAATATATGGCAAAACATTTTACAAACTTTAAAGACTATTTAACATTTTTATTTCTAATACTAATAATAATGTTCATTCCTGTTTTACCTTGCCCTGGGCCCATTGGAGATGGTTAGACAGATGGCCTAGGTTAGCAGAACACCTGAATGTAGATAATGAAGTAATGTAGAAATACATAGACCCTTTCTTATTATTATTATAATATTAATTATTATTATCATTATATTATATATTATAAACTATGTTATTTTATATATTATATATTATAATATAATAATAATAATAATAATACTTATTTCTCATTATACTCAGTGGAATCCAACTATCAATAGTCACAGGACAAGTCACTATCCTAATATTGTTCCCTTATGTTTGAAATTGGTTGGACTGTTACCAAGTGGTGGAAAAGTGATTATCTCCATTTTATAGATAAGGAAATAAAGCTGTGAGGGATGGAGAAACACTCCAAGAGTAAACTAATTCTGAAACCTGATGGATACTATAGCGAGTTATAGAGAAAAGTGAAGTCATTGGAACATGTTTTAAAAAGAGAAGCATCCTGACATGGTAAACAATCAGCTTCAAAAATTGAAGATCTTATCTGAAAAATTTTCATAGATAATCCCCCTCAGTGCTGATTAAAATAGCCAGAAGCATGGTGCAGAGAATTACTCTGAATTACAAATTACTCTGAATTAAAGAGAATTACAAAATAGCCAGAAGCACGATCCAGAGAATTACTGTTGTCCCCAGGATGGGACATTATAAATTCACATTCGTTTTTGGGAGAGTATATGGATGTCTACAGTCACACCAACCTCAGCATGTTTCTGTTTCAGAAGCTAAGCAGAGCTGAGTCTGTTTAGGAGTACTTAGACGGGATAGTATCCAAGAATATCAGGTGCTGTAAGCTAAAAGATGAGTCCATGTGTGGTAGTGAATAGAGTGTCAGACTTAAAGTCAGAAAGACTTAGGTTAAAATCCTATATTTCACCCACAGTGGTTATGCATGCCAATTCAATCATAGCTCCAGTAAATATTCCTATGAATATTCAGTTACAGAGCAACTTGAGACATTGAATCTCATAGATACCTAATCACAATGGGAATAGCTAGTGGCATAATGTTTTCTAAAGAGGAATTGATAGTTAATTCAGAGAAAACTAGATATAGAGAAAATTTGGTATGTTCTTAAAATAGGATAGAGATTGGCACCCGACTTGTGATTTTACTGGTAAAGGTAACTCACAGGTGAGGAAATTGCCTTTACCAGTGAAGATTGTTACCTTCTGTGAAATTTGTGATCTTAAATAATAGCCCAGGACACTGAGAGTTTATGTGACTAGCCCACAGTCATAGAGACAATATGTGGCAAAGAGAGAACCAGAACCGAAATCTCCCTGGAATTAACTTTTTAAAGCAGCAATTCTCAACCTGTGGGTCACAACCCCTTTGGGGGTCAAACAACCGTTTCACAGGGGTCACATGGGTCACCTAAGACCATTGGAAAACACGTTTCCGATGGTCTTAGGAACCAAGATACCGCTCCTCTATTCATCTCCAGGCGGGTCCGCCCACATATGAGTATTAAAGGATCACAGCATTAGGAAGGTTGAGAACTGTTGTTTTAAAGCAAATCTCCTGAGTTAACCCTGAGAGTTACCAAAATCCCTGAATTCAGGATGGAGGTTGGATATTTTTTTATTCCCTCCTTCCTTTTCCACTCCTCGAGTCTTCATTATTATGATTGTAGACTATTCATGTGTATCCAGACTGGTCCAAGTTCCTGGTACCATGAGGTCCAGACTAGATAGCCTTGAGAGATCACAAAGCTGAGTTCCTGATCAAGCTTCTCTCTTATTGTGCTAGCAGAGCTTACTGTCCTCCCCCTATTCCAAGTGATTAGGGCTCAGCAATAGGCACTGAAACCTGGCACGAGCTTTATTATGAAACCATCATAGTCTAAAAAAAACTTCCTTTTTATGTATAGAAGTGTTAGCAGTTCCCCAAATTCATTGAGTCAAGAAGGCTTCTAAAAACTAGAGTGATTGGTCTTTTTGAAAGTGATTAAGAATTTCTCTAGAAAATATACATATGAAAATAAGCACACACACACACACACACACACACACGGGAACATGGCATCTCACTTCCTTTAAGGTATGTATAAGCACTTTGTTGTCCATAAAGTATATTGCATAGATGTATACAAATAATATAGAAATGGAGCATATTTGTTATATTTCACACACACATGCACACACACACATACACATATACTTCATGACAAAGAAATAAAATAAACTATAATTCAGTTAAAAGAAGTCACTCTTTGGTTGTTAAGCAAGGCCTAGAACCTAGGTTCTCGGGACTAATGTGGCTGGTTGATGCCCTGGGGTACTTTATGGGGATGTTACTGATTTTTTATAAGATCATAGAGTAAGGTTCTAAAAAGGAGAGCATTTCATCTGATCAGTTTCTTCTTGCTCATCATCAGCAAATAATGCTTAATTTCATGTCTTAAGTATAGCTAGGGCCCTTTGCCTAACTGGGAGGGAGGAGTATGAGGTCAAGGATAGCCAATAACTAGACAGCAGACCCAGGCAACAGCTCCTCTGCTGTCATTTTATGTAGAGTTTCTACAAAATGATACCTCTCTTACTTTTTTTCTTTTATTGAATGGAGATTATTTCACCCTAGATTAGAAAATTCTAGTATTTGAAATAGGCAGTTTTTCTGGAATACAGGTTTTTGCATAGAGCATTTTATGGAGAAATTTATTTTAAAATTGCTTCCTATACTATCATTGTCAGTTGTCTGCTCATATGAGAGTAACATGGCCACAAAGATCATGGTTCCTTGTTTCTATTGTGCCCACACTTAAGTAGTTAACTTGCTTATTTGTCTTACTGGAAACACATCTCCAAATCATAAAGCATTGATAATCACTTATATTTAATAATGCTAATTTAATTTACAATTCCATGGGCCTCATGACCTGTGCAATTTCAGGGGCAGTGTAAATATTTTATATCCTCGATGTGAATATTAAAATTTAGGCAATAAATGGGTTTTCCAAATAATATAGGAAGGGAGAATCTGTAGATAACTTTTTACAATTCTCCACATAGTATTGTTGTACAGAGTGAGAGATCCAAGACCAGGAAAACTTGAGTTCAATCCTGCCTCTAAGAAGAAAGTCACTTATGTGAGTCTCAGTTTTCTCTTCTGTACAAATGGAAAAAAATAATATATGATGCCTACCTCACAAAAATTCTGCAAGGCTCAAATGAAATTATACATACATACATACATACATACACACATATACATACATACCTGCATATCTAACTACACATATAAAATCTATGTATACCTTCATGTGTATATATATCTCATGTGTTTATACGTAAATATGTTTGTAAGTAGAAACAGATTCGTATACATTTATATAGCCCTTTGCAAACTTCAAAGTTGTGTATATGTGTCAATTGTTATGATGATCATAATTATTATCATCATTATTATTATATCCTAAAAGATGTTACACATTTAGGATTTTTGAGTAATTTATTTTTCCCTTTGTATACATTTAGAACTATGTATATTTTTCATAACTGTATTGCTATACCAAGAAACTAAGATACTTTACTAATAAATCAACAATTTTAAAAGCAGCAAAGTTTTGCCAAAATACAATTGTGAGTAAATACAATCATTACTATATAATTTGATACTATTGCCATATGATAAAATGAATTTTATGGCTAAAATCCAGCATCTAGTAATAAAAAAAAACATTTTAAATATTGCATTGACACATATTGTATTGTGACTACACAAGAAAATACGAATTTAGCCTTCTCTATGTGCTTATGAAATAACATTCCTTTTTTACGAATATTTCTTTCCATTATATTTTCCAAGCTGAAAAGAATGGCCATAAAAATTGAATAGTGAGTGTAAATCTTGTATAAGATTTTCCTAGTTTGCTTCATACAGTTATAAAATGTTAGAGTTGAAAAATAAAATGTTAGAGTTGAAAAAGTTCTGTTTCATCATCTAGAGTCTGTTTGCGTGGAGAATTCCATGTGGAAATTTTTTCTACCAATGCTAATAAATGTTTTGTGCAATTTATAGTCTTAGGTACTTGCAACACTGACAGGTTAAAGATTTACTCCTATTCACAAATCAGTATATATCAATCAATAAACAATCATTTATTAAGCACTTGCTGTGTACCAGGGATTGTGCTAGTCACTGGGAATGCAAAACAAAAATGAAACAATCCCTGCCCTCCAAGAGTTTATATTGAGTGAAGGGAGAGGCAAGATATACATTTAAATACATATAGAAAACATGGGAAAGAAATACAAGGTAATTTCTGGCAGGAGTTGGGTGGAAGGCACAAGCGACAAGGGTATCAGGAATGATGCCATGCATTTCTTGAATTGAGCTTGGATGGGAAATGAGGATTCTAAGAGGTGGAGGTAAGAAGGAGATTCCTGAGACCAGCCAGTGCAGACAGAGTTGTCCCAATTGTTTTTCCTTTCTCAGTAAACAATACATATAGTTTGAAGGTTCTTTAAAGCCAGAGGAGACACACGTACTTCACTGGATTCATTGATTTCACCGATGGGTAGGTATTCTTTACAGTTGTATCTTCCCATAACTCTTCCATAGAAGTTAAACCCAAACAACCAGAGACCTTATTCTAGGAATTTTTTTTTTAACATTTAATGGGTATTTATGGCTGCCTTCTCTTCAGGATGGTGAGACCTTGACCTAAACCATCATTTTCTGAAGTGCCCAGGCTATATTCACTTCAATCTCCCTTCTATTCCTCCATCTCCAGATTCTTCCACCTCCTCCCCAAGAGCCTTGCTCTTATGTGGGTATCATCTTCTTCTCTTCCCTGGGGTCTCTACTTTCCAATTCTCTTTCATATATTGTCTTCCCCCATTACAATAAAAGCTTATTGGGTGTAGGGCACCGTCTTTTTGTTCATATTTATATCCCCAGTTTTTAGTATGCTGCATAGCAAATATAAATGAGAATGCTCTCAGTCTCTCCTTTTCTGTGTCTGCTTCTCGCTTCCTCTCTCACTCTCTTTCTCATTCTTCTTTGCTCCCTATCTCTTACTCTCTTTCTTACTCTAGGATGCTTGCTATTCCTCTCACTTTCTATCTTCCTACTATTACACTATGCAGCTAGGGAGGGGCAAGAGGAGGAGGAGAATGATGGAGATGATAATGATGATGACAATGAATTTATCTTCCTTGCTTTTCAGGGATATTAAGCGTTGACTTGTACCACTTACAATATCAATAACATCTTGTGAAACAATGAAATAATTGAAGTGCATTTTATTTGATCATGGAGTGGATAGGGCACTGACTTGGAGTCAGAAAGATCTAAGTTCAAATTCAGCTTCAGATATTAGCTTTGTGACATAAAGTAAGTCATAAAACCTGTGTTTACCTCAGTTTTCTGATATGTATAATGGGCACAATAATAGCATTTACCTCCCAGGATTGTTCTAAGGCTCAGTTGAGACAATATTTTAAATTGTTTAGCACTGTGCCTAACATATAGGCTTTATAAAAATGTTAGTTATTATTATAATTTTCATTGCTGCTGCTGCTGCTGCTGCTGCTGTTATAAATGTGATAAAGATGAAGTTAAGTTCCTGGATGAGGAGACTTATTCATTTATGTGTACACAAAAATATGTACATAAAAAATGCCATGAATCCTTCATCATGCTAAGGACATCGCTTTTTATAACTTCAGAGATATGGTATCAAAGCCAGCCTTCTTCAGGAACCCTTTCTTGCCCCCTCCACTCTACACAGGTACTGGACCCTTGAATCTCCCCCACTTAAGCTTTCATATATTCTGTATATGTGTGTGTATGTATATATGTATATGCTTCTATATATAATACTATAGTATACATACTATATATACACTATATATACACATACACATATATAGTAAAATTTTAAATTTATTTCAAATTTAAATACAAAATGAGAAAAGAAAATTCTGCCATGTATACAGCAGAACCTGAGAGGAGTCAGTCTAAAACATTTCCATTTCAAGAAAACCTTTATAATAAATACTACACATTGTTTCCAAAGCTGCCCAGCTTTTCTTTGCTTCCCTTTTTTGGTTTTATGTTGTTCTCTGCTAGATGTTTTATGTTGAATTTTCCCTTAAGTTACGATTTGTTAATTTTTTTTCCCACAAAAAGCCTGAAATTCTTTGAGTTCATTAATTATCCATTTTTTTATTTTCCCATTCATGATTATATATAACTTTACTGGGTTAGTTACCCTTGGCCGTAACTACAGCTCTTATACTCTACAGAATACAGTATTCTAAGACCTACAGCCCTTAGATGTAGTGGCTGTTATGTCTTATGTAATCCTTATTGTAGCTTCATGTAGCTTCTTGTTGTTTCCAATATTTTCTCCTTAACTTGGGAGCTTTGAAACTTGGCTATAGTATTCTTGTAAGTTTTCCTCCTGGAATCTCTTTCCAAGTGGCGATCAGTGGATTTTTCTATTTCTTCTTTGTATTCTTGTTCTAGAACTTCAGGGCAATTTTCCTTGATAATTTCTTATAATATTGTGCCAGGATTCTTTTTTATTACAATTTTCAGGTAATCCAACTTTTTTTGTATTATTTACCCTTGATCTGTTCTTCACTTCAGTAGTTTTTTTTCTGATAAGATATTTTACTTCTCCTTTATTTTTTTCACTCTTATGATTTTGCTTTATGGTTTCTTAGTGTCTTACAACATCATTAGCTTCCCCTTGCTGAATTCTTGTTTTCAAAGAAACATTTTCTTCCTTAAATTTTTGATTATATATTTCTAGTTGGTTGACTTCCAATTCATAATTTTCTTGATTTTCTTTGCTTGTTCTTTTTTTTCTAATTTTTTCCTTGGTCTCTCTTATTTGATTTTTAAAGTCTTTTTTAAGTTCTCCCAAGAACTTTGTTCTTGAGGTGATGTGACGTTTCTCATTTAGCTCCACTGTTTTCCTTTGAATATGAACCCAGAGGTCTGTCCACCTAGTAACTATCTAGGGTTGGGTTATTTCTCCTTTGCTTACTCATTTTTTATTTATTTATTGTTTTATTTTTTTTTCTGTTTTTTTTCTTATTTCTTATTTTATTTTCCCCCAATTACATGTAAAAACAATTTTAACATTTTTTTTTCAAATTTTGAGTTCCAAATTCTCTCCCTGCCTCTAATTTTTAAGGAGTTCTTCTCATCGATGAATTTTTGTATATCTTTTTCCACTTGACCAATTCTGCCATTCAAAGGTATTGTTCTCTTCACTGGATTATTATGCTTTTTACCATTTGGCCTATTCTGTTTTTTAATGTGTTACTTTTTCAGTATTTTTTTTTTTACATTTATTTGCTTTTAGTTTACAACATTCAGTTCCACAAGTTTTTGAGTTCCCAATTTTCACCCCTTCCCACCTCCTCCCTCCATGGTGGCATGCAATCCAATATAGGTTCTACATATACCTTCACATTAAACATAATCAAGTTGTAAAGAAAAATTGTAACCAATGGAATGAACAAGAAAGAAGAAACAGGAGAAAGAGAGAGAGACAGAGGAAGGAAGGGAGAGAGCAAATATTCAATCTACATTCAGAACTCCATAATTCTTTCTCTGGATGTGGATAGCCTTTCCATCATGAGTCTTTTGGATTTGTCTTATAACCTTGCATTGGTGAGGTGAGCCCAGTACATTAAAAGTTAGCCATCACAGATATAATGTCTGTAATTGTGTACAATGTTCTCCTGATTCTGCTCCCTTCACTCAGCATCAGTTTGTATAAGTTTCTCCAGGTCATTATGAAATCTATCAGCTCCTCATTTCTTATAACACAATAGTACTTCATTACATTCATATATCACAACTTATTTAGCGATTGCTGAATTGACGGACATTGCCTTGATTTCCAATTCTTTGCCACCACAAAAAAAGCTGCTTTAAATATTTTTGTACATATGGGTCTTTTTCTCATTTGTATGATATCTTTGGTATACAACCATACTAGTGGTATTGCTGAGTCACAGGGTATGTGCCTTTAGGGCACAGTTCCAAATTGCTCTCCAGAATGATTGGATCAGTTCACAACTCCACCAAAAATGCATTAGTGTTCCAATTTTCCAACATCTTCTCCAGCATTTATCATTTTCCTGTTTTGTCATGTAAGCCAATCTGACTGGTGAGATACGGTACCTCAGAGGTGTTTTGATTTGCATTTCTCTAATCAGTAGTGATTTAGAGCATTTTTTTGTATGCTTATAGATATCTTTAATTTCTTTCTCTGAAAACTACCTGTTCATATCCTTTGACCATTTATCAGTTGGGGAATGACTTGTATTCTTATTTGACTCAATTGTCTCTATGATTTAGAAATGAGGCCTTTATCAGAGACACTGGTTTTAAAAATTCTTTCCCAATTTTCCACTTCCTTCATAATCTTGGTTACGTTGACTTTCTTTGTAGACAAACTTTCCAGTTTAATGTAATCAAAATTATCCATTTTGCATTTCATAATGCTCTCTATCTCTTGTTGGGTCATAAATTCTTCCCTTCTTCATAAATCTGACAGGTAAACTATTCCTTGTTCTCCCAAATTGCTTACAGTCTCAACCTTTATATCTAAATTGTGGACCTATTTAGATTTCATTTTGGTATGTGGTGTAAGATATTGGTCTATGCCCAGATTCTGTTATACTATTTTCTAGTTTTCCTAGCAGTTTTTGTCAAATAGTAAGTTCTTATCCCAGAAGCTGGAGTCTTTGGGTTTATCAAACAGTAGGTTACTATGGTCATTGACTACTTTGTCTCGTGTACCTAATCTATTCCACTGATCCCCTACTCTATTTATCATCCAGTACCATGTAGTTTTGATGACTGCTGCTTTATAGTACAGTTTAAAATGTGGTAGGGCTAGGCCACCTTCCCTAGCATTTATTTTCATTAATTCCCTTGATATTCTATACCTTTTGTTCTTCCAGAAAAATGTTGTAATTGTTTTTTCTAGCTCTAAAAAATAATTTTTTGGTAGTTTGAGTGTTATGCCACTAAACAGGTAAATTTATTTAGGCAAAATTGTCATTTTTATTATATTAGCTTGGCCTAACCAAGCAGGTAATATTTTCCCAGTTATTTAGATCTGATTTTTTTTGTGTGAAAAGTATTTTGTAATTGTGTTTGTATAGTTCCTTTATTTGTTTTGTCAGGTAGACACCCAATTATTTTAAAATGTCTGGGAGTAAGTTTAAATGGAATTTCCCTTTCTATTTCTTGCTTTTGGGCTTCATTGGAAACATATAAGAATGCTGAGGATTTATGTAAGTTTATTTTATACCCTGCAACTTTGCTAAAATTATTTATTATTTCAAGTAGTTTTTTACTTAATTCTCTAGAATTCTCTAAGGATATCATCATATCATCTACAAAGAGTGATAACTTAGTTTCTTCTTTTCCTACTCTAATTCTTATAATTTCTTTTTCTTCTCTTATTGCTACAGCTCACATTTCTAGTAAAAAATTGAATAACGGGGTGATAGTGTACATCCTTTTTTACCCCCAATCTTATTGGAAATGCGTCTCGCTTATCCCTATTACATCCTGATGGTTTTAGGTAGATGCTGCTTATCATGTTAAAGAAGACCCATTCCTCTGCTGTCTAGTATATTAAATAAGAATGGGTGTTGTATTTTGTCAAAAACATTTTCTGCTTTTATTGAAATAATCATATGGTTTCTACTAGTTTTTGATGGCAATATGATCAGTGATGCTGATAGTTTTCCTAATATTGAACCAACCTTGCATTCCTGTAATAAATCCTACCTGATCAAAGTGTATTATCCTTGAGATAAGTTGCTGTAATCTTTTTTGCTAATATTTTATTTAAAATTTTTGCATCTATATTCATGAGGGAAATTGGTCTATGATTTGCTTTCTCTGTTTTGGCTTTTCCAGATTTAGTTATCAGTACCATATTTATATCATTAAAAATTTGGTAGGACCAATTTTTCCAAAAAGTCTATAATATGTTGGAATTAATTATTCTTTAAATGTTTGATATAATTTGCTTTTGAATCCATCAGGCCCTGGAGATTTTTTCCTAGAGAGTTCATAGAGAGCTTTATTCAATTTAATTTTCTGCTATTGGGTTACTATTTAAGTATTTTACTTCCCCTACAGGTAGTCTCGACAACTTATGTTTTTGTAAATATTCATCCATTTTACTAAGATTGTCAAATTTATGAGTGTGTAATTGGGCAAAATAATTCCTAACTATAGTTTTAATTTCTTCTTCATCGGAGGTAAATTCCCCCCTTTTTATTTTTGATACTGGTAATTGGGTTTTTTTCTTTTTTTTTTTTTTTTTAACAAAATTCATTAAAGTTTTAAAAATTTTATTGGTTTTTTTTCCATAAAACCAGCTCTTAGTTTCATTTATTAGTTCAATAGTTGTCTTAATTTCCATTTTTATTAATCTCTCCTTTGGTTTTGAGTATTTCTAAATTTAGTATTTAAATGGGTATTTTCAATTTGTTCCTTTTCTCACTCTTTCAGTTGCATGCCCAATTCATTGATCTCCTTTTTCTCTTTTTTTTTTTATGCAAGCATTTAGAGATATAAAACTTCCCCTAAGAACCACTTTCACTACATTCCATGAATTTTGGTATGTTGTCTCATTATTGTCATTCTCTTGAATGAAGTTACTGATTGTTTCTATGATTTGTTCGTTGACCCACTCTTTCTTTAGCATAAGCTTATTTAGTTTCCAATTAGTTTTTAGTCTGTCTTTCTGTGGTCCTTTATTACATATAGCATTTGTTGTATTATGATCTGAAAAAGATGGATTTAATATTTCTGCCTTTTTCCAGTGGCTTGTGAGGATTTTATGCCCTAGTACACAGTCAACTTTTGTGTCTGTGCCATGTACCACTGAGAAGAAGTTTTGTTCCTTTTTATCCCCATTCAGTTTTCTCCAGAGGTCTGTTATATCTACCTTCTCTAAATCTCCATTCACCTTCTTCTTTCTTGTTTATTCTGAAGTTATATTTATCAAGTTCAGAGAGATGGAGGTTGAGAACCACCACTAGTATAGTTTTGCTATCTATTTCTTCCTCTAACTCCCTTAACTTCTCTAAGAATTTGGCTGCTATACCACTTGGTGCATATATTTAGTAATGATATTACTTCATTGTCAATGGGACCTTTTAGCAGGATAGAATTTCCTTCTTTATGTCTTTAAATTAGATCTCTTTTTGCTTTTGCTTTGTTTGAGATTAGGATTGCTACCCTCACTTTTTTTTACTTCACCTAAAGCATAATATATCCTACTCTAGCCTTTTACCTTTATCCTGTGTGTATCCCCTGTTTCAAATGTGTTTCTTGTAAACAGCATTTTGTAGAATTATGGTTTTTAATCCATTCTGCTTTCTGCCTCTGTTTTATGGGAGAGTTTATCCCATTCACATTCACAGTTGTGATTACTATCTGTGTCTTTCTCTCCATCCTATCCCTTCATCCCCGTTTATGCTTTTATATCTCTCTTCTCCCTTCCCCTTCTTGAAAGAGTTTTGCTTTTCACCACTGCCTCCCTAAATATTCCCTCCCTATCATCCACCCTCCTTTTTCCTACCCTATTCCCTTACTACTTCTTCCCTCCCTTCTAACCACCACCCCTCTTTTCTTTCCACTTTCTCCTCCTACTGCCTGTAGGGCATGTTAGATTTCTTTACTTAACACAGTATATCATTCCCTCCTTGAACCAAATCTGATAGGAGGAAGTCTCAAACAATGCTCTTTTCCTTCCCTTCTTTCCCTCTACCATAATAAGTTTTTGTGTCTCTTTATATTAGACTCCTGTACTTAACTGAGAATCTTATTTCCTCCTTGAACCAAAGCCAGTGAGAGTAAAGCTCATAAAATGTTCATCTCCCTCCTTTTTTTCTGCCTGTTCATGGGATATAATTTACCCTTTACTGCCTCCTCCTTTCATCTTCTCCCATTACAATCTCTTTGCACTCCTTAATTAGGTTTTTTCTCATCACATCAGTTAATTTATACCCTCTATCTATCTATCTATCTATCTTATCTATCTATCATCTATTTAGATAGATAGATATAGATATAGATATCCCTTTTAAATATTGTGATAGTTATACAATTCTCAAGATTATCAGGTATCATTGTCTCATATAGGGATGTGAACAGTTTCCTCTTTTTGAATAAAAAGGCACATGCACACGTGTG
This sequence comes from Pseudochirops cupreus, assembly GCA_028627135.1. NCBI lineage: Eukaryota > Metazoa > Chordata > Mammalia > Diprotodontia > Pseudocheiridae > Pseudochirops > Pseudochirops cupreus. Next base: position 110,434,244 of record CM053583.1, read on the forward strand.
TGTGTGCATGTGTGTGTGTGTTTTTTCCCTGTTTACCTTTTAATGTCTCTATTGAGTCTTATATTTGAAGATCAAATTTTCTGTTGCCTTTTCATCAGGAAGGTCTGGAATTCCCTTATTTCATTGAATGTCCATGTTGTTGCCTGAATGATTATGCTCAGTTTTGCTGAGTGGTTGATCCTTGGTTGTTGTCCAAGATCCTTTGCCTAACAATATATCATATTCCAGTCCCTCTGATCTTTCATTGTAAAAGCTGCAAAGTCCTCTGTGATCCTGACTATAGTTCTGTGATATTTGAATTGTTTCTTTCTGGGTGCTTGTAGTTTTTCTCTTTGATCTGATAATTCTGGAATTTGACTACAATATTCCTTAGTTTTCAATTTGGGATCTTTTTCAGGAGGTAAATGGTAGATTGTTTTGATGACTATTTTACCCTCTGCTTCTAGGACCTCAGGGCAGTTTTCCTTGATGATTTCTTGGAAGATACTATCCGGGCTCTTTTTTTCATCATAGCTTTCCGGTGGACCAATAATTCTTAGATTCTATCTCCTGAATCTATTTTCCAGGTCAGTTGTTTTTCCAGTGAGATATTTTACATTTTCTTCTATTTTTTTCATTGTTTAGATTTTGTTTGACTGATTCTTGATGCCTTATAGAGTCATTAGCTTCAACTTGTCTAATTTTAATTTTTAACTAATTATTTTCTTCAGTTTTTGTACCTCCTTTTTCATTTGGCTAATTGTACTTTTAAGCAGTTCTCTTCAGTGAAATTTTTTTTTCCATTTTTCCAATTGTTTTTTAAAATAATTGGTCAGTTTTTCTTCTACCTCTCTAATTTGTCTTTTAAAATCCTTGAGCTCTTCCAAGAATGTTTTTTGGGCTTGAGACTAATTCATATTTCCTTTAGAACTTTCAGGTGTGGGTATAGTGTCAATGCTGTCCTTTTCTGAATATAAATTTTGATCTTCTCATTCACCATAATACGATTCTAAAATCTTTGTTTTTACGGTTGTTTTCTTTTGCCCATTGTGATTGCCCATTTTGTGACTTTTAAAGTGAATCTTTGCTTCTGGGACAGAGGGCTGTGACCCATGCTTCTTGTGCTAGGACATAGAAGCCTGGTTATTGCCTTGTGTGCTGTGGCCTCTGGTTCTGTTAGTTAAGGGCTATATAATACTGCAGCTCACCTGGTGCTAAGCTGGAGCTGGCTGGTGAATGCTGAGACCAAAGCCAAGGACAGGACTTTCTGCGTTTCCCTTGTATTACACTGAAGCTCACAGTGTAAGGTGTGAGAAATGGGTGGTCTGACCACTGCAGGTCTCCATGTCCCTGCCCCTGGTGGCTGGTGCTGCACTGGTGTCTGCCAGTTCTCCTGGCTTTCCAAAAGCACAACTGGGGTTCTGGTGTTAGTGCTTACTGGCTCCACCCCCCTGGGGTTTAGCATCTCCCACTGGTCCACTGAAATGAGGCTTGTTGGGACACCTACCATCCTGTACTGGTTCCCTTTAGCCTCAGCTCAGCCACAGCCACATCCCTCCTGTAAATGTCCCAAGCCTCCCACTGCTTCCACTATTTCAGAATTTTACCTTAGGGCGATATTCTCTGGGCTTTTCAAGGTCATCAAGGGGTAGGTGGGTGATGAGAACATCTTCACTTTACTCCACCATCTTGGCTCCCAGAAGTTCACATAGGTGACTTTTAAACATCTAAACTGTCAGCTAGCCCCAGGAGTAGCTGCTGCTGCTGTGGCAGGCCTTGTACTTGTCTCTTATCTAGCTCCAACAGAACCCTGCCCTGTGGTGAGAGTTTTGGGAATCACCACTGCTGTGAGTGAATTAGTCCACCCTGGCTCACTTCAGCTTGAATATGGTCAGGTCTGTGCTGGTGCAGTCACATTCACTGTGGGCTGTACTCTGTTCTCTTCCCACCCAGCTTAAAAAATCCTACCCAAGGATTTTCCCTGTCATCCTAGGCTGTAAATCTGTAATATTCTTTCCCCTAATGAATTCTGCCACTCTAAAATTTGTTCAGATACGCTTTTTAGAGATACCGAAGGAGTTTTTGGGTGAGCTCAGGTGAGTCTGTGCTTTCACTCCACCATCTTAGCTCCTCACCTCAGTGTCTTCAGTATTTCTTATGCTTCCTTTATCAAACTGTCAAGTCTTTTCATAATTTTCTTTCATCACTCTCATTTATCTTCCCAATTTTTCCTCTGTTGCTTTTGCTTGATTTTTAATAAATGTTTTGTGAGATCTTCCATGACCTGAAACCAATTCATATTTTTCTTTGAGGCTTTAGATGCAGGACTTTTGACTTTGTTGCCTTCTTCTGAGTATATGTTTTGATCTTCCTTGTCACCAAAGGAAACCAAAGATAACATTCTGTCATCGGAATTTTTTCTTGTGTTTGCTTGTTTTCCCCAGCCTATTTCTTGAATTTTCACTCTATGTGAAAGTGGGGCTCTACTTCCCAAGTGGAGAGGATAGTGTCCCAAGTTTCATGTTTTTGTACAGCTGTTTTCAGAAGTAATTTTGAGGACCTCTTAGTTATTTTAATGATCTTATTTATTTTTAGCTTTCAACATTCACTTCCATAAATTTTAAATTTTCTCCTCCTCTTTCTTCCTTCCCTCCCCAAGAAGGCAGGCAATCTGATGTAGGTTCTACATATATGTTCCTATTAAAAACATTTTCACATTAGTTATGTTGTATAGAAGAATTATAACAAATTTTAACAAATGGGAGAAACTGTGAGAAAGAAAAAAACAAAACAAAAAAGAAAATAGTCTGCTATGCTCTGCTCTTCAAATTCCATAGTTCTTTCCCTTGGTTTGGATGGCATTTTTCAGCATGCATCCTTTGGAATTGTTTTAGGTCCTTGCATTGTTGAGAAAGGCTAAGTCTATCAAAATCAGTCATCACACACTATGACTGTTACTGTGTACAGAGTTCTCCTGGTTCTGTTAACTTCACTAAGCATCAGTTCTTTCCAGGTTTCTCTGAAGTAGACCTGTTTATCATTTCTTATATCACAATAGTATTCCATTACATTCATATACCACAACTTGTTCAGGCATTTCCCAATTGATGGGCATCCCCTCAAATTTCCTATTCTTGTCCACCACAAAAGGAACTGCTATAAATATTTTTGCGCATGTGAGTCCTTTACTCATTTTTATGATCTCTTTGAGATACAGCTGGATCAAAGAGTATGCACATTTTTATAGACCTTTGGGCATAGTGGCAGATTGCTCTTCAGAATGGTTGGATCAGCTCATGACTCCACCAACGTTGAATTAGTGTTCCAACTTTCCCATGTCTTCTCTAATGTTTGTCATTTTCCTATTTTCTCATGGTAGCCAATCTGATAGGTGTGATGTGGTACCTCAGAGTTGTTTTGATTTGCATCTCTCTAATCAATAATGATTTAAAGCATTTTCTTCATATGACTATATGAAGTTTTTCCCTCTGAAAACTGCCTGTTTATAGCCTTTGACCATTTATCAATTGGGGAATGACTTGTATTCTTGAAAATTTGACTCAGTTCCCTACATATTTTAGAAATAAAGACCTGTTAGTTTTTGATTCTTCCAAGTTGTTATAATCTAGAGAGAGGTGTGTTTACTACTCTGCCATACTGTTTTGTGAGCAGCCACGAGCACTCTTTTCAACCCTGGAACTGTGATTAGCATCCCTTCTCCCCTGTGGGAGCAGGATCAGCTGTGCTAGTGATCCTCCTTGCACTGGGATTAAAATCCAGGATTGAGACCCAGATCCAAATATAGGCAATGCAATTAGAGTCCTGTCTCTGGTGTCAACCAAAGAGCATCTATAAATTTCCTTCTGAACTGTTGTACAATCCTTTTACCATCTGTGAGTTGAGAGATGTGGAAACCACCACTGCTACCACCAATACCACTGATCTAGTCACCCCAAGGCCTACTCTTGGTTTACTAGTGCCCAGTGCCTGTGCTGGACTGTGCTCCTCTCTCACCCTGGTTCAATAGACCTTTCCTGCCAACCTTCTAAGTTCCCCTGTGCTGGAAAATTGTTCTATTCCATCTTTATATTAACTCTACCATTCTAGAACTTGTTTAGAGGGGTTGGGGGAGAGCTTGGGCAAGTCCCTGCCTTTACTCCATCTTGGCTCCACCTCCCTCATTTGATTTTGTTTTTAGCAGCTACAAGCATAATCAAGTTCTAGTCCCAAGGTATGGAGAATAATACCCCAACCCTTGGTACTTCTTACTGTTATTTTCTGAGTTCTGTCTCAGGGCTTTCATCTCCACTCCTAAGCCATGCCTAGGGCCCCCAGCCACACTGTCCTACAAATGATCTTGCTTCCTGCAGTCCCTCCAGTGGCTGCAAACTACAGCTGTCTTTTCTTGTCCAAGAACTCAAACCAAGGACTCTGCTCTCTTAGAAGTGCCCACAGCCATCAGGGTCCCCTTATCCCTTGCCCCTCTGCGATTGCCCTCCCCAGGTATGTGCTAGCTCCTTCTCCCCTGCAGTCATGGTCTAGGAGCATCTGGTCAACACAGCTGTCTTGGAAGCTCCTTCAGTCTTCTCTTGCTCAGCTGTCAGACACCCACACTGTCTGTGAGATGAAAATTTCTAAGGCTGCAGCTGACTCTCAACCCAGCTGCCTCTATGACCTATTGTTTGTTGATTCTGCAGAGTCAGCATGGAGATGTTAGCACTTCACTGAGATTGAACCTCGGCCCCTGGAGGTTGGGTCTTTCCTGGGGTCTTCTCAAATTGTCTTAGGAGGACAACGACTTTGCCTCATGTTTATTTCTGTTGTGCTGAGGCGGTGTTCTATGTTTTTTTTCTGGAGGAATTTTGGAGAGACAAAAGTTTTCTGACCTACTCTGCCATCCTCCCAGAATCCTCTCCCACTATGTATATTTTATATTTGTCCTTTTATTCACAGGTTGTCTTCCCCCATTCTAATGAAGGTATAGCCCCTGTGTAAGAAAAGCACACTCAGAAATATTCTGCTATCTTTACTATAGTTAAACTTTACTTTCTTGTACACATTATGTCAAGAAAACCTGAATAACATCATTCAATATGTACTTACCTGTATATTATTTTCCAAAATTGTCACAGTTTTGGGGAAACTTTCAGTCCTTCAGATATTATGTGGGAAATCAGAAGCAGAGAAAGAGAGATTAGAACTTGAGTAGAACAAGAGAATGTTGTCCCGCTGTTTATGGGGCTAGGAATAGTACATATTAGGCACTTTCTCTTTAATACAGATGCTAACCCTCAGTGCAACAAATTTCCACATCTAGTACTATCATTTTACTCAAGTCCCTTTTGAATAAAAAGTTACTCTCTGTAACCTTCCCTATTAGCCAAAATGTCTGTATTTTAGTTAGAGGCATTTCTTCAAGGATAGCTATTAATATACTGTCCCATTGAAATACTGTCCCATTGAAACTTGGCTGGCTGCCACCAAGAATCATGAGATTAGCCTTTCTTGGGTGTTCCAGACAGCAGTATACATTTATTATTTCCACAGTCTGTGACTAGAGTTTAGTTTTATTTCTTTTGAGTGTGGCTCCCTAATCTTTTAGCCTGCCTTGTGGGAAATGTACAAGGATTTCCAACTAGAGCCCAGGGTTATTATCTTCAGAGCTTTTTCTTGGTCTTGCTAAAACATAGCTCAGTCATTCTAATATCTCACGAATATATTCGCTAGAATGGGTGAGCTTTGAGTTTCAAAAGACTGAAATACCCCTAGAAACCCAACAAGAGAAGCCCCTTTGGCTTAAAGGTGACATTAGAGATAATGAGAATTTAGCTAAATGCTCAAATGAGGCATTTAGAGATTGAAGGGGGAAAGGATGTGAGACTAAGTAAATCTAAATCAATTCAGTTCAGCAAATATATTTAAATGTATGATAGATACTGTTCTAGGTACAGGGGATACAAACACAGAGGTGTAGCTGCCGGGACGGAGCCTACATTCTACAATGGAAAAGCAACATGTACAAAGAGATACAAAATAATTTCAGGGCTAAGGAAACACTAAAGACTATGAGGATTAGGAATGTTCTTGTTTAAGGGGTGACATTTTTTCTGAACCTTAAAGAGAGCAAATGTTTCCCAGAGGCCAAAGTGAGGAGGGAGGCTACTCCACACATGGAGGATAATTTGTCCCAGGGCACCAAAGTGGATTTCCTTCTGCCTAGTAAATTTGGCAATGATTGAACTATGCTCAAACCTTCACTCTTGATTACCACCCCTATTTTTTTTCCTTATGTACATAATTGCAGCCTCCAGTAATATTTGGTGAGAGTCTCAGTTGATTTGGCTCCCTCAAGCTGTGGCTTATATAAAGTGATATATTGTTATTTTATTTAATGAAAGAGCACCCTAAGGACTAGCCTGGTAGGAATTTCTATTCAGTCACCTCTTTTGAACACTAATACAATACACTTGTGGGTCCTTCTAGCCTCAGGATTTCTGGCAAACTTGTATTAGTCCAATCCATGGATGATTTGACTGTGGTTACTTCTTGCTTGCTAACCTATGCTCTGTAAGAGATTCCTTTTGGACAGACTGCAATTTGACCTTTTAATTTAATCTTGCAACACTCTGCTCTTTATTTCCTCTTTCTCTTTGCCTTCAACACATTGGTATGTGGAAATGGCTAGCATTCAAAGAGTAACACTATATTTATGGCACATGGATAAGGTTTTTGCATGCATGTGGTACAACTTTAGGTTAGGCTGATATGGGGGTGGAGGGAACTACTAATGTTGGTGTCAGAATTTTAAAAGTCTTTTCTTCTTCCTGAAGAAAAATCCACTGGTACCAGTTTGTCAAAGGAATCTCATCTGATTTAACTCTTGTAAATTTGGTCTGATTCTATTAGTAATTTGATAAAAAGCTAAGGCCAGTTGGATCTAGATCAAATATTTGCCCACCACCTCACTTGCCAGCTTGACCTACACTGTTGTGCTATGTTGCTATGCACTGTTAAACAGATGTTATGATTCATTGCAGAGATCCTGCATTTCATTAGGAGAAAGAAATGGCCCTTTATATTATTATTCTTTTGGAGTTGAGTGGGCTAATCAACAGACAAGAAATTTAAAGCCTGTGAGTTCTGATCTCAATTCCAACGTTTATTGAATGAAAGTCCTTTGCAAATATCAGTGAACCTCTTTCCCCCAGTTGCTTCTTCTATGAATTAGAAGATTAGGATTTCTCCAGAACCACAAAGAAGAAAGGATATTTAAGAGCTCAATGGGTCACTGAACCCAACCATGACAGTGAATCATGTTGATCCTGTGCAGACTTGACAACCTCTTCCAGTATCTAATCACCCTCAGAGGGAAGAAATGAATTACTTTATATGTACCCAAGTATGCTTGATGTGATTTAAGGCAATTACTGTGAACGGCAATACAACTTGCATTCATATCCCATCTCAAATGCTAGCCGTTTGACTAGTTCTGCAGACAAGTCATTTAATTGCTCTTCGCCCGTTACTTCATCTGTGAAATGAAGGTTGGGTTCACTGGCTTGTGAGATCCCTTCTAATTATAAAGCTATGATCCCATGACCTTTTCTTAATCTCACTCTAGAGACTAACGTGGTCAGTTATCACAGATACCTGTCTGTACACAATGATGACAGAAGGGGAAAATGAATGAAAAGATTTGGTTGTTGTGATCAACCAGTGGAATTCAACATGCCTCTAAGATACAAATGGATATATGAAAACCATAAATTTTGCTACCATTTGTGTAGCATAATAATGTAAATCATAACCACCAGATCTTTCAGCTGTTTTGCTTTGCTGTACTTTGTTCTGCTACCCCAAGTTTCTCTATATCCTCTGTAAAATATGGCAGCCAACTAGAAAATGCAAGCTATTTCTGATTCTTAGAGGTCA
>CM053583.1:110442654-110461797 GCA_028627135.1 Pseudochirops cupreus
GATCTAGGTATAAAGGCTGATACTGTAAGCAATCTGGAAAAGCAAAGAATAGTTTACCTGTCAGATTTATGAGAAGGGAAGATTTTACGACCAAAGTAGAGTTAGAGAGCATTATAAAATGCAAAATGGATACTCTTGATTACATTAAATTGAAAAGTTTCTGTACAGACAAAGCCAATGTAACCAAGATTTAGAGGGAAATGGGAAATTGGGAAAGAATTTTTACAACCAGTGTCTCTGATAAAGGCCTCATTTCTAAAATATATAGAGAATTGAGTCAAATCTCTAAGAATACAAGTCATTCCCCAATTGATAAATGGTCAAAGGATATGAACAGGCAGTTTTCAGAGGAAGAAATTAAAGACATCTAACAGCGTATGAAAAAAATGCTCTAAACCACTATTGATTAAAGAAATGCAAATCAAAACAACTCTGAGGTACAACATCTCACCAGTCAGATTGGCTAAAATGACAAAACAGGAAAATGATAAATGCTGGAGAGGGTCTGGAAAAACTTGAACTCTAATGCATCCTTGGTAGAGTTGTGAACTCATTCAATCACTCTGGAGAGCAATCTGGAACTATGACCAAAGGGCTATAAATAACTGCATACCCTTTGACCCAGTAATACCACTTCTGGGGTTGTACCCCAAAGAGATCACAGAAGTGGGAGGAAGACCCATATGCACAAAAGTATTTATTGCAGCTCTCTTTGTGATGGCAAAAAACTGGAAATAAAGGGGATACCTATCAATTGGGAAATGGCTAAACAAGTTGTGGTATATGAATGCAATGGAATACTAATGTGCTATAAGAAATGGGAAGGAGATGGTCTTTATATTCACCTGGAGAGCCTTATACAAACTGATGCTAAGTGAGAAGAGCAGAACCAGGAAAAATTTGTACACAATCACAGACACATCGTATGTGTCATGACCAACGTGGATAAATTGGACTCTTCTCAGCAATGCATAGTTATAAGACAACTCTACAAGTCTCAGGATGGAAGGACCTATCTACATTCAGAGAAAGATCCAGAAGGAACAGAGTTTAATTGGAGACTGAAGCAATCTGCATGCTATCGTTCTTTTTCATGTTTGGTTCTCTTTCTTTTTTCCCATTGTTCCTTCCATTGGTTACAACCCTTCTATACAACCAGACTAATGTCCAATTTGAAAATATTTGCAGATCCAATACTTGATTGCATGCTGCCATTGGGGCAGGGAGAGGGAGGGAAGAAAATTTGGAACTCAAGAGATTATGGAACTGAATCTTGTAAACTAAAAGTAAATAAACAAAATCAAATAGAAAAAAAAAAGAAATGAGGAGCAGATGGACTTCATAATAACCTGGAGAAACTTATATAAACCAATGTTTAGTGAGAAGAGCAGAACCAGGAGAAATTTGTACACAATTACAGATACAACATATGTGTGACCACTAACTTTGATAGACTCGGGTCCTCTCATAAATGCAGAGTTATAAGATAACTCCAAAAGACTCATGATGGAATGAGATAACTGCATTCAGAGAAAGAAATATAGTCTAAATGCAGACTGAAGCAAACTACTTGCTCTTTCTCTTTTTGTTTTGTTTCCTCTTTCTAATTGTTCACTCCGTTAGTTATAATTCTTCTGTACAACCTGACTAATGTTTAATGTGAAGGAATTTGTAGATCCTATACTTGATTGCATGCCACCATGGGATGGGGGGGCGGTGAAGAGAGAGGGGTGGAGAAAAATTGAAACTCAAGGAAATTTGTAATTGTATGTTGTAAACTAAAAGTAAATAAATAAATTTTTAAAAATAAGAAATAGCCTAAAATAAAGCAGTAAGCCTCTTATTCATACCAAGTTACTGAGAGAAATCACTAATGAAAAAAAAATGCAGTATTTAGTACAATTTCTATTTCTTATTTTCCATTTCCTTTAATACTCCTTTATAAATCTTATAATCACCTTTGTGACACTTACGAACATTATTTACATTTTTCTCAATATTCTGCAAAGTCACATACTCTAGAAAAGGCCTGCGTGATGGAAAACAAAATAGGAAGATAACTTTATTCTTCCACAAATTAGAATCCCATTGCTCATTCTTTAAACAATAGCGTTACAATTTTGATTAATGTTTCCTTTGTGAACCACTATGACTCCTTAAGTTTTTTCCCACTGTTTTCATGTATGAATAGCTATATCCCAATTCTAGGCTGAAAAGCTGCTTAATGGCCATGTAATCCACCTCACTCTATTAGCAAGAATCCAGTCTACAGGATATTCCCAGCAAGTGGCTATCTAATCTTTGTGGAAGACTTCTAGTGAGAGTGAAACCCCCGGCTGCTCAGGATGGCTCTTTCTACTTCTGGAAACTCTAACTAAAAGGAAAGTTTTACTTGCATCATACCTAAATTGGCTTATTCAGATGTCCCACATTACTTCCTTCTCTAGAGTCAGCCATAAGAACAAATCATATCCCTCATCCTTAACACAGACCAGCGACTACTAAAAGGCAGCTTTCATGGTCCCACCAGGTCTTTTCTTCGGCAAGTTAAATATTCCCCAGTTTTCCAAATGCATGATCTCAAAGTAAACACAATGCTCCAGATGTAGCCAGACTAGAAGAGAAGAAGATCACCTCTTGGGTCAGTCTTTAGTCAAAGACTCATGGAGCCATTGGTTCAAAGATCTGGCAATGGAAAGTAACCAGAACTTTTAGATCACTCATTCCACCTCCTCCAACATACACACACATATATACACATACACACAAACGCATGTACATTCACATATATATGTGTATGTGTACATACGTGTGTAGATGTATACATATATCATAGGCTCATGAAACCACTGGATGACTGATTTAGCCATGGAACGGAATATCTAGGTCACCCATTTCAAGTCATATGTGTATATGTGTGTGTGCTTATTATTTTCATATGTATATTTTCCAGAGAAAGTAAAACCAGAGAGTTTAATTGACCTACATAAAGTCAAATGTCAGCACCAGGGTAACCTATCTGTAGGCCTTATTTACACAGAATAATGTGACAAATATAATTTACTCACTATTTCTTGAGCTAATAGTATAAATATTATATTTCTAGATCTATTGCATTCATAGAGATTATCATTAAGAAGATCATTTAATCTCTTAACACCAGTTATTTTCCCCATTTGAATTTCTTCCCTGCTATATTTTACTATTTTTTCCTATGACTGCTACAGTAAAGCAAATAATTTTACATCCTTAATAGATTTTCTAGTGAGGATAAAACATTTCTGGAGACAACATGATATTTGAACAAACCCAGTGATTTTTATCACCTTAAATCAGGATCTCAGTGACATTTTCATAAACACAGATGAGCATGGAAAAAAAATGTTTCCCATGTACCTGAATTAATATTCTTGTGTCAACTATGAAAGGAACATCCATCTGATCTACTTGGAAAGAGGGAGCAGGCTGAGGTACTCACTAGTTTTACTCGGTGTCCAGGAGTGGCACTGATTTCCCATGTGCATTCCTTCCTACTTGGATACTTGTCTGGCCAGTTGGGACTGGTAATGACTCCATTTGGACTGTGAATCTTCTGCTCACAATCCGCTGCACCAATGACAACACTAGTTAGTTTGGCAACTTATGTAGGGTCAGAAAATAAGCAGATTAAAAAAACAAACGAACATTGTCTTCTAGAATGAAAATGACTTTCGGGAAACTAATCATCTCTTCAGTCTCTATTATCAAGTCATCAATTTCACAAACTCATTGAGGGTAATTAGGTGGCATTTATTTTCTTGCTGACAACAAATTAACCATTTTAATCAGAAGTTAGATAAATTCTTAAAATTAAAGTAAATTTAATGCCTAGTTAAAACTGTTATATCTTTAGTAAAGTCTTTAGCAGAGTAAAATATAGAATAAATAATAAAATCAACACGTAAGTGAATGTAAGACATGTAAAGCAATGCTACAAACAAAAATGAATTATCCCATTTGAGTTCATTCATTAGTAGAATGATAGATGATTTATATATTGGAACGAGAAACAGTCTGCATGTAGTTTTCCTAAAAGATATCTTATCGATCCTATAAATCTTCAGTTTTCAACCAAATTATATTAGCAGAAATGGATGAGTAATGTTTTAAACCAAGCTGTTTAACTCAGAGGCAGATTTTATTCGTGAACGGTGTGTGAATAAGCACCAGGCACTGTGCTAAGTGTCTTTACAAATAGTATTATCTAATTCATTTACAACCACACTGTAAAGTAGGTGTTATTATTATCACCAATATATAGTTGAGGAAACTGAGGCAAACAGAGGTCAAGTGACTTGCCCAGGTTCACACAGCTAGCCAATGTCTAAGAATGAATTTGAACTTGTGTCTTCCTGACAACAGGGCCAGGACTGTATCCATAGCACCACATCTACAAAGCATTTTCCATATATTATCTAAATTTATTTAAAACGATACATGTCTAAATAATGATACATTATCTATCTAAAGGCGAAACTAATGGGAACAATAGTACTATAGCTATTTTCTTTTCCTTTTGTATGAGGGAAGGGGAGAAGGAAAACGAATTATACGGATGTGGCGAAATCCCACTAAGGAAGCTTCCACTAAACCGACAAAACAGATTTGGTACTATGCTGTGACTTTGAGCCTTAGATAGGTGACTGGGGCAACGACAGGTTAAGAGACTTGAGGAGGGTTGAAGAACCAGTATGTGTCAAAAGTAGCACTTAAACCCAGGTCTTGGTGACTCTGAGATCAATTCTCTATCCACTATATCATGCTGCTTTCCCCAAAATGAATGATTTAATGAATTAACAAATTAAAGATAACATACTAAGGGCTTATGATATCCAGAAATTGTGCTGTGAATATAAATAAGCAAGTTTAATATGATGTCTAATTATCCCAGACAATCCACATACTAAAAGGCAACAGAAACAAACTTTATGGTGGATACTGATTGTCAAACATTTGTTGTGGTAGTGGTTGTTACTGTTGTCTTCCCGGCAGAACTCTGCACGTACTTTTTATGTAGAGTGATCTATTTGGAACCATTATTATTCCCCAATGATAAAACATTAAAATATTTATAATTATAATGTTGTTATAATAATAATAATGTTGACATCATTTTAAAGTTTTGAAAGCCCCTTGTATACTTCATCTCATTTGAGCCTTACCGCAATGTTGTCAGGCTATTTAGAGAAGAGGGAACTAAGGATCTGTGATGTCAAAGTGACTTGCCCACAGTCACATTGCTAGTAATTGTCGGGAGAGAGATTGTGCCCAGATCTTCCTGGCTCTATTCATTTTGCCTTGCTACTTCTCAGACGTAGTGTGTCAGAATTGTTTCAGCACTAAAGAGATGAATCTGACTTTTTAATATTTGCATACAGATTCATTAGAAAAAAAATACTTCAAAATATTTAATACCTCTATCCAAAAGGAAACTGCCTGTAAAAATGCAAACCTAATGCAAAATTTTCTCTCCTCAAAAAATTGGGAAGAAATTTCTATTTTCCTTAATAAAATTCTAGAATGATTTGTTTATATTTAAAAGTTTGCCTCTGAATACTAAGAGTGATAACATGTGCTAACTATGAGTGAGTATATGTTCACTAGTCATTCCAGGCTTATTCTCACTGAATGCTTTGATTGGAATGCTAGTTACACTGAAAGGTAAGAGGAATTTTTCAGATATGGTATATCATTTGATTTCTAGAAAGCACTGTACTAAGTTTCTCATAATATCCTAGCAGACAAGATGAAGAACAAAAGATCAATGAAAATGCACCTTGCAGAATTTTTAGTTTGGTGGTCAATGAGACTCCAGGGACCTTGACTGATGGAACTGCATGAACCCGGAGAAAAGTCTTCAAAAAAATGCCAGAGGGCTCTTTTCTTGACCCAGTTTTCTTCAATATTTTTATCAATGACTTAGATGAAGGAATAAATAGCATGCTTATCAAATTTGTAGGTGACAGAAACTGAGAGAGATAGCTAGTACAAGGATTCTGATACACAGGATCTCTACAAATTGGAGTTTTAAAACATATGAGGATAAATGTAAAACCCTACACTTACGTTCAATAAATTAGCAACAAAAGAATATAAGATAAGGGAGATGTAGTTGGAAAGTTGTTCATGGAGGGCGGAGAGCCAAGAGTAAAAGCAGGGACTCACCAGAGCTTTCCCTCAAACCCCTCCAAATACATGCAAAAAATTACTCTAAACAAATTCTAAAGCAGCAGAACACACAAAAAGGTGGTGGGGGACGGGGTGGGCAGAGCCAAGATGGTGGAATAAAAGCAGGAACTTATTTGAACTCATCCCCAGTTATCTCAAATAACTGTAAAAAATGACTCTAAACAAATTTCAGAGCTACAGAACCCACAAAATGACAAAATGAAATACATCTTCAGCTGAGAACAGCCTGGTAAAATGACAGGAAGGGCCTATTGCATAGGGTTGGGAGCAGAGCATAATACTGGTGGGCCGTGCTGGCCTAGACCATCAGCACAGACTGGCCAGAGCAGACTTCAGGGGATCAAATCACTGGCAGCTGTGGTGCTTTCCATACATTTCAACCCATAAACATCAAAAAAGTAAAATGTCAGTGGGGAAACTCTGTTGGAACTGGGTGAAAGAAAAGCATGGTCCAGCCCCTGCCCCCAGGGAGGTAGAGGTGGCAGAGGCTACAGTTGCTGCCATGGCAGCTGCTTCCAGAGCTCCAGGCCCACAGATGATGAGGGGCCCAAGCAACTGACCAGAAGGCAACTGCAGAAATCTCTCACTTTGCCCTGCTTGGACCTGGGTCACAGTGTTGGGTGGTGGTCCTGGAGTGAGAGCACTGGCGTGGAAGTTTGTTGAGGCTGTGGAGAGGCAGTTCTCCTCACAGTTCTGAGGCAGATGCCCAGAAGAAGCTCTGACAACAGTTGAACAAAACCCCAGAAATTTGGGACACAGCACTCTCCACCCTGGAAGCAGAGTTCTACCATGGCAAAGACAGAGTGAAACAAATCTCCAGCCCAAAGAAACCTACAAGGTCAACAGGAAAGAACTGTTGCCCCAGACTGAGAGAGGAGTGCAGTCCAAGGCAGGTTGTGCCAGCACAGATGAGACCCAAGCAGACCCAGAGCAGGTCTCAGGAAACTGAATCACTGGCAGCTGTGGTAGTTTTCCGACTTCTCAGCCCACAAACGCCAGACAACTTAGAAGGTCAGTACAAAAGGGCTGTTGAGCCTGGGTGAGAGAGGGATGCAATTCAGCCCTGGCCCCACCACAGCCTTGGCTCCAACAAACCAGTAACAAGCCTTAGGAGTGACTGAATCAGTGGCAGTAGCAGTGGCAGCAGTGGCTTCTTCCAGGCAGATTCAGCCCACATAAGATAAGGGGATAGGACAACTGGTCAGAAGGAGATTTTAGGAGTCACTTTGCTAGTAATGAAGCAGGGCTCTGTTGCTTTGGCTATACTTGGATCTGCCACCTAGGTGGCAGGCTAGGGGCTTGGTGGAACAATGGCATAGAAATGCCTGTGGCAGCAGTGGAGAGGGATACCTCCTTATAGTTACAGGGCAGAAAAGAATGCTTGTGGTCACTCACAGACAAGAGAACAGGTTAGGAGAGTATGCACCTCTCCTTAGATTATACCACCATGGAAAAACTGAAAATTTACAGGTCCCTAGAAGTATCTCTGAAAAGAGCTGCACAAAACCCCTGAAGCTTGGGAAAATACACCCTTCACACTGGAAGCACTGTCCTACTTTAACAAAGAATTAAAAAGTCAAGTAATAGGCTGGAAAACTGAGCAAACAATGAAAAAAACCCAAACTTCAGCCTACAGAAGCTCAAACTTTGGTGACAAGAAAGACAAGAAGACAACAAAGTCAAAACTCCTACATCCAAAGCCTCCAAGAAAAATATGAATTATTCTCAGGCCATGGAAGAACTCAAAAAGGATTTTGAAAATTAAGTTAGAGAAGTAGAGGAAAAGTTGGGAAGAGAAATGAAAGTGATGCTAGAAAATCATGAAAAATGAGTGAACAGCTTGGTAAAGGAGATCCAAAAAATCCTGAAGAAAATCACACCTTAAAAAATAGACTAACCCAAATGACAAAAGACATCCAAAAAGCCAATGAGAAAAAGAATGCCTTAAAAAGAAGAACTGGCCAAATGGAAAAGGAGGTCCAAATGCTCACCGA
Organism: Pseudochirops cupreus; assembly: GCA_028627135.1. Lineage (NCBI taxonomy): Eukaryota > Metazoa > Chordata > Mammalia > Diprotodontia > Pseudocheiridae > Pseudochirops > Pseudochirops cupreus. Next base: position 110,450,877 of record CM053583.1, read on the forward strand.
AGAAAATAATTCTTTAAAAATTAGAATGGTTCAAATGTAAGCTAATGACTCTATGAGAAATCAAGAAATTATAAAACAAAACCAAAAGAAGGAAAAAATAGAAGACAATATGAAATATCTCATTGGAAAAACAAGGTGACCTGGAAAATAGATCCGGGAGACATAATTTAAAAATTGTTGGACTACCTGAAGGCCATGATAAAAAAAAAATTCTTTTTAAAGAGCCTAGACATCATCTTTCAAGAAATGATCAAAGAAAACTGCCCTGATATTCTAGAACCAGAGCATAAAATAGAAATGGAAAGAATACATGGATCACGTCCTGAACGAAATCCTCAAAGGAAAGCACACAGGAATATTATAGCCAAATTCCAGAGTAACCAGGCCAAGGAGAAAATATTGCAAGTAGTCAGAAAGAAACAATTCAAGTATTGTGGAAACTCAAGAAAAATAACCCAAGATTTTGCAGTTTATACATTAAAGGAGCAGATGACTTGGAAATATGATATTCTGGAGGTCAAAGGAGCTAGGATTAAAACAAGAATCACCTACTCATTCAATGAATATAGGATTTCAAGCATACTTGATGAAAAGACCAGAGTTGAAGAGAAAATTTGACTTTCAAATACAAGACTCAAGAGAAGCATGAAAAGGTAAACAGGAAGGAGAAACAACAAGAGCCTAATTAAAGCTGTACATTCCTACATGGAAAGATGATATTTTCAACTCATGAGATCTTCCTCATTATTAGGGTAGAAGGGAAAAAAAATACACACACACACACACACACACACACACACACAGGGCACAGGTGTGAGTTGAATATGAAGGGATGATATCTAAAAAATAAAAAATTAAGGTGTGAAAGAGGAATATATTGGGAGAAGGAAAAAGGGAGAGGTATAATCACATAAATTATCACACCAAAAAGAGGCAAGAAAGTATTTACAATGGAGGGTAAGAAGGGGGAGGTGAGAAGAAATGAGATAACCTACTTTCATCAGAACTGGCTTAAGGAGGGAATAACATATACATCATTGGGTATGGAAATCTGTCTTACCCTACAGGAAAGTCGGGTAGAAGGGATAATAGGGGGGCAATAGAAGAGAGGGCAGACTTGGGGAAGGGATAATCAGAAGCAAACATTTTTAAGGTGGAATAGGGTGAAAGGAAACAACATGACTCTTAATCCTAGCTCCTTTGACCTCCAGAATATCATATTCCAAGTCATCTGCTCCTTTAATGTATAAACATTGTAATTGGAGAAAAATTAAATACTAAAATAAAGAAAAATGAATTATAATTTTAAAAGTTATCCTTTCTGCTAATGAATAGTAAAATATTATTTTTATTCCTTTTTTTTTTTGAAGGAGCACCCTGGGAGAGCAGTTTATTAGATGGCAGATAGAAATGGAGACTTAGACCCAGAAACCTGATCAACCAATCTGGTACCAGATGTACTGAAAAGTAAATACCTATAGAATGAAATTGCCCCTGGGAAAGGCAAGACCCTGAACCAGACACTGATAATGAGGCAAACTCATTCCCAGAGCCTTTATTGTGCAATCATAATGAGGCAGTTCTTCTAGATAATAATACTAATACGTTTGAATAACAGAATTGTTTTAATGACCATTTCCTCTGCTATCCTTAGGGCTTCCTCCTCCTTTTTCTTTCTTTCTTTCTTTTTTTGTTTAATTTGTTTTTAGCTTTCAACATTCATTTCCACAAGACTTTTGAGTTACAAATTTTTTCCCTGTCTTTCTCCTACCCCCACCCCAAAATAGCAATCCTACTGAATACCCCTCCCCCAATCTGCTCTCTCTTATATCCTCACCTATCCCCCCTCTGACTTTCTAGTAGGGCAAGATGGATTTCTATACCTCAGTGCCTGTATATCTTATTTCCCAATTACATGTAAAATAATATCTATATCTATGTGTTTTTAACATTTGATTTTAAAACTTTGATTTCCAGATTCTTTCCCTTCTTCTGTCCTCACCCACCCTTACTGGGAGGAAAAGTGATTTAATATAGCTTATACATGTATAGTTATGCAAAACATTTCCATAGTAGATATATTGTGAAAGAATGACTATATTTCTCTCCATCCTATACTGCCCCCCACTTATTCTATTTTTTACTTTGACCCTGTCCCTTTTCAAAGGTATGTGCTTCTAACTACCAATACCCAAATTGTTCTCCCTTCTATCCTCCCCCCTCTTATTCCCTTCCCCCCTACTTTCCTGTAGGATAAGATACCTAAATGAGTGTGTATGTTATTCCCTCCTTAAGCTAAATTCAATGAGTAAGGTTGACCCATTCCCCTTTGTCTTCCTGTTCTTCCCCTCCATTGTAACAGTTTTCTCTTGCCTCTTTTATATGAGGTAATTTACCCTATTCTATCTCTCCCTATCTCCTCTCATTATATTCCTCTCTCACTTCTTAATTTTATTTTTTAGATATCACCCCTTCCTGTCCAACTAATCCTGTGCCCTCTGTCTATGTATATATGTAGACATATATACAAATACTCACAATGTATTCATACACTCATATACCCTCCTATACATACACATATATGTATGTATACATATATACACATATATTCCCTTCAACTATCCTTATACTGACAAGAGTGTTATGAGTTTCAATTATCATTTTACCATGTAGGAATGTAAATAGTTCAATTTTAATAAGTTCCTTATGATTTCTTTTCCCTGTTTACCTTCTCATGCTTCTCTTGCTTCCTATATTTGAAAGTCAAAGTTTCTATTCGACTCTGGTTTTTTCATCAAGAATGCTTGAAAGTCCTCTATTTCATTGTATGACCATATTTTCCCCTGAAGCATTATAATTAGTTTTGCTGGCTAGGTGATTCTTGGTTTTAATCCTAGCTCCTTTGATCTCTGGAATATCATATTCCAAGTCCTTTGATCCCTTGATGTAGAAGCTGCTAGATCTTATGTTATCTTACTTGTGTTTCCACAATACTCAAATTGTGTCTTCCTGGCTGCTTGTAATATTTTCTCTTTGACCTGGGAACTCTGAAATTTGGCTATAATATTGCTAGGAGTTTTCTTTTTGGGATCTTTTTCAAGAGGTGAACAGTGAATACTTTCAAGTTCTATTTTGCCCTCTGGTTCTAAAATATCAGGGTAATTTTTATTGAGAATTTCTTGAAGGATGATTTCTAGGTTCTTTTTTTGATCATGGCTTTCAGGTAGTTCAATAATTTTTAAATTGTCTCTCCTGGATCTATTTTCCAAGTCAGTGGTTTTTCCACTGAGATATTTCACATTGCCTTATATTTTTTCATTTGTTTGGATTTTTTTATAGCATCTTGATTTCTTATAAAGTCATTAGCTTCCATTTGGTCCAATCTCAGTTTGAAGGAATTATTCTCTTCAGTGAGTTTTTAAAATACCTTTTCCATCTGGCAAATTTGGCTTCTTAAGGCATTCTTCTCCTCATTGGCTTTTTGGGTCTCTTTTGCCATTTGAGTTAGTCTATTTTTTTAAGGTGTTATTTTCTTCAGTCAGTTTGTTGACTCTTTTTTCATGATTTTCTTGCATCTTTCTCATTTCAGTTCCAAGTTTTTCCTCCACTTTTCTTACTTGATTTTCAAAATCCTTCTTGAGCTCGTCCATGGCCTGTAACCAATTCATATTTTCCTTGGAAGCTTTTGATGCAGGAATTCTGACTTTGTTGTCTTCCTCCCTTTCTATGTTTTGCAAAGGGATAAAGGAGAGCTGAACTTACTGTAGGCTGAGGCAAAGGAGTAATAAAAAAGAGGATACATGGATAAGAAATGACTGAAGGTCAAGAGGGAGGTGGAAAGAAATGGAATTAAGGTTACTAGTGGGAAATTGGCCTTGGACAAGAGGAAAGCTATCTTCTCTCTGATACTCAAAGAAATAGGGAGAGGACAGATGTTGAAAACAAACAAGGAAAGTTGCAGCTGGGGTCAGAATCAGTACTGGTTGTGGTTGTAGGGCTTCCATTGTCCTGAGTTGTGTCTTTTTGGTTTGAGAAATAGAAGGGGTCATCTGGGAAGGTCCTGGTTAGGTAAGGGAGAGTCATTGTAAGAAAAAAAGTCATAATCGATATGGAGGAATGCGAAAACTGGTTTAGCGGAAATCTGTGACAGCTGGTAAGCAATTTCTTTTTTTTTCCTTTTTTTTTTTTGGAGAGGGAAGGTAGGGTAATTGGGGTTAAGTGACTTGCCCAAGGTCACACAGCTAGTTTTTTGTGTTAAGTGTCTGAGGCCAGATTTAAACTGAGGTCCTCCTGACTCCAGGGCAGGTGCTCTATTCACTGCACCACCTAGCCACCCCAAGCAATTTCTAAAACAGAATCCAGGTCAAAATCAGGATCACAACAATTTTAATAATAAGAGATGATATACAAGGTTAACTCAAATAATTATGAAGCATACAATAAGGTTTTCTTTTTAGTGCAGCATTCTCTAAATTTTCTGTACTTACATTCTGTGATCATATGTATTTTTATACCTGGGGATGTGTGATTAGCCCCATCGTATAGGTATACTTGAATTTTCTCCAGCTAGGGAACTGTTCCCCTCGATAGCAGGGCAAAAGGAAAAACAACTAAGGAAGTCAATTTAGTTACTCAGGAAGAGACAGTGTGCTTGCTACAGCAGAGAGAAATGGATTTGGGATCAAAGGACCTGTATTCATATCCAACTTCTGTCACTTACTAAGTGAATGGCCATGGCCAAATAATTTCTCCTGTCTGTACCTCAGTTATTTTATGTATAAAATGAAGATTTTCAACAACATGAATGCTAATATTTCTTCTAGCTTGAAATGTATGATCTGGTGAGGAATTTCATAGCAGTGAAATGTTAAGATTAGTGAGACTCAGGGGTTAGGAACCAAGCTGAGAATGGAAGAAATCTGAAGAGTCAAAGGAGTCAATGGTGGAAGAATGCATTATTGAAATGGCTAATCTTAAAGCCAAGACTAGGAAAAGAGGCAATTGAGGCCAGAAATCTGTGGACAGATGGAAAGATTTAAGAGGACACACTAGAATAAAGCTGAGGACAAATAATATGTATGAGGAGAATAAAAGACAAAAAAAGTTAGGATAGGACATCATTACCAGAGAGGAGAATTTAGGAGTTGAATATTTTTAGGAATGCTGAGGTCTAAAGTGTTAACATCCTGACAGAGACTTAAAAGATCATGAAGATAGAAGTCAAAGCAGTTGAAGATTTTACAGAATGGAGAAGACAGTGTTATTGATTTGAATTTTGAAGTTCCCAAGGAATGTTCCAGGGAAAGATGGGAGGGGGAAAGACCAGTTTGATTATGGACTGAAGTTCACCAGAGTTACATTCCTGACACATTGCTATACCCAAATTCTTTATAATGCTAGTGTCATCTGCTAGCTGAAAGAGCCTCCACTTACCTTCTTTGCAGTCATGTTTGTTCTCATGAAGCACAAATCCATTTCGGCACTGACACACATAGCTTCCAACAGTATTGACGCATTCATGTTGACATCCACCATTATCCTTAGAGCATTCATCTTTGTCTAGCAAAGAGATGCATAGGACAGTATTATATGGAAGAATAGACAAGATAATTGTCACAGAGGAAAAAAATTCAGTTAATAGTTATTTTAGTCCAGAAAATGTCAAACTAAGGCAGTGACTTCATTGTTCTCAATATCTTTTTACTATACTTTAGATTTACCCACTCATTATTGAGCCTGCAACCTTGTACTATGGAATAATCTGTCATTTTCTATTGAGATAATTCATACTAGTAAAATTACTTATATCCATTCCTCAGTGGAGAGGACTGAGGTAGGATTGGGGTAGAGGGAAAAAAATTCTTATTTGGGGGTTGGCATTGACTTAACAATTCTATTCATTCCCAAACTCATACTCAATTAAACTCTTTTGACTTATCTGGGGGAAAATGCTTTGGAAACCGTTTCAGTAAATAACCATTCTATACTAAGAAAAAACAAAAAATTTCAAATATGGAACCATGGTTATACAAAAACATTTATGCTAAACAAGGTACCAGGTTTCACGTAGATTCATTTTGTTAAAATCATCCAGTCAAAAATAAATAAATAAACCTATTATAGTTGATTTTCTTCCCAACAGCTTCACAAATGTGCTTAACATTTCAAAACACGCCAAGACAGGAAAAGGTATTGTTAGATTACCATAAGGAAGAAACCGTTATTACGCATTTTAAACAAATCTACCATGTTGTTGTCAGTCTTGTTTATTAACAAGTTATCTTCTAAAGGGGGCTTTTAGTGCACTAAAAGTAAGGTAGAGTTTAGAATAGGAAATATGAGCTACATTAAATAGCTAACAAATTCACTGCAGGGAAAAAAGTCAAACTAGCTTAGCAGGCAGTCATTCCAGGGAGTGGCATCAGCTGTCACCATTCAATATCATTCAGCTGTCAATTCAAGTAAGACTAGTCCATTAAAATCAGAACTGGCAGACTGTTTCTGACATACATATTCAAGATCACATCACACAGGCTTCTGTCACTTCCACATTCAGAAAAGAAAATAAAGATTAAATCCCTGTTGGAGGATAGAATATGTAAGAATCAGAAGCTAACATCTCTTTTATGGAAATCTGTTTCAGTTTATAAATACATTTTTAGGATAGAAATTTTTAAGCAAGAGCTATTAAATAGCTAAGACCTAGCTACCCTTCTACCTCTGACATTCTTAATTTATATCACATGGTATTACTTTTGCAAAGTTAGTTCAGTCTGCTGGATTATTTCATTGCCCACATAAGAATAAATAAATAAGTTTGGATGCTATGATGGAGAGAGACAAAATATTAGATGACCTTACAGAATGTAAAACATTTCCTACATAAATTATCACTATTTCTGCCTTTTTCAAGCTCACTATGGAAATCAAACAAAACAAAGAAGCGTTCAAAACCAAATCATTTTCCAAAGTGGAGTATCAATCTGGAAAAAAAATACATATATATATATACATACATATATGATGTGTGTATACGTCCATGAGTATGTGTTTGGGGGAGGGGGCAGTACAGAACCGACCACAGATTCTTTTAGTAACCAGTAATAGTGCCAAGAATCAAGCCTAGGGTTTTACAGCTCAGTTAATACTTGACTAACAAGCAACTAGTACATAGGAACATCTTAAGCAACTAGCACGATGGAGACCAATACACTTTCTTCTTTGATTCTGAGCAAATGTAGCTGTTGATAGGTACCTTTTACTGTGCTGATATAGAGGGTTCACCAACTAACTAATCAAGCCTTGGACTGTGAACTTGACCATGGCCAGACCTACCCTCCACCTTTTACGAGGAGAATGCTAACCACAGAAGTAAGTAGAGATGTTTATTGTTGTTGTTTTAATCCCAAGCTAGTCAATGGAATGCATTTATTCACTGAAATGATGCTACAGAATGATTGTAAATAAATATAGGTGAAATATTACTATGATTATTCTTGTAATATGTTGTATCCTACAAGTTATATGGGTTACTCTTGATATGTCTAAAAACTATGAAAATTATTCTAGAAAGCAGTGGGAAGGAGAGGGGAAGGCGGGAGGGAGAGAGAGGGAAAGGGGGAACACAAGGAGAGCAGTGGATCTGGGATTAGAGGTCAGGATTCGAATCCTAACTCTGCCAAGAAGGTGCTGGATTAGATGACCTCTAAGGTTCATTCCATGAAGTGTCTAACCTTCCAATGGATCTGTGGTTACATCAGTGTGGATATAAATTCAAAGAATGAAGATTGCCATCCATTTATGTCTCTGTCAATGCTGGGCAACATACGTCTGCATATTTCTAAAATAGTCCTACCTGACATGCTGGGGATCTTCCTTGCATTCTATCTATTAATAGCCATTTATTAAACACCTACTATGTGCCATGAGCTGTGCTAAGCACTGGGGATATGAAAAAAAGCAAAAATAAAAGAGTCCTGCCCTCAAGGAGCTTACAATCTCTCAAAAGTACAAGTTTACCAGTGGAACACATAGGCCACCCATAAATGATTCCTTTTTCTCACAATGTGAGAAACCTATTATCCTTTTTTAATAGTACATTTACTTCATTGAGTATATTGCTTACATCATTTATATCTACATCTTTTATAATCTCTTGTTTGTAATGTGTTTCAGTCTGTTTATACTCATCATGGAGCCTTTGCTCTATCTTGCCCAGAATTAGGCGTCCTTATCACTTCCCAGCTATTTTCAAACCACATTAGCTCCTCTATAGCCATGCTTCTCATCTGCCTCACAATGGAACCATTGGTACTCTACCCTTGGGCTCTCATAGGTGAGATTTTACCTTACCTAGCCCAGAAGCAGACCTTCATATCATTTCTCCACCTATTCCAAACCATACCTCCACTTGTTTATGCAATCCAATGTATAGTTCCCCTTTATCCACTGTCTTTTCCCATTAAAATGAAAGGATCCTTGAAGATTTGCTTATATTGTATCCTTAACACTGAGTACATGCTTGGTGCATTATGAGTGCTTAATATTTTTTTCATTCATTCATCGCATGCCATTTAAATTGTCTCTTAGATGCATCCTCAATTTCAAATCTAGACTACAGTGTCCATAACCCAGAGCCACGCAACATCATCAAAAGAATGTTAGTGTTCAAACAGAGGGTTTGGTAAGTTTGGAAAGTTATTTGTGTTATAACAATCTATATAATTCAAGAACTTGTATGTATTGAAATGTTAAGCAAAAAGCAAAAACAACCCTAATGCCAGAAAAAGATGTTGATTTTAAGAAGCCGAAACTCTTATTTAGCTATTTTAAAAAAATATTTCATTTTATTAACTAATCCTCTACTTTTCTCAGGGTAGGGAATCCCTGACTTGAATTTCATTTCCCAGTGGAGACTAGCATTTGCATGACAAGTTAAAGTGTTAAGAATTTTTCTGAGGCCACTGAGAGTATTAAACAATTTGTTGAGGTTCACAAAGTCAGTATATGTCATTGGTGGGATGTTAACCAAGATCTTCCTAAAAAAGAACTGCTCTCTAGCTGCTATAGTCCTTTTTATTTATCCCTTAATGCCTTCATAGTTTATCTAATTGCTTAATTTATTTTAGGTTATATTTTTAGATGGCTGGTACAATATAAATAAGATTTTAAAAAACTGTCATGTGGGCAAAAGTTTAAAAAGTGCAGGTTATTTCTTACTCATATGATGGTTTTTAAAAGAGAAGGGAGAGTAATATAGAAGGAATCCACAGATTTTCTAGACTTATTGTATTAAATCCTTCTCCCTCAGTCAGTTAAACAAAATGTCTGACTTTGGCTTCACCTAAGGGGAAAAAAAAACATGCACCAGGACGGAACCAGAGAAAAGAGTGTACTCAAATACTAAAAGCTCAGGGTTGGGAAAAACAGCAACCAACAACTGTCAACTCGAAAGCATTCCGTAAAACTTCTCCCAACCACAACGCCAACAAAGTCCCCTACTCCAATTCCATTAATGAGAAAAGTCTAATGCAACTTATGCTGGATTTGAAGTGAGATTCAAGACGCAGGACACATCATTCCAAAGTGGGCTCTACAATGAATCACTAAAATTGCATATCCAAATACAAATACGAGACTTAATCAGTGAGATTATACGATTGTTGCAAATACACACTTACAACAAAAGAAGAACACAAACAAGGAAGAGCACTGATTTGGAATGCCTGTAAACTGTTTTTAATATTTTGATAACTTACTTCAATGTAATTGCTTGCCACTGTAATACTGTGTATTTTGTTTTATGCATTTAAAAAATTGCTTCTCAGAAAAGATCCATTGGCTGAATTCACCAAACTGCCAAAGGACACCGTGACACACAAAAGTTAAGTGTGGATTAGAATCAAAGAGTTGAAAAATTAGAAGCTAACCTTTGTAACCCCATCATTTTCAGATGAAGAAATGTTACACTCAGAAACATATGGTGATTTGCTCAAATTCACATAATTCTCATGGTGTCTAATCAATTACTCTTTCCTCTAGTATTACAATTCTTAAACATCTTGGTGTCAAGACCCTTTTACACTCTTAAAAATTATTGATAACCCCCCTCACAATAACTTTTATTTATGTGGGTTTATATATACACACATACATACATACATATGTCTATAAACTATATGTGTATATAATATATATTTATTTGTAAACTTATTTGCTGTATTAGAAGTTAAAATATCTTAGGGTTATGATAAAAATAGTTTTGACTGCACAAACATGCTGATAAAGTCTCAAGGACCCCATGGTACTTAAATCCACACTCTGAGAATCATTGTAGCCGACTATACTGACTCCATCAAGGAAGGAAAACAAAATATCAATTGCACAACGCTCCAGTCTCATTTCTATAGATGAAAAGCCTAAGGCAGACTATTATTTGAAGATCTCTTCAGTTTTACATTCATGTAGAACACTACCCTCAAGTCTAGATATCTTCAACTATTTGTATTTCACTATAAATACTGTTTATTAAAGAAATAACATCTGAGAAAGGAAGGTCGATTAGATTCTATCTTCTTTACATTATTTATGGAATTTTAAAAAAAATGTGTGCTAGAATTGAATTTTCCCAAGTATTCAAAATACTCAAGCCTACCTTTTTTTTTTTAACATACACAATTCTCAGGTTTTTTTTCACCTTATTTTGGACTTTTTCATTTTTTCCCAAAAATGTTTTGGCTTTTTAAGAAACTTAAGTTGACTTTGCTCATTTCTTTTGGAATTTTTTTTTAATTTTTTTTTATTTACTCATTTACTTTTAATTTACAAGATTCAGTTCCACAATCACTTGAGTTTCAGATTTTCTCCCCTCCCTTCCCCCCCCCCCCCATGGTGGCGTGCAATCATGTATAGGATCTGCAAA
>CM053583.1:110462297-110489568 GCA_028627135.1 Pseudochirops cupreus
TGGGAATCTGTCACTCTCTGTCTCCCAATGGCTTCTGTCACTCTTAAATCCGCTCAAATTTACTTTTGAGTTCCCAAGGACGAAATTCTTGGGGAGCTTGGAGAAGTCACTGCTTACTCTCCGCCATCTTAGCTCCGCCCCTGGAATTTTTACTTGGATACTTTTGATGGATTTGAGTACTCACTGCTGTGGGTGATCCCTGCACTGGTATGGAAGGCAAAGCATACACACATTCTCATCCTGTAAGAATTTTATCTAAGTCTTCCCAGCAAGTCTCTATTCAGGTCCTCTATATGGTCCTGGAGGATTTCTTCAGGTAGTTTTAACACTTCATCTATATTACTGTAACACTCAACTTACCTAAATGTCATCCCCTACTCTCCCTACATGATTACCCCCAGTTTTCTAGTCATGCATGCCACAGATCTACAAGACATGTTTTCACTTAAAATTAGAGTACAGTAACTAGTAATAAATATTTTATTATAATTACCATACATATTTCAATGATTACACCTTGAGTCACATAAAATTTAATTTTTTCCTGAGATGATGGTGTCAGGTGTTCCTACATATTTATCAAGAAAAAACTGCTTTAAAAAAAAAGAAGTTGGTTATAGTAGGAACAGGAGGTCATAATCTATGTGAGGTGCATAATTTCCCAAATACAATTTCCATTTATGTTTTATGTAAAATATAAGTCTGCTTTTCTTCTCACATTCCATTCTAGGCCCCATTCAGCTAAAAAGATGTATGTGTTGTTGGATTAACTCAATGAGTGGTCCATTCAACTGTATATCATAATCAGGTCAGCATATATCGTTCATCCACTTTGTTTTTCCAACATGAATTGCTAGTTTGATCTCTTTTGAATACATATAGGTCTCATTAAAGAATTCTGTGTTATTTTGTAGCCTAGTGTAATCAATCTAATGATTTCTTTGAGAAACAACTAAAAAATATGCCTGTAACAGGGAATTCTTTTCTACTCGGCCTTTGCATAGGATACTGCCTCAGACATCTTTGGTAAGGATGTCTCCCTCTTTTATAACCTCCTTGAGAATGACACAGAATGGAACACTGAATACAACTATCTCTATGCTCAAATCTATCATTTTAATACTTGGGTGGAAAGTAACAGAGCACAAGCCCTGGAGTTAGGAGGATCTGAGTTCAAATCTGGCCTCAGACACTTAACACTTACTAGCTATGTGACCTTGGGCAAGTCATTTAACCCCAATTGCCCTGCCTTCCCCTTCCAAAAAAAGAAAACAAGAAAACAATAACAATATACCTTTGTCCCCATTTCATTTCTGAAACAAACTTCCTAAGCCCCCCAGAAAATTTATTGGGAAAGGAATCCAACTACTCTGTCTTAAGCAGTTGTTGATTCAGAAACTATAATCTAAATAATGCTGCTAAATGGTTTTATACTTCATATAAAGAACATTAATAATAAAACAGTAATGATTAACCACCTCAGGCTGAGCAAACCAACAACCTAGTAATAAAATTGTTTCCGGGTCATGAATATGCTAAGGGCGACAACAGATAAATTACCATATGTTACTAGCAGAAGGACATAAAATTTGAGGTTGCAGGAGTAGCTAACATATGTTTATGTACTGAACATATTATCTAGGATGGTTTCTGGTCTCAACCAATTAATTTTACCAGATGGATTTATAGTAGAGGAAATAATTATTAAAACTAAAATTGCACAAAAGAAGAATATTTCTCAAATAATGAACACAGGTGAACACAGTTTATAATTAACTGACAAGTATAATCATGGGTTCTGACCAAGGCAGTCATTTAATTATAATAAAAGAGCAAATTGATGACAAGATTAAAAGTCTTCATAGACATAGTGGGGAACAACATATTTGCATGTGTTTTCTTTATCTGTACTATCAGAGGAAAATACATATTGTTTGTTTTATTGTCACAGTCTAAGAAAGGGCAGAATTAAGGATTACAAACCAGGTTTTCAAAAGCTTAACCCAAATTAACAAATTTTAAAATATAGTATAGTATTAACACATTAAAAGCTATATTTTCCAATTTAAATGACATGATCAAAATAAGCCTAGCTATCAGAAAACTTAAAGCTAGACTATCTCTTGGAGAACTTACTGCATAAAAATAATGTGTAAACACAACTATAATCCACATTTGCAGAAAGCATACTTTCTCATTACACAAAAATACTAAGAATCTACTTTGAAAATAGCCGATGAATACCTAGACAGAAAAAAAGTTAAGATTAAAGTTGGTTAATGGGCAGAATAAGGAAAGAAGGGAAAGTTAGAAAATGCATAGTGAGTACACTTTAGATTGTGAACTGTATGTCAGTGGAGCATATAAAAACTGTTGTTGTTTTTTTAAATCGTTCATGTGAACCTAACATTTCAAGAGCACAGGGGTCTCCTAGTGAGAAAATTCCTTTTGCTGAAGCAGCCCCGCAAGAACAATGCAACTTAAAGTTTCAGAGAGCTGTTTTGAGTTCTGAGATGTTAAGTGACTTGCCTGACATCATATAAATATGTGTGTTTGAGTTAAGACTTAAAATGAAGTCTTCCTGAAAGGAATTCTTGGCTCTAAACTTGGTTCTATCCACTACACCACTTTATCAACTAAATTCTATACCCAAAACTTGCCCTAGACATTATAAATCTTTTGTGAGATCAGGAGAGGCATATTGATTTTCTTATTGTGTTAAGAAAAATAAAGTATATTCTTATAACTAATTATGTGTAATATGTATATTCAGTGTGGCAAATATATATAATACACATATTTAAGTAGCACCAAGCAATGGACCTGAAGTAAGGAAGATGTGAATCTAAACCTGGCCTCTTATATTTATTCCTGTGTGATCCTGGGCAAGTTGCTTAACCTCTACGTGCCTCAGTGTTCTCATTTGTAAAATTGGGATAAAAATAGCACCACCCTCCCACACTTGGTGTGATGATAAAATGAGGTAATATCTGTAAAGTCCTTTGCAAATCTTAAAATGCTTTATAAATATTAGCTATTAATATATAAAACATACAATATATTATTCTATCTCTATGTATATATTTAATATACACCTACATATATGTGTGTGTGTGTGCACGCGTGTGTGTGTGTGTGCGTGTGTGTGTGCATGCAGAGAAAGGGGAGAAGGAGGAGGAGGGAGAGAAAAGGAGAAAGGGAGAGAGGAAGGGAAAGGAAGAGAGAAAATTTTAAATGAAGTATAAAAGTTTTTTATAATATGCTACTTGGTAAATAGACAACCTTAAAAAATAAAACTACATTTAGAATGCTGTAGATATTTTGTGATGTTCATGTGTTTAGGAGAAATTAGTTTCCAATAAAGAAAAAACAATTCTAAATGATATGTCAAAATTCCAAGTCTTTGGTCATCCTGGCTAAGTACATAAAACAAAATGGATGATACTAGACACCTGGGCTTATCTAATTAGAGGTTCTCCTTATACCCCACCATCATCTCACTTTCCATACCTGAGAAGAAATGAGCTTTGAAACCTCTCTTAGAAACGGTGTTGTCAGATTTGAATTCAATCCTCATATTGTTGAACTGGGAAGTGATCACCTCAGGTACTTCTGCCCCACAAAATTTGCCATGTAATTTGGAATCTGAGGACAATCCACTTCGAATCTCCACATAATCATATTTGCAAACCTGTGGCAGGGGTGAAAAGTCTTCATTTCAGTCAACTTAAAAAGCATTTTAGAAGAGAAGGGAAATCAGGCACTTTGGGATTGTTTTTTCTACTTCCAGCAACTTGTATATCCCAGTAACATACCACTGCTAAATCCTATAACATGACAACTGCATAATAAACATTTATTTTTTTTCCTATTGAACTGACCTTTATGACTCTACCACAACATAATGTCCTTGACATTCTAAGTATTTTGCCCATCTTTGTCATAGCAAGTTGAAGGCTGACAGCTAAAGGGTGAAAAAAAGGGATCATTTTCATATGATTATGGTATAGTGGATAGAAAAGACTAATTTTAGGTGTCATCTATCCTACACCCCTCATTTTCCAGTTAAGGAAACTTAGGCCCACAGAATGTATGACTTGCCATTGCATAAAATGCAAACTTGGATTCAAGAAGACCTGAGTTTAAATCCTTCTTCAGACATATACTGGTTGCCTGACTATAAGCAAGACATTAAGCCATTCAATCTCTCATTTTATTCCTTCACCTGTAAAACTGGGGAAATTGTACCACTTCACACTTGTGAGGATTGAATGAGTATCTGTGTGCACGTGTATGTATATATGTGTGTGTGTATAGTGTACATATATACACATATATTATGCCAACTATATAAATGCTAACTTAGTGATAAGAAGTAAAATATTGTAAAAGGAAGGAAGCAAAGGGATGTTTTACAAATGTTTAAGCTACTAACAGCTACAAATGTTTAAGGGAACCAGAGTAGAATTAGTATCTTTACTGATTTTCAATTTAAAAGTCACAAACATGGAAGGTGGTAAAAAAAAAAAAAAAACCAAACAGGACATTTTCCCTCTAAGAATTCAAATCCAAGGCGTGTAATCATATTTTTTTTAAAAATCCAATAAAATAACTTTAACTTGAAATTTACATTAATTATTTATCCTCTTTGAATTAATTGGTAGAATGTCTAGTTGTCCTTCAGTGAGGTGGAGGCTGGAATTGCTTCTACAACTACAGATGCTGTAATTTCACATGGATAGAATGAGTTAAGTGAACACAAGATATCCTTTGTTGTTGTTGTTTTTAAATTGTCTTATACAGATGATTCTGTGACTCATTACCAAAGTTACTCTACTTACTGTACATTTTGAATTCCACAGAGAGCATGAATGACCTTATTATATAAAGGTGTACTGAATGCCCTTGACCAATGCATATAAGTTACCACTGAAGCCAGGCTCTTGTGATGCTAAGATAGTGATTAATCATTAGAGAAAAGTAACTATTTTCTCTATTTGATATCACAGTACTTATTTTTTAACAAAGAAAGAATACAGGATTGAACAAAGGTATACATGTAGAAAGCATACCTTGCTAAGAACAGAATCAACTTCTTTCAATTAAAACACAAACTAGAAAGCAATCATTTGGTACTGGGCTTCTCTTTTGAGTAAGGAAAATGAGAAAGCAAAATGAAGTTTTAACTTTTGTCTGAAATTGTCCAAACCAAGTTTTGATTAGTACAGATTTATTTTATAGCCAGGTTATGAACCTATGAAAATACACAGTATCTAGCTAAAATTTTCCACACATGGCAAAGTATTGGAAATCAAGGGATTGCCCATCAATTGGGGAAGGGCTAGACAAGTTGTGGTATATGAATGTAATGGAATATGATTGTGCTATAAGAAATGCGGAGCAGATGGACTTCATAATAACCTAGAGAGACCTATATAAACTGATGCTGAGTGAGGAGAACAGAACTATGAGAACTTTGTACATAATTACAGATACATCATATCTGTGATGACAAACTTTGATAGACTGGGCTCCTCTCAGCAATACAAGGCTATAAGACAAGTCCAAAAGACTCATGATGAAAAGGGCTATCCACATCCAGAGAAAGAACTACAGTCTGAATGCAGATTGAAGCATTTTGTGCTTCTCCCTTTTGTGTTTTGTTTTGTCCGTTCTTTCTCATTGTTCACTCCATTGGTTACAATCCTTCTTTATAACCTAACTAATATTTAATGTGAAGGTATTTGATAGCATACTGGCATGGGGGGAAGGGTGAGGAGAAGGAGGGTGAGAAAATGTGAAACTCAAGGGATTGTGAAAGTGAATGTTATAAACTGAAAGTAAATAAATTTTTAAAATGAAGTAAAATAAAATTTTCCATACAGTGATGCCATTATAATTTAAGAAAGTGGGATGTGTTACAAGGTTAGCAAAAGGCCTTTTCACAAAAGAACTACTACTCCTAATAGTATAATACTTTTTGGTATCTAACATCACATCTGTATAAAACATTCTACCTTAAGTACTCCCACTCCTGAAATGTCTAAGCTCCGTTGATACATGTATCATCCATTAAATCAAAATATCAGTCACCTCTTATAAATAGACTTCAGAAAAAGAAACTGTCATTTAAGGGTGAAGATTTCATGAAATCACAGTATTGGTTAGGAAGTCACAACTTTACTAATCAAAGTTTAAAGCATATCAATGTGGATTTGTAGCAAATGGAACACTTTTTCATTTCACTTTTCATTTCAATGAGTTCTCACAAATTTGTGATAATATAGATGTGTGGAGGAAAACAACAGAGAGGATGTTGGATTTGAATCTCAGCTATTTCACCTACTATTTAGAATAAGTAGGCCTTCCTGGGCTTCAGATTCCTCCTCCATAAATTGGATGGTTCAACTAGATAAGCTTCATTTCTATTTCTAAATCTCATCCTATTATCAGAGAGAATATAGGCAAAAATTGCACAGAAGCTGAAGATTTAATGTGTTGACATATTCATTGATGACCCATCAACATACTAGAGGAACGATTAATTTTTCAAGCATAAAAGACTCTGAGATTGTTAGAGTAGGATATCCTATAAATGTATGAGATATTGGGCTTTAAGAAACCCTAAGGAAAAGCATATGTCAGTCTGGTACCTCCAGGCTGAAAAAGGTTTGTGTGCTTTTCAATCTTTGCTTTTGCTGTTTTCTCCTCCCCTCAACATTTTCAAATAGAATTTTTTTTTTCCAACGCTGCCAGTCAGTCACTAAGCATTTATCAAGTGATTACTATGGGCCATACACTATGCAAAATGCTATGTATACAAAGACAAAGCAAAAACAACCTGCTCTCAGGGAGCTTTATGCTTTTAGAGGGGAGTTCACAACATGTAAATAACTAGGCACATAAAGTATATGTTCAGAGTAGACAGAAGGTAATCAGTTGGGATTAGAACACTGAATGTTTACTATTGGGAAATAGGTGATTCAAGAATGAAGGGTATCGTCAACAAAACACAAGTATTAATACACACGAAAAAGCACTTAACTTTACCTTCACAACCTAACCATGTGCAGTGTGTACTCCCACTTCGAGACATTCCTTGTTTAGTGGAATCACACATCTACCAATTTAAAATATACCAACTTCCCCCAATGGATGTTTTTGTCCTGACTAAACCAATGCAATTCTGTTAATTATTTTCATGGAAAGCAAGTGAACCTAGGCCCCTATATTTCATAGTTATTTAATAAACCAACAACTGTATATTAAGTATAGTGAGAAAAATGCTACCTTTGGATAATTGAAAATTGTCCAGAAACAGCTTAAAAATATTCAGTCAGTATTCATAAAATCCCAAAACAATGCCAGAAATAATCTGCAGAGCAGGAAACTCTACTCATTTCTATTATTTTAAACAAATAATTTTGATTTTTCCTAAGATCATAGATCTAGGCTAGAAGTAACCTCAGAACACTTCAATTTTACAATTTACAATTGAGGAAACTGAGGCCTAGAAAGGTCAAGTGTTCTATCCAAGGCCATATAATGGTAAAGAGCAAAGTCATCATTTGTATCTCAGACCTCTGATTCCAATTTTTTAATTTTCAAAATATCTTCAGAAATTCACTGAATTCAATGGGGAAATTATCGTGTAATCTTTACTTACTTCATTGCCCTCCAGCTCAAAAAATTCAAATTTCATAGAAATTCGATACTGGGTCGGAGCCACCACCTGCCAAAGGCAGTTTTTATTGGGGGGGTATTCTTTAGGCCAGCCTGGGGTGGTTATGGTGCCATTGAGCTTTGTCAGAAGTCCTCCACAAGCGGCTGAAACAGAAGGAAAAAAGAAAGGTTTTTCCTTTTCTCAAGGCTCCTGGAAACCACCTCTCACCTAATATACTGATTACATCCCCTCACTGAAAACAAATACTTTGCTCCCAATAACTGGGTGGTTATTTGCATCAATATAGTCAAAGTTTGAGTCTCTTTATGAAGTCTTTCTTCATCCACCCATGCATTTCCTCTCCAATTATTCTACATTCATTCTGCATTTTATGTGTGGTGGTGGTGTTTCCCTAATTAAAATGTAAACTCTTTGAGAAGGGACAATTTCATTTTTAACTTTGCATCTCTAACACATTGCTTAGCATGTGGTACATAATGAGTGATTAATAAATTCTTGATGCTGCTATCGATTTCTAATTCTAGAGAGTACCAGTCCACATGCTCTGCCTATTTTTCTTGATCAAAAGGTTCACAGTTGAATTTCACATTAATCTACCTGGGGGTAAAGTTAACTCAAATTGTCTCATATAGGCATCAGGGCCGCCATGCTTGGAGATTGTCCTGATTGGTATCAAGATAATACAGAGAATTAACTCATGTCTTCCCAGTTCCACAAGTATGCTGGCCCACACCAACGTTGTACAAAATGGTTTCCTCTTAAATCTCATTACAGGAAGCATAGACACTATAATACCAAAAGAATTACATTATAAAGAAGTCTAATTCATAAGGCTATCCACACAGGGCTAATTTAAAAGCACTCTTGTGAAGTTCAAGCTGAGGCAGATTTAGATAACAATCATTCTCTACAATTACATATCTAGCAAATTATATAAAATGTGATTTTGATCCAGTGTGAATGATTTATTTTGGAAATGACCACGTACCTTCACAACTCCTTTTATCAGGCCCAAGTTCATAGCCAGGTTCACAAGCACACTGATAACTTCCCAATGTGTTTACACATCGCTGTTCACACCCTCCATTGTCAGGTTTCGCACATTCATCTTCCTCTACGGACAAGGCGGAGGATAATAAAATAACCTATTGTGATCCTTTTCGTTTCTGATGAGGTTGTCTTAATAACAGAATGTTTTATAAAAATATGTGTATATAAACATATATGTATATATCTATGTGTGTCTAAATACATACACATATATAAACTGCAATGTATACATACATATCATCATTATAGTCTTAAAATATATTCCATGGAATTAAAGACATCCATTTTAAAACCTGAACCAGGGAAATCAACTCTTTCATCCAAAACAACTGTCAGCTGCAGCCCTGCTTTATAATCTCTCTGTGGATGGCCTATAGGAATTTAGGTGTCAGAAAACTAAATGGTGCATAAGTACTAAGAGAATGAATGGAAATCCATAACAGGGTCACTTAGAGGTCACTTTACCTCCCATAGGACAAATTTAGGTTGTCCTGAATTATCTTCAAAGGAATATTAATGAAATCACATAAATCCTAGGATTTGATCTGATTGCTACTTTAGGAACAAGAAACACCAGCATAAGAGAAAACCTTACAAACTATAGAATTTCTGAATGTTAATTGCAGAGTAATATTTAGAATATTTGTGCTAATGTGTTTAAAAGCAATTATCAGGAGCAAGGATAAATAAAATCCACTCACTGATCTAATATCTTTTTAAATTCAGTTTAAATCTTTCTATATGAGTTGAATGTGTAACATGCTCCAAAAAAAACAGACAACACTTCCACTTTCTCTTCTTACATATTTCTTTCATATGAAAGAGTACGTAACAAACACATAAAATAACAAACATTATCCTTTGGAAAAGACAAGTATTTTGAAAATAATTTCAAATATATTTGTGAAGTGAAAAAAAATTGATTCAGCTTTTCCCTTATTCTGAATACATATGTTGAACTTTGATGTCTATTAAAGAAACACTAAACTTTTGCTCTTCAGAAGTAAAAAAAATCCTCTATTCTAAAAAAAATAGTCCACATTTAAGGGCAAAACTACCAAATAAAACATTTTCCATTTTATTTTTTGGGTACAAGTTTTGGCTTATTTTCATATGGGGAGGGGGGATAAGTTTTTAAAAGGAAATAGTAAATATAGGTTGTTCAAAAAAAATAGATGTGTATTTGAACTTATAATAGAGAAAGAAAACAATGTCATTCTGATTCATCCAACATAAAAATAAAAAAATATTTCAAAGCATAAAAATTAGAAGGCTGCTGATTGCTGAAATAAATGGACATTTAGCTATATAATTAAAAGGAAATTCCTGAGAGAACTGTTTTCCACAAATAAAAGGGTTTTCATGTGCTAAAATTTTCTGCTTATGGACTTTCTGCATTAAATATTGTGTTTAAGACACTCATCTACACGTAGTGTTTTAAGATAAGGTCTCGCTTGGAAAACATGGGGAACGACTAGGGGGTCAGTATACTCCTCTCCTCCTTCTTAAATTTATTAAGATTTCTCAAAGTAAAAAGAGAAAGAACTTAACAACAGAAATGATATTTTTGGGGTGGCTAGGTGGTGCAATGAATAGAGCATCAGCCCTGGAGTCAGGACCTCAGTTCAAATCTGGCCTCAGACACTTAACACTTACTAGCCATGTGACCTTGGGCAAGTCACTAAACCCCAATTGCCCTTTCAAAAAAAAAGCAGAAAACAAAAGAAATAATGTTTTTTTTACTATAAATGTCACCATTTCCTAATACTGTATTTCATCACAACTATTCTGAACACTCAGAAGTACTTTCCATTCAGTAAACTTACTGCTCCTTAATTCAATGTGAAATATCAAATCACCATTCGGGGGGGTGGGGGGGAGGAAGAAAGAGAGAAAAGGGAGGAAGGAGGGGAAGAAGAAAGAGGAAGAGGGAGGGTTAGTGAAGAGAGAGAGGGAAAGAGAGACAGAGAGACAGAGAGAGAGAGACAGAGAAAAAAATCTTTTCTAGCTAAAAACATTTTTTTTGTGTACCTTTAAAAAAGTTAACAGCAAACCCAGCTTTGTTAACAGTTCCATCTGAAACAAACTTCATCCACAGTATATTAGAAGTTGACTTGATATCTTCTGGTTTATCATAACCACAAAAATGGCCAATCAAAGGACTATTTTCATTGGAACCATCTCGAATTTCCAGGTAGTCATAGGCACAGCTATCATGTCTTTCAATCTGAAATAGGGAAAGTTGGTGCTTTCTTTTTTGGCTAGTTGTATGGACCATTTCTAAAGAACAGAATTTCTATGAAAATGATGATGCATAAATAATTCTCTATGTCACAGTAACAGGCATATATTATGCATATGGATACACATATGAGTATGAAAGATTATGTATATATGTGAATATGTATATATTTCACCTTGCTTACAATATTAATAAGGAGTACATATGACTGAAAGGATTTATGGGTATTCAGAATTCCTTTATTCTTTGTACACTGAAAAATGATCTCTTATCCACTGCTCTTTAAAAAATGGGCAAATCTAAGAGATAAGTAGATCTCAAAAGTCTCTCTACAGAAAAAAAAAGATAGATTCTCATATGAAATTGAATGTTTTTCTCTTCTTTTTTATTTTATATCTAAAGAGTTGTAAATAATGACAGCCATGATTTTAAATTTATTTCGAAACTGATGAAAATACCCATAGCCTGAAATAACTTATTTAAAACCTATAAAATAGCATTATAATGATTTTATTTTCATTCTTCTATTCCAGAAAATGTTGGAAACAAATTCCTTAACCAGCAGTATTTTTTGCAATTTACCTGATAATATGGAATTACATTCTCCTTAAATCTATAAAACGCTTTACTGTAACGGGCTGGGTTGTAATTGAACTAGTGTATTATATGACCACCACTGACTTTCCAATGTCTATAGTTAATAAGGCTTCAATTTAAACTAATTTTATTTATTTTTTTCCTACAGTTCTGGGAAACTTGGTTGATTTCTTTTATAGGAGAAAATGTAAATATCAGGTCAGATAGTCGATGAAGTTTTGTGAAACTTTGTAAGTTCAGTGTTTTTCTTGTTGTTGTTGTTTTCTTTTGTGTTTCAGTGGCCTTAGAACCCCACTTCTTACCCTGCCTCTTGGTGACAAATTCTGACTTTACTCAATAGTGACAAATCTGAACTGTAAAAATTCTGTGTATTTCAAAGACTGGACTTCTAAAAGCACACTCTATTGTCTATTTTCCCCTAGAGAAACAGAAAGAAAATTCCAGTAGCTCAATAATTTCAAGAGAGTTAACACTTTTTAATAAAACTAAATCTGGAAATTATCAAGCTAACAGTGGGGAAAAGAATAAACATTTATATACTGTGAACTATGTGCCAGGCACTGTGCTAAGGCCTTTTCAGAAATATTATTATCACATTTAATCCTAACAATGATTTTGCAAGGTAAATACTTTTACTCTCCTAATATACAGTTGAAGAAAGTGGGACAGATGTTGAGTGACTTGCCCAGGTGTCATGAAGCTAGTAAGAGTCTAAGGCTGAATTTGAACTCAGATCTTCCTGACTCCAGGCCCAAGTCTCTACCCACTGCATCATCAGCTATCTCTGCAGCATGAAACATTGTACAATACCATATTCTATACATTCCCTGTTACAAAATTATCAAATCTTAGCTATACTGTGTAATGAATATTATACATCAACTATGTGCTCACATAAATGAAGAAAATGAATTTCAATGAAAGATCATGTCACTATTTAGAAATAAGCACAATACATTTTCTCCGACAGCTCAAAATTCTTCACCAAGTAATGTAATGGGGCAGCACAGTAGACAGAGTGCTGGGCTCATCTTCCTGAGTTCAAATTTGGCCTCAGCCACTTACTAGCTGCGTGACCCCGGGCAAGTCATGTAACCCTGTTGGACTGTTTTCTCAACTGTAAAATGAGCTGGAAAACGAAATGGCAAATCACTTTAGTATCTGTCAGGAAAATCCCAAATGAGGTCATGAAGAGCTGGACACAGCTAAACCTGACTGAACAACAATAAAAAAGAGATGTAGGAGGTAGTTAGGTATAAACATCTAAATTCAGCAAAAGCAGATTGAGTACAATGAATTTACGTTAATAACACTAAGTTCAATCTGGCAAAGAAAGAACAAAAAAGAACAGGAAGGCCAAGGAATTAATAGAAAAGTCTTTCTGTCTTATTTCAATTTAATTTCTAGTTCAAATTTCAAGTGACCAAATACACTGTCATATAAAATTATACACATCATCAATGCTTTTTAATAGTGATAGTGTTGATTCTTACACTTACCAAGGTATTTAAAGGGGAAAACACTTTGGATTATATATCTTAAACTGACAAAAATAAATTCAGAATAATAGAGAAAAGAGTAGGAAGTTCTATGTTGTCTTCAGTAAAGAGATAATGTGGGAAAATTTCTAATATGATTTTTTTAAAGACTGCCAAGATTCTACATGTTAATATACTTTAAAATGTTCATGAAATGCAAAAAAAAAAAAACCAAAAACTGAGCCAGTTGAGCAAAATTTCTGCCGAAGAATGCAACTTCTTGCCAACGGGTTAGCCTAGAAGACAGTATTGTTAGTGAAAAATTATAAAAATGTTGATTTAGTGCTGGCTATTTATGTATTCTGAAAGGAGAGGAAAGCTTTAATGTAGCAGCAACAAGCTAAAAACCTGTTGGATAGATCTGATTTAAAAGTCAAAGATCATTGGATGAAGTTATCTGCATGTCTAGTTGCCATGTAAAGTTCCTTTCTGTGGATCAGATCTATAACAGGAGCCACTCTCTTGAGTTCTGAAGAGAGGACCCAGTAGTCTAACAGAACAACAACCTTTGTGATGCAGGAAGAAATTGTGTTAGCTGGTGGAGATTAGAAATGTTTATCAAGCGCTATAAACACACGTACACACACATTCACACTACCACTAGACATCTCGGAAGCAAAGCAAGCTAGATTTCCCCTTGCTAAATACCACAGGCAAATTATTCCCTTTGAAATGATAAACAATAACATGATGGTTTGATTCTCATGGCCAAAATAAACTGGGTTTGAGTCTCTACTCTGCCCTTTTTTTGCCTTTTTTTGTGTAGCCTTTGGCATGACAGATCATGTCAATAATAACTTAGATTTATTCAGTCCTTTACTTTTCTAAGACACTGCATATAAAGACTAGGGATTGGCATTGGACCTTAAATTTCACTGAGGAGTCCAAGACATTTCATATAAGAAGGTACACGAAAAATATTTGCTGACTGACCTGAAAGAATCCGTAAATGAAACCAAAAGATTCCATCCAGACCAAGAGAAACCAAGGATAAAAATAACAGTCTGAACAGTTAACATTTTCTTCTCCTGAGGTTTTAATTAATGATACAGGTGTATGTTGCTTCATAGACTCAACCCATTCCCAGAAAATTCTGTGTAGATGAAATAAAAAATTCAGGGGCACTTCCATTCCACATCTGATTGATTCCCAATTGTCAATTAAGTCCCTCCTTCCATCATCCTGATATTCAATCTCTCAAGTAGTTAATGTTCTGTAACCAGCAGCACTACCCAGCACTCAGCGTAATCCTGGAAGAAATATCTATGGAAAGCTTCTTTGTCAATCTCTGAATAGATAGTTAACATCCAAGCTCAGATTCACATCCATGTGTTATAATTCTTAGTCCATTGTACCACCACTTCATGCTAAACTTTCAGTCAAGTCCAATTTCATCTGTCATCTGACAGATAGTTATTTTATACTTAATTACAATAAAGATCAAATCTTACTTGTATATGTTATTATATATGGATAGTTTCTGAAGAGAAGACCCATCAATCTAGGAACAACACTCCAGTTACAGGATGAAATAGCGTAGCAGAGATGTGAGCCGTTTAGTAAGTGCTATAAGCACAGGTGCGTGCACAGACACTACTGGAGGTGGGATAACCTCTAGGGACCAAACCAAGATAGATGCTACGTCTATGTATACGTATATCCACATGAATATCTCCTAAAAGAAGCAAGGGGTATTTTCATGAAAGTTTATTATAGAACTATAACTGACATTTGAAAAAACTACAATAAATTTTAAGTCTTTGCAACTCAAATTCCAGCTATTACATTGACTTTAAATTGCCCAGTAGTTGCTGCTCAATACATAAACTATGATATTATGTGTGTATTGTTCACTAAACATCTGTTATGGGTCAGGCATTGGGCTAGGTATTGGGAATACAAAACTGAAGTCAATACAGTTCTTAACTTCAAAGAACATATAATCAAGTAATAGGATGAGATGTATGTAAATAACTATGATATTATAAAATGATTAAATGTAGAAGACAAGTAGTACAGCCTGTGAAATGAGAGTTTTAAGGAGGAAGGGCTACCTACTTCGGTAGAAAAAGCAAGGAGAGTGAAGAAAGAAGAGATCAGGGAAGATTTTATGTAGGGAAAAAAGTAAGTAGAGACAGTGTGGCAAACCATTCTACACAAAGGACTTGGGCTTGGGTCCTTTGGATTAAGGTATAACATCTTTCTTAGACTAAAAAATGTTAATGTTTCACAATAGCAATGTAACTAGAACCATAATTTATCCACGAAGTGATTGGTCTTCCTTATAGTTCATCATATATTCATAAAATATGACAAACAGAATGAATTATGTATAGCATATATGTATATATGTGTATATGTATACACACACAACACCTATCATCCACACAATTTATAATTTAACAAGAAATGCCTAAAGGACTTAAAAGAATTGCTTCTAATTAGGCAATAGCCTAAGCATTACAGGGTAAAAGTCTTTGTGTTCAAGTCCTGGATGCTTTACCACAGTAATGACAGTTCAGGCTATTGTTATCGTCATTAACATTCATCAGTATCAGATGCCTCAAAATTATAAGCAGAACATTCCAACTTGGAGAATGCATAGCAATGTTAAAGAGTAAAACAGACTTAAACATACTTAAATTAACAT
Organism: Pseudochirops cupreus; assembly: GCA_028627135.1. Taxonomy (NCBI): domain Eukaryota; kingdom Metazoa; phylum Chordata; class Mammalia; order Diprotodontia; family Pseudocheiridae; genus Pseudochirops; species Pseudochirops cupreus. The sequence continues at coordinate 110,478,059 of CM053583.1, forward strand.
GTGTATAAAGAGAAGGAATTCCAATTCAAGCATATGTAATCCCTACGTTTATTTCACTTTTTTGCTTTATTTACATTTCTTCGAAGTCACTTCTATAAACACTTTCTGTCTCCCAAGCTTTCCCTTCTGCTTTAAGTGCTGAAGGGTTTTTTTTGTTGTTGCTGTTGGTGGTGGTGGTTAAATAAGGGGGATGACACAATTTTTTTCAATTTATTTTTTCTTCTTTTTGTTTTATTTGGACAAAAACTATCGATAAAACTTCACTGACAAAGAGAACTCCTGACGTAGAGATTCCTTATGCTAATGCGGTTTGAAAATTATCCTGAGTCTAATAGAATCACCTAGGATACTGAAAGGATAAAGTCACATAGAATGTATCATAGTCAGCACTTGTACCTAGATCTTCCTCAATCTGAGCCTAGATAGCTATCTTCTCCAGTACTGCCTCTCAGAATTTTTCAAATTAGAATGTATGTTTTTTTTAAATAAGTCTACTAATATGACATCTTCTAAGGATAAAGAATAACTTCACTAATTATTAACCAAGATCATACCAATAACTTTGCACATGAAAAATTGCATCCTATCATCAAGCAATTATGCCTAGAATCATAGGCAAAAGAGGAAATCCCTTATGTGGCAATGATTTCACCCTCCCAAGTACCTAGAGGATTCATTCACCTGCTCATCAATATCTGAAATTCCTTCAACAAACAATAAATGCTTTCAAGACACAATTATGTTTTGCCTTTGTCAAAAGTTTGTAATATCTCAATTTCAGTAAAAATTACTGATGTGCCAATATTTATTAGTCTGGTCTATGATTGACAATTACTGGTAGGGGCAGATAGGTGGTGTAGTGGATAAAGTGTCAGTCCTGGTGTCAGGAAGACTCATTCATCTTCCTGAGTTCAAATCCTTCCTATTTGTTTGACCCTGGGCAAATCACTTAACCCTATTTGCCTCAGTTTCCTTGTCTGTAAAATGAACTAGAGAAGGAAATGTCAAAGCACTCCAGTGCCCTTTGTCAAACAAGCTCCAAATGGGGTCATGAAGAATTGGACATGACTGAAAATGACTGAACAGGAACAAAATTCTATGATATTTAAGTGTTAAAATGTTTATTTTGTTTTCTTCTTAATGCCTTATTCCCCTTCTAAACCTTATAGTCCCATATTATTTAAAAGAAATTCCACCAAATGTCTCCTCCACAAAACTTCTGCAGTTTGGAGAATAACTGGAAAACATTACCTACAGAATCTATGATCCCAAAGTTGGAAGAAGCATCAGATGTCATCTATTTTAACCAACCCAAATAAAGATTATCTCTAAAAATACTCTTCAGTCAGCCTTTGCTTGAATACCTCCAGTGACAGAGAACCAATTACCTTCTATCCTTTTTGTAACTGTTGTTACAAAACAAGTTTTTGTCTTGCTATAATTGTTGAGGAATTTTCTCTTCACAAAGCTGAAATCTTCTATTTTTTTCAGCTTCTATCTATCACTACTAGTTCTGCCTTCTGGAGTCAGGAAAAATAAGTTTTACCCCTCATATTTAAAAGCTTTTCAAATATTCTCTCTCTTTCCCTTCTTCTCTCCCTGTTTCCACCCCTCCCTTCCGATCCTCCCTCTTTCTCTCTCTCTCTCTCTCTCTCTCTCTCTCTCTCTCTCTCTCTCTTTCTTGCCCCATATAAACAAAGTAGTTAAATAAATTTTTGGAGGGAGAGAGGGCCCTAGCAATTTAGGGGATCACACAAAGTTTTGAGCAGAAGACAGGGACTGAGTTACAAAACAAAGAAGCAGATAACACCATGAGGCAGAGAGAGTGAAGTAATGCATCCCCTCGCACCTCCCTACTCCCAAAGTATAAGCTCTTTGTGGACAAAGGACTGTTTTTTTGTCTTAACTTTCTATTCCCAGGACTTTGCAAAGTACCCTGCACATAGCAGATATTTGATAAAGGTATGCTGGATTAGACTGGCTTTCATTTCCCTTCACCTTTGCCTTGCCTTCCTGATTTTTGGAATTTTGATCAACACCTTAATTATAGACACACACTTCCTAATTTCTGATGTGACCCAGATTTTTTTTCCTTCTGTTTTGGCTCCAAACCACCTTTCCAACCTCAATTACCCCTCCTTCTACATGCTGCAATCTCCCCAAATCAGTCTTCTCTATGTTCTTAATTCATGATAAAACATCTCTAGTCTTCATGCCTTTCTGTTCTATGCCTGGAATGCATTACTTCTAACTAATGGAGTCCTTTTATAGGGTATAACTGAGTCACTATCTTTTGAGGAAAGCTTTTTCTGATTCCCCTAATTCCTAGAGCCCTCCCACACACAAAAAAAACATTGTATTTAATTACTTTGTGTATATGTATATATTTATAAAATCTATGTATTTAAATTATCTTTATACATAATTAAACAATAAATACTTATTAAGGACCCACTATGTGCTAGGTACTATGCTAAGCACCAGGGGTATAACAAGAGGTTAAGGAAACTCTGTTTCCTGAAGAAGCTTACAATCTTCTTGGGGGAGACATGCACATACATACATACATACACACACACACACATACACACACACATACGTATACATAAATAAAGATATATACAGAATAAATAGGAAGTAATTAACAAAAGGAAGGCACTAGAATTAAGAATGGTTGGGCAAGGATTCCAGTAAAAGAAAGGATTTTAGCTAAGACTTAAAGGAAGCTAGGAAGCTGCATTAAATTTCTATTTGCTCTGCTTAGTTTGATATATACTATATGCACTGCATATACTCTTCTATGTCTTCTCTAGTACATTGTGATTCCATTGTGAATAGGGTTTATGGGTAGCTCTACTGTCTTGAACAGTGTCTGGCACATATGAATCATTTATTCCATGCTTGTTAATTGGCTTTGTTACTCTCCAAGCTTCATGGCTGACTCATTTCTACAGGACTTTGTCTAACATGCCATATAAACTTCTCTACCCTGCAAGCTCACTCCATTCTAGACTCTTTCTCAAAGTGTAAGTGTCCTCTGTAACCTCTGTCCCTGTGGTCTCTCCCTCAGATTGGCTGGTTCCTCCTAGAATCTCCAATTTCAGGAAGAGGACACATTCATTCTTCTAAAGGCTGCACTGCTATCTTATTTCTGAAGGACTTTCTCTACTACACCAACCCCCCATCCTGGAGCCGGCTACCTTCACACACATACCCCACCATTACTTTTCAGCTCTCTACAAGGCGGTTTGGCTGGTATTAAAAGAAGGGAGAGCAGAGCTGGTATAGCTGGCCACGAAGGAAGCTGATTTGAATGTTGTGGTACAGTTTGTTTACATGCCTAGTCCATGGCTACTACCCTAAGCAGAAAGCGCTTCTCTGGATCTATTTTTAGAGGGTTTTTTATGTCTCATTTTCAGTTCCCACAGTTTACTGAAGATTTAAATAAAATATTAGGCATTTTTAAGATAGAGTCTAACATTTTATTTAGATCTTCAGTAAATTGTTAGAATTGAGAACTGGACATACATAAGATATGTGATGCCTTCTGCCATTAGAATGTAAGTTTCTTATAAGCACTTAATAAATTCTTGTTGACTAGCTCTCTTGGTTCACTTAGTTGACAAAAGCTATCTTGTATTCCTGAAGTCCCTAGACACTACATCTTGACCTACTAACTAATAGATGTTTGGTTCACTTCTGTTCTCCTCACTGGAAAATGCTCATTCACTGGTTTTCTGGCCCTGGAATTGTGAACATTGTCAATTATTTCCTGACAATACAAATATTTTTTGATGATGATGATGATGGATACTGGGCCAGTAAAATCCCGTTTTCTATCTTTAAAAAATCTTTGTTTAATCTCAATCAATAAGTAAATGATACTTTAAAAAATTTAACAGAAGACAGTTTCCCCATTCTAATAGTAGGTTTTAAAAAAATAAAATAAGAGTAATTATTAGTAGTGTCTTCAAGCAGCCTTGTGGAACAGGATTATGCATTTGTCAAGGGAAACTACTGTCAGTTGTTAAAACATTCCTATTCAAGCAGCACAGATAAAATAAACTCACTTTAATCTTCTTGAAGAATTCTGCAACAGGAAGAGAAAAAAACACCTTTTAACTCTCAATGTTACATTTTATAAACAATTCTTTACTTCTTTAGTGTTTTAATTGATAAGTCTATGTACTTCTTCCATGATTTAATAAAGGTGCTCTTAAATACCATAGTTGTGCTCTGAGTAGGTGGGTTGCTAAGGTCAGTTAAAAGGCTTTACCTCAAATGCCTGAAAGGTTAACCCAACATTGTAGTTCTCTGAAGCTATTATTTTCCACACACATTCTTTCATGGGTCTGTAGTCATCAGGATAATTAGGAGACTGGATCTGGCCTTCGTTTTTATGGATCTCACCACCACAGATTGCTGATAAAAGCAAAGAATTCAATCTTAGCAATGTTGAATGCTCAAAATACACTTTCACTTATGTCTAAAAAAGTGATATTTTGTGAAAGTTCCTGGAGATGAGTAAATATCAAATGAAAATTATATACATAGGTAACTAATAATGCTACAAATATTCAGTCCTTCATAAACTGGTCCAATCTATCCTTCCAGGTTTATTACCAACTACTTCCCCTCACGTACTCTTCAGTTCAGTCAAATTGGTATTCTTGCTATTCTTCATACATGACCAACCAATTTTCCAATCTCTGCCTTTGTAAAGACCAGGGGTGGGAAACATGTGGCCTTAAGATCACATGTGACCCTCTTGGTCCATATGTACAGCCTATTGTTTGAATCTACATTTTATAGAACAAGTCCTTTTATTTTTATTAACACATTTTTGTGCATCTTTTATATTTTATTTTATTTTATTGTTAAAATCAACATATTTAAAATACAAAAGAATAATATAAGTTTCAGTGAAATAATCCTCCTAGATTGACTGGCACAATTAGAACATTAGTAAGCCATGAGGGCTAAATCGATAGATGCTAAAATCATTATTTAGTTCTAACTTCCCCTGCCTGACTGGCACCCCTAAAAGATGAGACTGGTTGGTGAGAATTTATGGGGGTCGAATACACCAGTCTGTTATCAGTTTTTGACAATGGCGCATTGTGTTTCTATCTGAAGTGGAACTTGTGAGTAGTTGCACAGCTCGACAGTATGTTTTAATTCTGTTGTTTTAACAGTCCATCATGTCAAAGAAGACCAAGAGAACACAGAAGGAAGAAAACAGATTTTTAAAAATAAGGATTGGGAATTGCAATATTATCTTGTTTCTATTAAAGCTAAGATGATTTGCTTGTTTTATGATATTGCAATATTAACATTAAAGAAATTCAATGCTCATCAGCATTATATCACTCATATGTATAACAATATTTTAAATTAGAGGAAGAGGTGCAAAAGAAATTAAAAGATGAAAAGTGAAAGTAAAGACAATTCTTTCAAGCAGCAATAAGACCTGGAAATAAAGTCACTGAAGCAACTTATAAAGTAGCTCATACACTTGGGAATAAAGGGAAGCCAATCAGTGATGAAGAAATTATGAAAGAATTCATTGTTCAAGTTGTAGGATGCTTAGACCCTGATAATGTTTCAGAGTACAAACAACTGCTTCTTTCAATGAGAAGTATGCCTGATTGGCAGCACAAATTAGCCTTCAACTTAACAGAAGAACTACATGCAATACTTCAGAAGAAAAATAAACATATTATTTCATCACATTGGATGAATAAACTGATACTATTGACTTGGTGGAGGTTTTACACTTCATTCAGGTCATATCACAAGATTTTCTTTGCTACAAAGAGTTATTCACTTTGGGCAGACTTGCAAACAGAACATGAGGAGTAGATATCTTCAACAACTTTGAGATAAATGTAGTTTAGTTGAAATAAATTTGGTAAATTTAGTAAGTGTATGTACAGACAGTGTACCTTCCATGACAAGAAAACATGAAGGGTTTATTGCATAGATAAAAGAAAGAATTAACAGATCCAAATGCTTTCATTTCTATTCTCTGTGCTAAAGCTACAATTTTAAGTGAGACTTTATAAGTTAAAAGTATTATTAACTGTATTCATGCAAATGCAATACAGTATCATCAGTTTTGTAACATACTAGAGGTGAACAATGAGGTATTCAATGTGGATTTGCTATACCATTCTAAAGTGTGTTGGCTATCAGAGAGAGATGTTAGTCAAAATTTCTTCTCTGTGAGAACAGATAGTTAAATTTTATGAAGAACAGAATCAGCAATGTGAATTATTGAAATATTTCTAAAGGAATGCTGCATTTCTGTGTGATACCATGTCAATCAAAACAACTCAAATATTTCTTTGCAAGGTGAAACTAAGTCTATATAAGATATGTGGCAAAAAAAACCACAAGCATTTCAAAAAAGCACTAGTTCTTCAAAAGGAAATTTTGGATGAACATTTTCTCTAGTAGCAAAGGTCACTGATGAGCAGGATGATATATGTGAACCATTTGAAGAATACACAGCTATTATAGACCTATAAATTAGAGAATACAAATGTCCGTTGACTTTGAAAATCACAACATCACACAAATTAGCATTTTAGGCTCACCTAGTTGATATCACCAAGGCACCTAAAGAACTATAGGTACTAAAAACTACAAATGGAATTGATTGAGCGCTCAGTGAATTTTATTTTAAAGTCATTGTTTGATGCTAAGTAAGATCCAAATGGAAGATGGGAGAGTAAATGCATGGACTCATCTAAGCTCTCCTTCAATCCCTTCCAAATACCTTTAAAACATGGCTCTAAACAAATTCTAAAGCGGGAGAATCCACAAAAAGACAGAGGGAAACAAATTTCCAAGCCAAGACAACTTGGAAAGTCAGCAGGAAAGATGTGTCGCAGCAAGGGGAGAGGAGTGCAGTCCAGCACAGGCCATGCAGAGTGGGATCCAGCAAATGTGGAACAGTCCTTGGAGAGACTGAGTCACTGAGAGGCAACACCAAAAACAACTTATAAAGTCAGTAGGAAAGTTCTGTGGCACCTGGGTGAGAGTGGAGTGCAGTCCAACATACCAACATAGCCCTAGCCCTAGAAAACTAGGAGCAGACCTTGGGAGTGACTGAAACAGAAGCAGCAGTGGCAACAGCTACTTCCAGAGCTCTCAGACCACAGACAGCAAGGCGGTCAAACAATTGATAAAAAGGAAATTGCAAGGGTTTTTCTGCTAGAAGTGAGATGGGACTGTTGCTTTACCTATACTCAGATCTGGGTCACAGTCCTGGATGGAAGTCCCAAGGGGAAGAGGAGCACTAATATAGCAGAGCATGTGGCCACAGTGGAGGAGCCACTTTCCTCACATTCCGGGACAGAAAAGAGTATTTGTGGTCACTCACACACCAGAGCACAGGCCAAGAGAGAAGTAAACACCTCTTAGATTGTATCACCTTGAAAGAACTGAAAACTTACAGGTCCCTAGAAGTATCTCTGAAAGCAACAGTGCAAAACTCCTGAAGCTTGGGATGGTGTGCCCTCCACCCAGGAAGCATAGCTCTACTTTAACAAACAGTTAAAAGTCTAGTAATAAATCATGAAAATGAGCAAAGAGTAGAAAAATCTCTGAGTACTGAAAGTTACTATGGCGCCAAGGAACATCAAAAGTCACCCTCAAACCAAAAAACAAAGTCAAAGCTCCTATATCCAAACCTTCCAAGAAAAATATGAATTAGTGTCAGGCCAGGGAAGAACTTGAAAAGCATTTTGATAATGAAGTAAGAGAACTAGGAGAAAAATTGGGAAAAGAAATGAGAGTGATACAAGAAAATCATGAGAAAAAAGCCAGGAGATTGGTAAAGGAGATGGAGAAAACACCAAAGAAAATAACACCCTAAGAAATAGACTAGGCCAAATGGCAAAAAAGATCCAACAAGCCAATGAGGAAAAGAATGCCTCAAAAAGTAAAACTGGCTAAATGGAAAAGGAAGTCTAATATATCATTGAAGAAATTTTTAAAATTAAAAATTAGAATGGAGCAAATGGAAGCTAATGACTTCATGAAAAATCAAGAAACAATAAAACAAAACAAAAACATTTTTTCATTCTTTTATGAAAAAATAGAAGATAATATGAAATTTCTCATTGGAAAAGCATGCAACCTTATTTGATTACAGCTAAATGTGGATGTGACCATTCAACATGAAAAGGTTCCCTATCCCTGGCATATACTGTGCCCGATATTTGGAATGCATTCTTTCCTCATCTCTCCTTTTCAGAATCACTAGGTTCTTACAAAATTAAACTAAAGGCCTACCTATATGAAGCATTTCTTGGTCTCTTAGCTGCTACTGCTTCTAGCTATGAAAAAATAACCTTGGGTGAGTGTGGATGTATGGTGTGAAGATACTATACACATATATGGATAAATGTATGTATAAACATGTGTGTACACATATGCATTTTGTATACACTTGTAAGTGTTCATACAGTTTCATTCAACATAATAGATGTTCCTTGAGGACAGGAACTGTTTCAGATACAACTTTATCTTCCCAGGCACGTTACTCTATTGATATAGACACAAAGGTGTTTAACTCCTTTCTTGGAGGATTCTAAACAGTCTACAAAACTCCTATGGATGACAGGATCAAGATTAAAATTTAACTGGTATTTGACAAAATAAAGAAAAATACAACAAAAATGATGGTAACTTGTAGTTTTCAAAGTTAATATGCAGTTAGCAAGGGATCTGTTTCTATTTGAATGTGAGACCATTGGTGTAGGGAACTCAAAAAGGAAGCTCCCTGATTTAGGGAAAACCAACAATTCTTCGGCAACTTACACTATTACAGACTTGCCTGGGGAACTGAAAAGTTAAGAGATCTGCCCTGGGTCACAAAAACAGTAAGGATCGGAGGCAGAATTTAAAATCAAATCTCCAGATCCTAAGACCAGCAGAGCCTCTATCCATCACAGCACACTCTGTCTCTAGGAACTTCTCTCTTAAACATTTTTTTTTATCTTTTACTAGTCAGCATTTACTTATTAATAATTCAATATAGATACATATATGGAAACATACATACATACATAGCAGAGCTATGAATTTGTCCACCACTTCAGGAAAGTAATTTGGCACTCCACCCTGACAGTTAGTAACTTATGTGCACCCTTTGAATTAACTAGAGACAGAGATTTTTTTTTAAGGAGCTATATGTACAAAAATATTGTAGCAACTCTTTTCATCATATCCCTAAATTGGATATGAATGCAATGTAATATTATTGTGTCAGAGGAAATGATGAAATGGACAATTTTAGAGGAAATTGGTAAAATCTATTTTTTTAGAAAATAATTTTTATTTTTATAATTATAATCATTTTTATAAAGCATACAAGTAGCCTGATTGAGGCAGGTACATAGTGTGCTGTACTTGTACACAGCAAGAGCTGGGTTTGAATTAGTCCTCTGACAAATACAAGCTTTGTGATTTTTCAGCAAGACACTTTCAACCATTGTGCACCTCAAGCAACACCTTAGAACTGTCCCTTGTCATATACAGTTTGTGATCTTTATTGGTAGGAGTTCCACATGCTGATTAATCACAGATGTTCCCAGTGTTTAATCAAGTGGTAGGATTTGGTTTTCTGTGGTTTTGGTTTTTAGTTATAGGCTATTATATTTGGTTATAAGCTATTATTAATCTGATTCTGTTACTTTCCACCTATTCTACTATGGACATGTTACCTCTCTGACCTTGGTTTTCTTTTTTAAATTAACTTTTGTGTTTATTTTTAGTTTACATCATTCATTTCCACAAGATTTTGAGTTACAAGTTTTCTCTCCATCTTTCCCCTACCCAACACCCCAAAACAGTGATCCCATTGAATACCCCCTCCCACAATCTGCTCTGTCCTATATCCTCCTCCATCCCCGCTCTGACTTTCTGGTAGGGCAAGATGGATCTCCATACCCCAGTGCCTGTATATCTTATTTCCCAGTTGCATGTAAATAATAATAATAATAATAATAATAATAATAATAATAATGATAATAATAATTTTTTAGACCATTTGATTTTAAAACTTTAAATTCTAGATTCTTTCCCTTCCTCCCTCCTCTCCCACCCTTACAGGGAAGATAAGCAGTTCACTATAGGTTGTACATGTGTAGTTACCTGTTATGGGAATCTGAAGATCTTCTCTGCCCCTAGGCCCTTTGATAGGATTAAAGAGAGAACCTTCCCTGATTTGAAAATATACTCTGCCCCCTAACAGGCTGAATGTGGTCACATGGAGCCTGTGGTGGAAAGCTTGTTCTTCAGGAATGCCCACACCTTATTTGTGATTGGGCAGTGGGTCAAGAGGGTTGTGACATTCTCTGATCTAGGAGGCGGCTATATATACCCTGAAGTGAGTTTTTGCCTTGGGGCTCACTTTGGAAAGAGTTGTGTGATTTGGCCATACAAGATTCTGCAAAGCAGTTGAACCCCTCAGCTTTGAAAACCCAGGTGTTAGTGCTTCCCTCTCTGGTAACTAACTAGGTATGGATGTAATGGTCAGACAGCTGGAAGCCAGTCTGCTGATCTGTTCCCTTGTCTGCTTGTAACTTCTGTTTGTATTCTGTGAAGTTGAGGGTGTTGACTTTTTCCCCTGAACTAAGTAAACGATAAATGTTTGATTGATTAATGTAAGATTGTTAACCCATTTTGAGTTGCTTTCCTTTAGAAAAGCAGATCTAAGAACTTGTGCTAGCAGACATCCTGGGTTTGCTAGGGTGCTTGCTGCTACATTATGCAAAACATTTCCATAGTGGATCTATTGTGAAAGACTGGCTATATTTCTCTCCATCCTATCCCCACCCCCAACTTGTTCTATTCTCTACTTTGTCCCTGTCCCTTTACAAAAGTGCATGCTTCTCACTACCTTCCCCCCCAATCTGCCCTCCTCTCCATTACCTCCCCCTATTCTCTTCCCCCTTACTCTCCTGCAGGGCAAGATACCCAATTTAGTGTGTATGTCATTCCCTCCCTAAGCGAAATTCAATGAGGGTAAGGTTGACCCATTCCTTTTTGCTTTCCTGTTCTTCCCCTCCATTATAACAGTTTTCCCTTGCCTCTTCTATATGAGATAATTTACCCCATTCTGTGTCTCCCTGTCTCCTCTCATTATATTCCTCTCTCACCTCTCAATTTCACCTTTTAAATATCATCCCTTCCTATTCAGTTGATTCTGTACTCTCTGTCTATGTATACCTGTACACATATATACACACACTCACATATGTATTCATATGCATATATTCTCTCCTATATAGACATATATGTATATATACATATATATCTACATTTATATTCCCTTCAACTATCCTCATACTGAGAAAAGTTTCATAAGTTACAATTATCGTTTTTCCATGTAGGCATGTAAATAGTTCAACTTTGATAAATTCCTTATGATTTTTTTCTCCTGTTTACCTTCTCATGCTTCTCTTGCTTCTTATATTTGAATGTCAAATTTTCTATTC
>CM053583.1:110490068-110500672 GCA_028627135.1 Pseudochirops cupreus
AAAGTGACATAGGAGAGAATAGACTGGGGGAGGGGGGAAACACTGGGATGGCTGTTTTGGGGTGGTGGGCGGGGGAAAGACGGGGAGAAAATATGTAACTCAAAAAAAATTTAATAAAATAAATTAAAAAAAAAAAGAAGAGATATCATACTCTATATGTTATCCAATGTAAAAAAATAAATGGAATCAATCCCTTAACTCTACTATATAGGAGACCTTGGCTCTATGCAATTGTAGATTCCCATTAATTAAACAGAGTAAGGACAGAGGTTCAGAGATTCCATAGACAGATAGACTAAGAAAGAGAAAGACAGACAGATAGTGATATAAGGTAAGAATCTGGCCTAGTGAAGAGAGTACATTTAAAACACAGATCCAAAAAGGTTATTTAATATTTGTTCGACATTCTAAATAGGACAAAGTTCTGTGATTACCAAAACTGTAATAACACTGAATCGTTTATTTTTATAACATCAAGAATCCCATACAATCCATAAAAGGGATAGGGAAGCAGACTCTTGACTGATTTGTGCTAGGTTATCCTCAAACAAATCAAAAAATTACAATTAATTTATTGCCATCTCTGCTGTTATGAAATGCAGTGATCTGACACAAAAGGGGAAATATTCTTGATATTTTTCTAAAAATTTTGGTTTAGAGACAGATTACTTGATTTTGAGTGAGTTGTGCCCATATGTTATATTACATGTACATAGAAATCACATGTATAAACAAGTATATATTTATAAAGCCTCTCCACACAATACTTAAGCACTCTGACTCTGTCAGAGAAATTTTCTCATACTAATGTCTCAAAATCTTGATGTTTAAAGGTCATGTACCCTTTCTGAATGCCTTCTGAAATTCCATTAAGTAGGAAGTGAATTATTAGAAGATATGATTCTTTAATTAAGCCTTACAACAAAAATCACCATAAACACTGAAAAAAGCTGAAGTCATTTCATCAAGTTTACAGGAGCTAATAGGTTTAAAATTGAAATCAAGTCTTTCTAGCTAAAGGAACAAATTAAGTATTAGAAAAATGTTTCCCAGGTTTAAGGAAAATTTCTATTCTCATACAATTTCTTGTAAAATATAATTTTATGAGTGATTTGTAGATTAGTTATAAACGTTTAAAAATACTATCTGAAGCACACAGTAGTATATAATTAGGTTGCAAAACAATTTATAAAATACATTTTTGTATTTACTGAACACAAAACACCTGATTCTCTCTCTCTCTCTCTCTCTCTCTCTCTCTCTCTCTCTCTCTCTCTCTCTCTCCCCCCATCCCGTTTCCCATCCCACTCTTCTTTTACACCCTCACCCCACCTCATACACACCCTTCTCCGTTTTTCAGTGTAGAAAGCATTGAAGAAAAAATTTAAAACTCCTAAAGCTTTTAGTAGTTTTTAAGTACTTTAATATTTAAAATCAAAATTTTTCTTTTGTTTCATCTCAATCATTGTAAACATAAGTTCCACCACTCTAAATGATACATTCTGATTGTTATATTAAAACATTAAGAGCCTGTAATTTCACCCCGATGAAAAATACCAGAGAGAATTTATATGGTGATATGAAACAAATCCTTCTCTTCCTAGATGGCTAATATCCCTTTTAAACCTCCAATATAGATAAAGTTGGCTTCAACTCCCTCTGGGAAATAATGATTGAAACAATCTCTTCCCACTGTCCTGAGGCTTCTGGTACAGAGCCCATATTACCAGACTCTGGGCTTGAAACAACCAACTTTTCCCTTGGCAATCACCAAATAGCTGTGGCTACTTTTGAGTCCATTTTTTGCATTATGAATTTTCTTACATGGCAAATGAATTGAAAATGAGCACCTTGAGAACCAGGCAGCTGGACTCTCATCTTTGCTATTAACTGGAGAAAAGTTAAAAAAAAAAAAAAAAAAACCAACAACAACCAAAAAAAAAAAAAAACCCATTAGACGGTTCAGGAAATGGCAAGCTTTGTAACAGTGGAAAGAGCTTCAAGATCATGGTGAGAAGGATCTTTATATATAATATAGACCAAGGGTGGGGTAACTTTTCATGGTGGAAGGTCACATTAATATTTAGCTCTAATCAAATAAGACCACATTCAAGAAACTTCAATTATATATACTTAAAAGCATTCATGATTTTGTAAAAATTTAACTACTATGTACTTAATAATTTCAAAAAATGAAAAATATTTGTTAATTTTAAAGTTAACTAACCTTTTATTGACTTTGTTGTGTCTGCTTTTTGTTGGAAGGCACGTGAATATTTGATTGCAGAATGGAAGTCCCCAATTTGAGCTGACCCTCTAGATGGCTATCAGTCATTTGTGGCCTTAATAGCATATTGATTTGGGTTAAGTAGGAGAATGTAGATTTGCAGCAATAAGTGGTTGAAGAGCAGGAAAGCATCTTTCAGGCATGTTGCCAAAGGCATGATTATTCTACTGCACTTTTCCATATTTCAAGTGAATCTTTCTTAGCATCAAACAATGACTTTAGCATGTCATTTACTGAGAACTCAATCAAGTCTATCTGTAGCTCTTTAGGTGCTTTGGTGATATCAACAAGGAGAGGCTGAAATGCTCATGATTCTGAAAGTGATGTCATGATTCTCAAAGTCAGTGGACCTTTCATTGTATTCTCCAAATATTAGGTCTATAACAGCTGTGTATTCTTCAGATGATTCACATAAAACATCCTACTCATCAATGACTTTTGCTAACTTGGGGAAATGTTCATCTGAAATTTCCTTTCAAAGAACAAGTGTTTTGAAAAAAGAAACCTTTTTCAAAATGTTTGGGTTTTTTTTTTTTTGCCACATATCATATATATATATACTTAGTTTCACCTTGCAAAGAAATATTCAAGTTGTTTTGATTTGACATGATATCACACAGAAATGTAGTATTCCTATAGAAATTTTCTTTCAATAATTTACACTGCTGATTCTGTTTTTCAAAAAATTTAACTATCTGTTTTCGCAGAGATAAAATTTTTGGAACTCCGGTCCCTGTGAAAGCCAATACACTTTAGAATAACATGGCAAATTCACACTGAATACCTCATAGTTCAACTTTAGCATGTCATGAAACTGACAATGCTGTGTTGCATTTGCATGAATATGGTTAACAATGCTTTTAACTTGTTGCAAAGCATCACTTACAATAGTATCTTTAGGACAGAAATCTTGCTGATACAATGCTGATACAATGAAAAGAAATGAAAGCCTTTAGATCTGTTAATTTTTTTTATCTGTGCAATAAATTCTTCGTGTTTTCCTGTCATGAAAGGTGTACCATCTAAACATAAACTCATTAAATTCACCAAATTCAATCTGACTTCACTTGAAAGTTGTTGAGGACTCCCCAAGTTCTATTTGCAAGAGTGCCCAAAGCAAGTTAACTCTTTGTAGCAAAGAAAATCCTCTGTTTTGACCCAAATGAAGTATAAAATATGCACCAAGTTGATTGATCCAAAGCGTTTAATATATATTTTTCTTCTGAAGCACTGTATGAAGTTATTCTGTTAAGTTGAAGGATAATATTCATGCTGCCAAACAGTTATGGTTCTCCTTGAAAGAGGCATTTGTACTTTGAAACATTATTGGCATCTAAGCATCCTACAACTTCAACAGTGCATTCTTTCACAATTTCTTCATCACTGAATGGCTTTCCTTTTTTCCCTGAGTATATATGCTACTTTCTAAATTGCTTCAGTGGCATTGTTTCCAAGTCTTATTGCTGCTTGAAAGAATTGTCTTTGCTTTTGCTTTTCATTTTTTAATTTCTGCAACAAAACGATTCATCCTTCTCCCTCTAATTTAAAATATTTGTGGTCCTTATGAGTGTTATAATACTGATGAGCACTGAATTTCTCTAATGTTGATATTGCACTACCACAAAACAAATCATCTTATCTTTAGCAAAAACAACATAATATTGCAATTCCCAATCCTCATTAAAACATCTACTTTCTTACTTCAGCGTTCTCTTGGTCTTTTTTGACATGATGAGCTGTAAAGCAGACAGAATTAAAAAATACTGTCGAGCTGTGCAACTATTCACAAACTCCACTTCAAACAAAAATACAGTACACTGTTGTCAAAAGCTGAAAAAAAAGATGAGCATACTCAACTCCCAAGTTCTTGCCAAACAGCCTCATGTGGTAGAGGTGCCAATCAGGCAGGGGAAAAGCTAGGACTAATAATTAGTGTAGTAGCCATCAATTTAGCCCCTATTGCTTACTAATATTCTAACTGTGCCAGTCCATCTGGGAGGATTATTTCATTGAAACTTATTTTATCCTTGGGTATTTTGAATATGTTCATTTTAAAAAAAAAGAATAAAAACATAAAAGATGAGCAATAATCTATTAATAAATTTTCTTAATTTTGTAAAATTTGGACTCATTCAAAAGGCTGCAATTAAGTGACCTAGAAGGTCACATGTGGTCTTAAGGCCATTCCCCACTGCAATATAGACTATTTCCCAAAGAATAGGAGCAATTATCAGCATGGAAAACTTCACTAAAATATCCTCAAACCAACACTGATGCTGTGAGGTCAGCTTTCTATACACTTCACATGGTATAACAAAGACATCACTTTATGTGTCCACATAAATATGTATGTGGATATGTAAGACTTTGAGATGGTGTGTAATTTATGATTTATTTAATAGTATTTCTAAAATACTATTGTATTTAGTACTACAATATTTAATGATATTTTGATATTACTGCCTTTGATGTTATTATATTTAATCAATACTGTTGTCTATAATAATATGTCCAAATATTATTCTAATTTCTTGGAAATTTTCCTCGCTATTAATTAACTTTCTTTAGTTTTTAATGTGCTCTGAAGAAATGAAAATATCTCTCTATACTATTTTCTATCTCTATGCATATTTTTAAAGAAATTAGCTACTTAATGCATTTCATCAAACAATTTACCACCACACAGTAATGTGCTCTGCACTGTTCTGCTCTCAGAGTACCTGCTTCTAATGACTCAAATCCTACTTCTTTGTTGATTCTAATCTACTATGATTAGGCCATAGGATATAACCAAACTTCTTAAAAATTATATGTTAAGAAGTGGTCTAAATGGGCACTTAATGAGTAAAGAGAGTATGAGGAGTTTTTGGTAGATACTTCAGATAATCAGAGATCTTTTTCATCTCTAGGTACTGATTTGTCATCCAGAAATTGGGAGTTTTACAATATCAAATTCACAATAAGTGGGATAGTAACATAATATTCTTAAAGGGGATTTGGGGTCTTTGGATCCTCAACAAATAGCAGATATCCTTGATAATCTATATGAGCCAACAAATATGTCTCTTTTATGGCTCTTAAAACCTTTATATGCTCATTCTTCAACCTATTTTAGGGAAGTTATTATTTAGAATGGGAAAAAAGGCATAGTACATTCAAATACTCTCCACTTCTGAGAACCATGGAAAACTAAAAATAACTTGACATCAGGTATAGTCTTAAGGCTGTGAAAGGCTGAAAGATATTTAACATAAAACCAACAAATCTTAAACAACATTTTTTACATGACACAGTAATAAACTAAGAACATGGCTACTATTTGCAGTTTCCATGATTCTAGATTGGTTCCAAAGCTGGGTAATTTAGTAAGGTGGTATTTATAAAAAGTTAAAAGTCCATTTATTTATTTATTTTAGGTTTGCAGCGTTCAGTTCCATGAGCTTTTGATTTCCAAATTTTTTTTCCTATCCCATCCCTCCCCCTTCCCCAAGATGGCATGCGATCTGCTATAGGCTCTACATATACATTCACATTAAATACATTTTCACATTAGGCATGTTGCAAAAAATAATTATAATATTATCATATTAATATTAAGTTTATATTATTATATTTTATATGTTAATATAATAATAAATTGATATAATATATTTGTATTTATGCTTCAAATAATATTATATTAATATTAGAAGTATGAGTGAAAGAAGTGAAAACTTCTCAGACTATACTCTAAAATCTAGTAAGGCTTTTCATGGGAAACAGGCCCAAGTTCCCCTTCACCGGAAATCACATGATTTACAAGGACTCAAAACTCAGAGCGTCAAGGAGTCACCCCTCTCCTCAGTGACACCTCAGCATAAAATATGCCAAATAAGGACAGAATTGCTTTCTCAAACGTACATTGTGTGGTCTACTGTGTCTTTGTTCTGATACTTGAGGTAGATTGCCACACTTGGGTTGTGAACCTGACTTCTAGCCAATGGAAGAAAAGGGTCAGAAGGGGCGTGGGGGAAAATTCCATGTTAGGGCTTTATAACTTCACCATTTCCTTTTGTAAATTGCTTCTCCTCCCTGACCATTTGTCAGGAGAGTGGCCCTCTCTCAAGATCGTAACAAACCATTCTTTTCTGTTCCCTACCTTGAGAAGCCTCTGAGTATTATTTGGGTAAGGATCTCTGTTGCACCCAGTTTTGGGGTGCACACAATTATAATCAATGAACCACAGGAAAGAAGAAATGAAACTAAACAAAACAAAATGAAAGAGAGAGAGCAAATAGTATGCTTCAATCTGTATTCAGATTCTGTCATTCTTTCTCTACGTGAACAGCCTTTTCCATCATAAAGCTTTTGGAGTTGTCTTAGAACTTTGCATTGCTGAGAAGAATCAAGTCTATAGTTTAGTCAGTCATCACAGATACAATGTATGTGTAATTGTGTACAATGTTCTCCTAGTTCTGCTCCCCTTGCCAAATATCAGTTCATCTAAGTTTTTCCAGGTTTTACTGATCCATCTTCTCATCACTTCTTGTAGCACAATAGTATTACACTACATTCATATACCACCAACGCTTCAGCCATTCCCAAACTGATGGGCACCCCCTCAATTTCTAGTTCTCTCCCACCACAAAAAGAGCTGCCATAAATATTGTAGTACATGTGGGTTATTTTCCCTTTTTTTTATGATCTTTTTGGGATACAGCCTTAGAAGTGGCATTGCTTGGTGAAAGGGTATGCACATTTTTGAAGCCCTTGGGGTATAGTTCTAAATTGTTCTCCACAACTCTGTCAACAATGCATTAGTGTTTCCCAAGCATTTATAATTTTCCTGTTTTGCCATGTGCACCAATCTGATAGATGTGATGCTATACTTAAGGGGTGATTTGATTTGCCTTTCTCTAATCAATAGTGATTTAGAGAATTTTTCATATGACTATAGAGAGCTTTAATTTCTTCTTCTGAAAACTGCATGTTCAGATCCTTGGACCATTTATCACTTGGGGAATGATTTGTATTCTTATAAATTTGACTCATTTCTCCATATATTTTAGAAATGAGGCCATTATCAGAGACACAGGTCATAGAAATTCTTTCCCAGTTTTCTGCTTCTCACCTAATCCTGGTTGCACTGGCTTTGTTTTTGCAAAAACTTTTCAATTTAATGTAATCAGAATGATTTTGCATTTTGTAATGTTCTCTACTTCTTGTTTGGTAATAAATTCTTCCATTCTCCATAAATCTGACAAGTATACTATCCCTTGATATGCCAATCTACTTATAGTATCAGCCTTTATATCTAAATCATGTATTCATTTGAAATTTATTTTTGTATACAGTGTAAATTATGTCCAGTTTTTGCCATACTATTTTTTGAGCTTTCCAAGCAGTTTTTGTCAAATAGTGAGTTCTTATCCCAGAAGTCAGGGTCTTTGGGATTATCAAATAGTAGATTACTATAGTCATTAACTGCTTTGTCTTGTGTACCTAATCTATTCCACTAGTGCCAAGCAGTTTTGATGATCGCTGCTTTATAGTGCAATTCTTTTCTTTCCCTTGATATTCAGAACTTTTATTCTTCCAGATGAATCTTGTTACTGTTTTTTCTAGATCTACAAAATAATTTTTGGTAGTTTGGTTTGGCACTGAATAAGTAAATTATTTTAGGGAGAATTGTTATTTTTATTATACTAACTTGGTCTACCCATGAGAAATTAATGTTTTTCCAATTATTTAGATCTGACTTTACTTACGAGACAAAATCTTTGTAATTGTGTTCATATAGTTCCTGGGTTTGTTTTGGCAGGTACAATCCAAAATATTTGATAATGTTTACAGTAACTTTAAATGGAATTTCTCTATCTCTTACTGTTGGATTTTGTTAGCAACATATAGAAATGCTAAGGATTGATGAGGGTTAATTTTATATCCTATAACTTTGCTAAAGTTATTCATTATATCAAGTAGTTTTTTTTTTAACTTGAGTCTCTAGGATTCTCTAAGAATATCATCATACCATCTGCAAAGAGTGAAAGCTTGTTTCTTCTTTGCCTATTCTATTTCCTTCATTTTCTTTTTCTTCTCTTACTGCTAAAGCTAACATTTCTAGTACAATAGTGAATAACAGTAGGGTTAATGGGCATCCTTATTTCACCCCTGATCTTGGTGAAAATTCTTCTAGCTTATACCTATTACAAATAATACTTGGTCATGGTTTTTGGAAGATGCTACTCATCATTTTAAGGAAGACTCCATTTATTCCTATGCTCTCTAGGATTTTTAATAGGAACGGGTGTTACATTTTGTCAAAAAGCTTTTTCTGCATCTATTGAGAAAACCATATGGTTGACTTCTGTTAATTTTATTTTTGATATGATCAATTATGCTGATAATTTTCTTAATACTGAACCAACCCTACATTTGTGTAAAAAATTCTAGGTGGTCTTTGTATAATATTATCATAATAAATTGCTGTATCTTTGCTAATATTTTATGCAAAATCTTTTAATCTATATTAATTAGGGAAATTGGTCTTTAATTTTCTTTCTCTGTTTTGGCTCTTCCCAGTTTAGGTATAAGTACCATATTTGTATAATAAAAGGAATTTGGTAGGATTCCTTCTTCACTTATTTTCCTAGAGTTCACTTGTAAATACATCTGACCCTGAAGATTTTTCCCTAGGAAATTCACTGATGTTTTTATGCCCTAGGTACATGGGCAATTTTTGTGCCATATACTACCAAGAAAAAAGTATATTCCTTTCTCTCCCCATTCAGTTTTCTCCAGAGGTCTACCATATCTCACTTTTCTAAAATTCTATTCACCTCCTTAACTTCTTTCTTGTTTATTTGGTGGTTAGATTTATCTTGTTTAAACAAGGGGAAGTTGAGTTCCCCCACTAGTGTAGTTTTGCTGTCTATTTCTTCCTGTAATGTCCTTAAAATCTGCTCTAAAAATTTGGATGCTAAACCACTTGGTTCATATATGTTTAGTAATGACATTGCTTCAGCAGGATATAGTTTCCATTCCCATCTCTTTTAATTAGATCTATTTTTGCTTTGTCTAAGATCAGAATTGCTACTCCTGCTTTTTTTTTTTTACTTCAGCTGAAGCATAATATATTCTGCTCTAGTATCTTACCATTACTCTGTCTTTATCCCTCTGTTTCAAATGTATTAACAACATATTGTAGGATTATAGTAGGTTTTTGGGGGGGGGTATTTATTTTTTATTGATTTGTTTATTTACTTTTAGTTTACAAGATTCAGTTCCACAATCCCTTGAGTTTCAAATTTTCTCCCCTTTCTCCCAACCCAACCCACCATGGCGGCATGCAATCAAGTATAGGATCTGCAAATACTTTCACATTAGAAATTAGTCCGGTTATAAAGAGTTGTAACTGATGGAATGAAAAATGGGAAAGAGGAAACAAAACCAAATATGGAAAAGAAAGAGAGCAAGTAGTTTGCTTCAGTCTGCATTTAAACTCTGTTCTTTCTAGATCTTTCTCTGAATGTAAACATCTCCTTCCATCCTGAGTCTTTTAGAGTTGTCTAATAACCTTGTATTGCTGAAAAGAGTCCAGTTTATCAAAGTTGGCCATCACACATACATTATGTTTGTCATTGTGTACAACTTTCTCCTAGTTCTGCTCTTCTCACTTAACATCAATTCGTATAAGCCTCTTCAGGAAAATATGAAGTCCATCTGCTCCTCAATTCTTATAGCACAATAGTATTCCATTACATTCATATACCACAACTTGTTTAGCCATTCCCAAATTGATGAGCATCCCCTTAATTTCCAATTTTTTGCCATCACAGAGACAGCTGCAATAAATATTTTTCTACACAAGGGTCTTCCTCCCACTTCTATGATCTCTTTGGGATACAATCCTAGAAGTGGTCTTACTGGGTCAAAGGGCATGCAATTATTAAAAGCCCTTTGGGCATAGTTCCAGATTGATGTCCAGAATGGTTGGATCAGTTCACAACTCCACCAATGCATTAGTGTTTCAATTTTTCCACATCCTCTCTAGCATTTGTCACTTTCCTGTTTTGTCATCTTAGCCAATCTGACTAGTAAGATGTGGTACCTCAGAAATGTTTTGATTTGCATTTCTCTAATCAATAGTGATTTAGAGCATTTTTTCATATGCTTATAGATATCTTTAATTTCTACCTCTGAAAATTTCCTATTCATATCCTTTGACCATTTATCAGTTGGTGAATGACTTCTATTCTTATAGATTTGACTCAATTCCCTGTATATTTTAGAAATTAGGCCTTTATCAGAGACACTCGTTGTAAAAATTCTTTCCCAA
>CM053583.1:110510778-110550195 GCA_028627135.1 Pseudochirops cupreus
CAACGCGAGAGCCCTGGCCTGAGAACCATCGCTCAGTCCCCCTGCTGCCTGCAGGCCGCGGGCGGGAAGCTGCAACTCCGAGGTGGGTGCAAAACCTCTGCCTTTCGCTTTTCCGCTCTGGAGGCCTTCCAGCTGGACTGCTTATCTCCCCTTTTCGCAAATCCCTGCTTGCAGCTGCTGCTAATCCACTCACCTGAGAGGCTCCTCCACTCCTCCCGTCCAGTCGCCCCCAGGGCACAGCCGCGGCTTCAGGCCAGGCTGGTTTCGGTTCGCAGTGCTGATATGGTTCCTCGTAGCCGAGCTGACTTTAGTGGGAAGTACCTTTGTGTGCGTTTTGGAGTTCCAGGATTAGTTTAGAGTCCTATTTTATGGGTATTTTGGGGTGGCTATGTGAGAGCTGTGATATGTTGCTGGTGCTACGCTGCCATCTTGGCTCCGCCCCGATATCTCTTCTTAGAATTAGGATGTTAAATCTGGTCTTCTACCTTTGCCCATTATTTCCTATGATTGAATGCACAAATTTTAATATACAATGGATACTCATATATGCAAAGCATGGATTAGCTCCTTTCTCTGTGTTACTTACTGTAAAGATAAAGATAGTGGTCCCTGACTAAAAAGAACATGTTAAAAAAAAAAACCCAACAAACTTTCTTGATGCTCCTTGTGTTATTCTCACTTCCCAGTGTTATCCTCCACCATTCCCCAAGTCGAATCCACCCTTGTAACAATGAAGTATATGTAAGCCAAACATATTTCTGTATTGATCGTCTAACAATGTGTGCCTTATTCCATACCTGTGTTTTTACCTCTTCTCAGATGAGAGTTGGTTGTCATGATACTTAATTGCTGGTTACTACAACAGTCAGGATGCTGAAATATTTCAGTTGTTTCCCTTAGAATAGGATCTTATGATTGTAAGTGATATTGATATAGTAAGATACATGCACTACATGACCCTTGAAAAATGCACAAATGTGAAATCTTAAAATATTTGATGGACAATATTATATATTCTAATTCCATTTTGATGTAGAAATGCATGGGGATAATTTCACATAAAAACCATGAAAGCTATTTATTGAAGAATATTGCTTTTCCATTTCCATACCTATGTTGGATAAAGTTCAATTTGTCCTGCCTCATAGAAGCTGTGGGAGAGTTGCTTAAATTCCATTTTTTCATAAGAGGCACAGAATTCCTTTTTAATATATCGAGTGTTCTTTTACCCACATAAAACTTGACTCCAAGAATGTCTGAATTTTTGCTTACTTTGAGCTTCCTAGTAATTTAATTACCATACCATTTTCAAGACTGTGGTCATCCTTTTGTGAAGAATATAACAAAAATTGTAATCTGCAAACTGTTGGCTTCGTGGAACTTGAATTTGCTTTCTGTTTTTAATACTTTTTTCTTTGACCTGGAATCTGTGAATTTCCCTGTAAGTGATTTAAGAGATTTAATAAATATTTGGTTATAATGTTCCTCAGAATTTTCCCTTTCGGTCTTCTTCAGGAGGTGACCAATGAATTTTTTTTTATTGCTACTTTGTCGTCTGGTTTTAAGAGTTCTCGACAATTACCTTTATAGATTTCTTGAAATATGGTGTGGAGGCTTTTGTTGGTCATGACTTCTATGACCAAATAAATGATTCTTAATTCTTTCTCTTTTGCCAGATTACTTGTTTTTGCTATGAAATTAGTCTTATTTTCTTCTGCAAAACTATTTCTGTGTTTAATTAATGCTTAATAATTGACTGATTTTGAGTCAGAAGAACTGAGTTCAAATCCTCACTCTGACACTTTCTGTAGTAAATCACTCAAACTCTTTGCACCTTGGTTTTCCCTTTATTAAGATGGAAGAGTAAAAAAAAAAAGATGGAAGAGTTAGATTAGACCATAACTTTGAAGTCGTCCTGCCTCAGAATTTATGACTATGAATACAATAGAAGAAGTGAGTTGGAAAATGGTCTGGGACAGTGAAAACTGTTACTGCTCTAAAAGACACTATCATTTACTAGACTTTTAGCATGTCCTGGAAAACTTCAACTGTACTAGATTGAAATGTGCTTGAACAAATAGAATTGACCAGTTTTCTCTTTCTATCTATTTGAGAGATAATAGAAAATATTTTTTAAAGAGAGGAGTAACTCTTAAAATCCCACTTTGTCATTCATTCTTTAAACAAGCATTTATTAAAGGACTATTAGAAATACAATGACAAAAAATGAGATGGTCCCTGCCCTCAAGTAGTTTTTTAAACAGAAGACCTGGGTTTGAATGTTACTTCAGACACATAATAGCTGTCTGACCCTAGGTGAGTCACTTAACCTGCCTGTTCCTCAGTTTCTTATCCTTCTCCTTCCTTGAAAGGATTGGACTTTATGGCATCAACATTTCCTTGAAGCAGTTTACATGATCATCCTCTAAAAAGGGACTTTATGACTAAACATTCCCTGTATTCTTATTAAGAAGTTTCACCTATAAATTTTTTTGCCCTAATTTTATTATACTTCTTTCAAAATAAGGTGACATCTTGAAGTAATCAAATTTATTATATCCCTTTGTAATTTTGAATAGAAAAGTAGTCTAAAAAACTTGAATTCATAAGCCTATTTTAAATAAACATTCATAAAATTACCACTTTTTGAATTAGTTACATGCAGCTTATATTACTGCCTGTTTTATTATTCTGTATAAATGTTACTGAGGTAGGATGGTGTGTAGATAGGGCACTGGACCTATTAATTCCCAGTATCATGAAAAACACCATTCAAAACCATCTCAAACAGTAACTGTTATCTTGTCAAGAATAAAGGGTTGTATTTGATAGCCTCTCAAATCTTTTTCTACGCTACAGCTATGATACTATCCGACTAGGATCACATGAGCTCATTTGGGTCTCTTATCAATCCTACAGGGTAAGCAGATGAGAAAATGAGGGGAAGATACTTTAATATTTAATACTTTAATATGGCTACTAAAAGATTTTGTTTTTCAAGTCATTTCAGTTATGTCCAACTGTTCATGATCACATTTGGGGTTTTCTTGGCAAAGATACAGGAGTAGTTTGTCATTTCCTTCTCCAGATCATTTTATAGATGAGGAAACTGAGGCAAACAGCATTACCTAGGTTCATACAACTAGTAAATGTCAAATTTGAACTCAGGAAGGAAGATGAGTCTTCCTGATTTCAGGTCCAGGGCTCTGTGCACTATGGTACCGCCTATTAGCCCAATTAAGAGACTACTAAGTGGCAAATACAAGATTATAACCTGGGTAAGGGGGTAGAGGAGAACAAGGATAGTGAAAGGCTTTGATATGCTCATATGAGGAATGAATGGTTGAAGGAACTGGGGATGTATATCCTGGAGAAGAGAAAACATAGGTCATGGGGTAAAAGATAGCTAGCTACCTTCAGGGATTTGAAAGTTACTATAAAGAGACATTAGATTTATTCTGCTTGGCTCTAGAGGGCAGAATCTGGGATACTGGATCAAAGTTGTAAAGAGGCAAATTTATACTTGATAGAGGAAAAAAAAAATCTAAACAATTAGGCCTATCTAAAAGTAGAATTAGCATCCTTGCAAAGTAATTGGTTCTTCTTCATTAAGTCTTCTGGTAGGGGCAGCTAGGTGGCACAGTGAATAGAGCACTGGCCCTGAAGTCAAGAGGACCTGAGTTGAAATCCAGCCCCAGACACTTTAACACTTACTAGCCGTGTGACCTTGAGCAAGTCACTTGATCCCAATTGCCCTACCTTCTCCCTCCAAAAAGCCAAAAAAATTTTTTTTAAGTCTTCTGGTTGAAGCTGGATGACTACTCACTCACCATAGTAGGGTTTAGTTTGGGGGTGTGGGTTGGATTAAATTTCCATTGAGTTTCACTTTCAGCTCTGAAATTTTGTGTATCTGTAATCTTTTCAGTGGCTATTTCCATGCCATTTCTCTGCTCTAAAGTATTTCTGTTATATTTGTTTTAGGGAAAAATAAAATAAAATCTACTTTCTCCACAAAGTCTTTACAAAAATTATCATGTACAACTTTAATATCACATTTTATATAAAATATAAACAACCATTTTATATTACATTTAATGATAAAATCCTTTTTCCTCACAATTGTTCTGATCCTGAGTTTGATGGTTTATTGTAGTTTTTGGTGGTAAAATACTGGTTCAAAAAATACACTGAGAGATCAACCACTGTCGTTGTTCACACCTGAAAGATTGTTTGAGGTAGTGAAGTGATAATTCCTTTTGTTTTTCCTACTTAGGGGTGACTGGCTCTAGGGCAGGGCTTCTTAAGCAGTGGGTTGCCACCCCATATAGGGTTGCATAGCAATATGGAAGTTGTGAAAAATTTGGTAACACTAAAATATTTCTGAACTCACAATGACCAAAAATTAATTCAAAATCAAACATGTAATGAAGCCAAGTGGTTTCTCGCAGTGCTTGCTCTTGTTACATTGTTGAACTTTACTGCAGCATTGGTTCTGAACACACAACATGTTCACTTTGCACTGCACAATGCTATCATACCATACAACATCAATCAATGCTGCCAGAAATACATCTACTCAGATTTGAGATTATTGTATATTATGATTTGCAGTGTTTTTACTGTATGTGCAAAATTGTTAAATTAATTTTGGCTTGGGATTAGTACAGAATTTCTAGCAATTTCTGAAATGGCTCTAAACATACTTCTGCTTATGTACCCAGGGTCAGGTAAAAATTTCTTTGGCAAGAAGTGTGGAAAAAGTTTAAGAAGCTCGGAGCTTGTGTGTTTAGAACCAAGGCTGCTGTGAAGTTCTGCAATGCAACACGGACAAGTACTGCCTGAAACACCTTGGATTCATTATGCATTTGATTTTGAATTAATTTTTGGCCATAGTACATTCAGAAACTTTGTACTTCTGCCAAATTTTTTGTGACCTCATGGGGTTTTAAGAAGTTTAAGAAGCACTCCTCTAGAGGAGCCATTAATTTTCTTTTAGACTTCATCTCTCTATCTTACCCTGACTAAACATGCTGAGACTCCTTATAGTTATGGTTCCACTGTGATTGACACAAGGGCTTTGATCTGTTTTGTTTTAAGGCCTGAATCAATGTGCCCCTACTTAGGCAATCTGTTGGCCCCACAATTTCAAGGTGGGTGTGGGGGAAGTGAGGGTTCAATATGTTAATATTGTACTTAGGCCAGACAGCTGGTTGACCTAACCCAATCCAGTGCAAAACTCCTAAACCCAAAAGATCCACCAGCCACAATCTGCCTGGTAGCCAGAATTACAAGACTATGCTACCATGTTTGGTTTAAAAAAAAAACCCAACAACTAACTAGTTCAACAAAATTGGTTTCCTTTTTAATACTCTGAATCTATTTTATGCCCTTACAAGTATAATTCTGAGAAGGGCTTCACCAGAATGCCAAAGGAGTTCCTGGAACAAAAAAGATAATGAATCTTTGCTTCAGGGATGTTTACTTTATAAATGATTGTAGTTATTGTACTTTTTAAAAAAAAAACTAAAAGTGACTCCTATGCTAAATCTTGGTGGGGCACCATCCTGTAGTGAATATAATTTGTTATTCTCTGAAAGTGAGCTCTTTTCTCATATAAATATACCAGATAATCACTTTGATAGATTTTTCTATGGTTCATACACTTGGTTTCTATGGTTCATACACTTGATTTCTATGGTTCATAGTTTTCCCTCCAATCCAATGACTTTAATAGTTTAGCTTTGAATCTATATGAGCACATAAAAATAACTCATTGGTATTGCTGCAAGTATATTTATAGTTAGCATTCAACCTGAATTTACTACCAAAGACTTCTTTTTTCCTACTTTAAAATAATTCATAAGCATTCTTTTTCTAAGAGAAAGTAAAAAAACAAGTATAAGATTTCATAGCATTTAAACATATTTTGAAAATGTATTAAAACATATGTAGATCTGGTATATTTTTAATTTTTATATTTAATTTTACTATAATCTCATTTGGGGCTCACAATTTTTAATTGAAACATATTGAGTGCCTTCAAAGAAGTTTAAAGAAAAATCACGATACTAGAAAAAAAAAAGCATGTACAGAAACTCTACACATAGAATAGGTCCTAGAATCAATAATTTTACTTTTTCCACTGTACACATTTATTATTATAGGTTGCCTATCTGCTATAACAGGCCATAGGATTTAAAACCAGAAGGGAACTTGGAGTCCATTAAGTCTGTTCCCTTTATTTTGCAGGTGACAAAACTGAAACACAGGGAAGTTAAATGACTTGCTTGGGGTCAGACAGTTAGTAAGTGAATGAAGCAGAATTCAAACTCAGATCTTCCTGATTTTAAATCAAATGCACATCATACTGTAACATCATCACAATTTTTTGTTTGTTTGTTTCCCCTTTTGACTGAATAGGAAGGAAACTTTTGGTCCTATTTCCTAAATCTAGTTTGACTTCTTTGGTAAATTCAGACAATCATTATTACTTGTAATTGATGCTTGACCAACAGAAGAAGATGAAATGTCTGATTTAAGACCAAATGAGTCCAGGGACAGGAAAGATTTCTTCTACTAAAGATATTGATCAAATTTCTGAGTAGGCTAAAAGGCTGGATGAGAGGTGGAACTGAAAAGAGACCCGTGCAAAAAAGAAGTTTGGGATTGATCCAGCTCTTGAGTGGGTTTCCTTTAGTATAAGGGGATGATGGAACCTTGCTTTGCTTGTCTCCAGCATCTCCAGCATTGTTTGGGGGCTTCACTTATAGTCTATATAAAAATGCAGTGGATAAACGCTATACTACATTACTAAAAGCCACTGAAACCTTTTAGAACATTTAAATTGTGACTTTAAGATAAGGAATTCAGTTCAATAACAAGCCATTCAATTCATGACTTAAAAAAAAAAAACCCTCAGTGGTTTTCTATTATCTGTGGGATAAAACATAAATTATGTATCTTGACATAACAGTCTGGTCCCAATCTATTTTTCTTGCTACTCTCCATTTGATGTTTTGTTTCAGTCCGCTTTGGTTACTGGTTGTCCCCCAATCTTGTCTTTGTCTTTCCTACTGCTGTGTTCATGCAGCAATCCTTCCCTTCTCCCATGCTGGTCCCTTGTGAGGAACATATTCCTTTCTTTTATTTCTTTTGTTAAAGCCTCTTTTCAGGGTAGTGTAGTTGCAACCTCCTCCATGAAGCTTTCTCTTATTTTCTCTAGTACCTTTTAGTCTCTTTTATTTATTTTTTCTTCCTCCTTAAAGTTTCCTAGAGTACGTTGTCCAGATTTCTTTCCTGCTTCATCACTTTCTATATTGAATTTTAATTACTTGTAAGTTGTATAGTACACATTCTCTTGTCCCCTAGCAGAATATAAGGTTTTTAAGAACAAGGGACTGCATCACTTATTATTTTTGTGTCTTTGGAGTTTTATTGAGTATCCACACAGGGAAAACTAAGTGGATGATGAATGCTTATTGCCTAGATTATTATTTGCAGTTAGATGGACAATTTGTAAAGAACTGGGAACAGAATGAACAGAAGGAGAAGAGTGTGCTGCTGCCATTTTCAAATTGAGGATCTCTTTTAATGATCTCAGTTAATTTTTTTAATTAATTAAATTTTATCTTTATTTTTAGTTTACATCATTCATTTTCACAAGATTTTGAGTTACAAATTTTCTCCCTGTCTTTCCCCTACGCACCACCCCAAAACCGTGATCTCACTGTATACCCCCTCCCCCAATCTGTTCTCTCCTATATCCTCCCCCATGCCCCCTTTGACTTTCTGGTAGGGCAAGATGGATCTCCATACCCCAGTGCCTGTATATCTTATTTCCCAGTTGCATGTAAATAATAATAATAACTATTATTATTATTATTATTATTTAAACCTTTGATTTTACAACTTTGAATTCCAAATTCTTTCCTTCTTCCCTCGTCACCCAACCTTACTGGGAAGATAAGCAATTCAATATAGGTTGTACGTGTGTAGTTACACAAAACATTTCCATAGTGGATGTATTGTGAAAGACTGACTATTATTTCCCTCAGTCCTATCCTGCTCCTCACTTGTTCTATTCTCTATTTTGACCGTGTCACTTTTCAAAAGTGTGTGCTTCTAACAACCCTCCCCTCCAAACTGCCCTCCCCTCCATCAATCCTCCTCTCATCCCCTTCCCCCCTACTCTCCTGTAGGGCAAGATACCCAATTTAGTGTGTATGTCATTCCCTCCCTCAGCCAAATCCAACGAGAGTAAGGTTGACCCATTCCCTTTTGCCTTCCTGTTGTTCCTCCTCCGTTGTAATAGTTATCACTTGCCTCTTCTATATGAGATAATTAACCCCATTCTGTCTCTCCCAGTCTCCTCTCATTATATTCCTCTCTCACTTCTCAATTTCATCTTTTAAATATCATCCCTTCCTATTCAATTGATCATGATACACATACTCACATATGTATTCATATGCTTATAAACCTTCCTGTATAGACATATATCTACATTTATATTCCCTTCAACTATCCTCATACTGAGAAAAGTTTCATAAGTTACAATTATTTTTTTTCCATGTAGGCATGTAAGTAGTTCAACTTTGATAAGTTCCTTATAATTTCTTTTCCCTGTTCACCTTCTCATGCTTCTTGTTTTGGAATGTCAAATTTTCTATTCAGCTCTGGTTTTTTCATCAAGAATACTTGAAAGTCCTCTATTTCATTGAAAGGCCGCATTTTCCCCAGAAACATTATACTCAATTTTGCTGGGTAGGTGATCCTTGGCTCCTTTGACCTCTGTAATATCATATTCCAAGCCCTTTGATCCCTTAATGTAGAAGCTGCTAGATCCCATGTTATCCTGATTATGTTCCCACAATGTGCAAATTGTTTCTTCTTGGCAGCTTGTGATATTTTCTCCTTGATCTGGAAACTCTGGAACCTGGCCAAAACATTCCTAGGAGTTTTCTTTTTGGGATCTTTTTCAAGAGGCAATAGGTTTATTCTTTCAATTTCTATTGGTTCTAAAATATCAGGGCAATTGTTCTTGAGAATTTCTTGAAGGAAGATTTCTAAGTTCTTTTTTTGAACGTGGCTTTCAGGTAGTCCAATAATTTTTAAATTATCTTTCCTGCATCTATTTTCCAGGTCAGTGGTTTTTCCAGTAAGATATTCCACATTGCCTTCTATTTTTCCATTTGTTTAGATCTGTTTAATAGTATCTTGATTTCTCATAAAGTCATTAGCTTCCATTTGCTCCAGTCTAATTCTGAAGGAATTATTCTCTTCAGTGAGCTTTTGAAATTCTTTTTCCATCTGGTAAATTCAGCTTTTTAAGGCATTCTCCTCATTGGCTTTTGGGACCTCTTTTGCCATTTGAGTTAATCTATTTTTTTAAGGTGTTATTTTCTTCAGTCAGGTTGTTGACTCTCTTTTCATGATTTTCTTGCATCATTCTCATTTCTCTTCCAAGTTTTTACTCCACTTCTCTTACTTGATTTTCAAAATCCTTCTTGAACTCCTCCATGGCCTATAATCAGTTCATATTTTTCTTGGAAGCTTTTGGTGCAGGAGTTCTGACTTTATTGTCTTCCTCCCATTCCATGCTTTGATTTAGTTTGTTTGCTGTGCTTGCTTTGCTTTTTTTGCTTGTTCAAATTACCATGCCATTACTTGACTTTTGAGCTCTTTGCCACAGTAGAACTTTCCAGAGAAGAGAGCTTTCTCCCAAATCTCTGGGGTTTTTGCAGCTGCCAGAGCCATTAGGAGGGTGCCATCTCTGCAGCTCCCACAAACTCTGGCTCACTGGTTTTAATCCTCAGGACCTCAGCACCACAACCTGAGAACATGATCCAATCCAGACAGGTTAATGCAAGAGCAGTTACCCTCTGAATGTTCTCTTGGCCCCGCTATGATCTGCAGGCCTGGAGCTCTGAACCAGCCACATGTAGGTAGCTGCAGGGCTGCCACACCTCCGCCACTTCTAGCTCCTGGGGCAGGGGCCAGACTCGCCCCTCCCCCCCCCTTTCCCTCAGTTCCAACAGAGTTCTACACTGACCTCTCACTTTTTCTTTGGCATTTATGGGTTGATAATTCTGGAAACTGCCACTCTCCCAAAGTCCACTACAGTTGCTGGTCAGAGCCGTCCTGGGGTAAAACTGTGGGCTCATGCAGGGCTGTGCTCAAGCCCCAGTGTACTGTGATGAACCCTTCCTGTCTGCCTGCTGGGCTGCCTTCAGTGGGAGATTTGTTTCTCTCTGTCACTTTGTGGGTTTTGTAGCTCTAAAATTTGTTTGGAGTCATATTTTATAGGTATTTGAGGTGGTTATGGGGGAAGCTCACAGAATTTTCTTGCTTCTGTGCTGCCATCTTGGCTCTGCCCTGACCTCTGACCTCAATTAATTTTTGAAACAAAAGTTCATCTTTATAACATTGATATTCTTCTGGTGATGTTGAATCACTGTAAGTCTGAGACACTACACTTTCTGAAGAATTAAAGTTGGGAATCACCCAAAGGACATTGAAAGTTATATAATGAATATGAGCAAACTTTGACACATTACAAACAATTATGCAAGTGAAGAAGCAGTTTAAAGGACATCATAAAAATATATCATCAGAGATATATTTAGCAAGAATGAGGGATAGCAGATGTATAGCTTATATGGTCTCTTGGCATGCTCATGATATCAAGAGAAACCCAAGGAAAACCCCCACCTTGTTGATGAGATTGCTTGTGTTGAACTTATAGGAGAGCATGTATAAAAATTTCTCAGGATGGACATTCTTGAATGAGTTGCTATCTTTAATTGAGGGAATTCCCTCGCTCATGTGACTATAGATTCGTCAGAATATTGGATTTTTTTTAAGCACCTGGCACAGTGTCTTTCTCATATTAAATATTTAGATTGAATTGATTTGAAAACAGATATATTGATTGGATGGAGTTTATAAGATGTCAGTTAGAAACAGTAAAAAAACTGCACATTTACATGAGAAAGTTCTGTTGCAGTAGCTCTAAGCACATATTGTTTTTTGTATAGACCAGTTAAGAAAACAGCAATGTATGTGTCTGTATTTGCATACCTGTGTGTACACACACACACACACACACACACACACACACACACACACACACACACACACACACACCCCTCCCAAAAGCAAACAAAGGCTATATCTCTGAGTGGTGGCCAAAAGTAAACAGTTTGAAAAAGTGAACAATAATACCCAGGAAAGTTGGAATGCAAGTTTCCCTACCTTCACCTAGTTTTTAAAGCAGACTAAACAAAAATGAGAAAAAAAAAGGTTCATTAGTGTAAAGAGGAAGATCATCAGTATTGAAAGCTTAACCAAAGTATAGGAAGTCAACATAGAGAACTTTCCTTTCAGGAATAGAACAAGAATTGCATAGGGAACCAATGTTGATATTTAGAAAATAAATACATCTAAAACAAATAAATGAAAATTACCATAGCTGACACCAAAACATGACAGAAATGTCAATAATCGAAGGCATTGCACAAAACAAAAACAGTTTATATCATAGAGTATGACACTTAAAAATATAAGAAGGAAATCTTAAGAGTGGTTTGCTATATTATATTAATTACCAGAAAAGACTTCAGATGGTAATTCTAGAATCCACAACAGAAGTTTAAAAATATATTTTGATCTGTATCCCATTAATTTAGAAACTTACTATCTTGTTGAAACAAGAGGAAGAAATGTAGTTCTGGATCATGGTCAAATTACCTTTCTTTCTAATTAGGCTCTTCTCTCTCTTCATAATGTTCCATAAAAGTCTTTCTTTATTGTTCTATTCCTCATGCTTGCACAGTCTTAATTGCATTATAGTATTCTGATGCATTAATTTTCTTTATTAACCACTCTATCATTAGACATTTAGATTGTTTTTATTTCTTGCAGTTACAATTCATGATGTTTTTTGAGTCTTCAAAACTTTCTTGGGAGAGCCAAGGTGGTGCAGTGAAAGCAGGGACATATCTGAACTCTCTCACAAACTTTTTCAGATATCTCTAAAAAAGTGAATTTGAACAAAACTGAGAGGGGCAGAATTTACTAGGAGATAAGAGTATGGCAGATTTCCAGCCCAGGAGAGTCCAGTTGGACGGGAAGATCCTGTTGCACAGGACTGGGAGATCACAGAGTATGCAGGTCTACACCCAAACATAGTGAAATGGAAGCAGGCTCTGGCAGGCTGAATCACTGGCAGCAGTGGCAATTCCCAAACTTCTCGCTGTAGGATGGGATCTGTTGGAGCTGGGTGACACAGAAGTTTGAAGCATGTGACAGGGGCAGCATCTACTCCTGGGGCTATCAGCACACAGACTAAATGTTTGAAAGCCATCTAATTGAACTTTTGGGAGCCAAGATGGTTGAGTAAATTGTAAGTGCTCTCATCCCCCTTGCCCCTTGATGATCTTGAAAAACCCAGAGAATATTGCCCCAGTAAAAATCTTGGAATTGAGGAGTCAGCAGCAGTAGGGGTACAGCAGTCTTTTAGCTTGGGAGGCTAGGGAGATAGATAGTTAGGGTGCTTCTTGCTGTGGCTAAAGAGGACCAGATGGGAGGTGTCCCAGCAAGCCCCACCTCCGTGGACCAGCAGGTGATCCTGAGTCCCTAGGGGGTAGAGCCAGCACCAACATCAGGACCCTAGGGATGCCTTTCGCACAACCAGGGGAATTGGCAGGCACCAGCCCAGATAACGAGCTGAGGCTATCCATGCTATAGTGCAGCCCTAGGGAAAGAGGGGACTTCTAGTGGCCAGAACACCTTTCTCCCACACCTCACACTGTGAGCTTCAGTGTAAGCCTGGGGAAACTCAGAAAGACATCACATGGCCATGATTTCACCTGGCACACACCAGCCAGCTCAAGCTCAGCACCAGGTGAGCTGTAGCATTATATAGCTTCTAACTGGCAGAACCAGAAGCCACAGCACACAAAGTTAGTAACCAGAACCCTAATTTCCAGCACAAGAAGTTTGAGATGGAGCTCTCTGTGCCCCAGAAGCAGTGATCCACTTTGAAAGACAGAAAAAAGGCAACCACAGTGAAGAAGCAAACTAGAAAAACAAAGACCCTAGAATTCTCCTATGGAGACAGGAATGAGCAAGATGTGAACTCAGAAGAGGATAGCATTGACATTATCTGAAACCTCATCTGTAACCTCAAAAGGGAGCTTGAACTGGTCTCAAGCACAAAAAGCATTCTTGGAAGAGCTCAAGGAGAATTTTAAAAACCAAATTATAGATAGGTAAAAGATAAATTGACCAATTTAAAAAATATATAATGGACAAAATGGAAAACAAAATTCACTGATTAGAGCAAATATTTAAAAAGTAAATTTGGTGAAATGAATAAGGAAGTACAGATCCTAACTGGAGAAAATAACTCTTTGAAAAACAAAATTGGCCAAATGGAAAAGGAGGTACAAAAGCTAACTGAAGAAAACAATTCATTAAAAGTTATAATTGGACAAGTAGAAGCTAATGACTCTATGAGGTATAAAGAATCAGTCAAACAAAATTTAAAGAATGAAAAAAACAAAAGAAAATGTAAAATATCTCATTGGAAAAACAAGTGACCTGGAGAACAGATCCAGGAGCAGTAATCTAAGAATTATTGGTCTACCTGAAAGCCATGATGAAAAAAGAGCCTGGAAAGTATCTTCCAAGAAATCATCAAGGAAAACTGTCTCGAGGTCCTAAAACCAGAGGGTAAAATAGTTATCAAAACAATCTACCATTCACCTCCTGAAAAAGATCCCAAATTGAAAACTCCAAGGAATATTGTAGGCAGATTCCAGAATTATCAGGTCAAGGAGAAAATACTACAAGCAGCCAGAAAGAAACAATTCCAATATTGTGGAACTACAGTCAAGGTCACACAGGACCTTGCAACTTCTACATTAAAAGATTGGGGGGATTGGAATATGATACTCTGTAAAGCAAAGGAACTTGAACTACAACCAAGGAACAACTACCCAGCAAAAGTGAGTGTAATCTTTCAGGCAAGGAGATTGACATTCAATGAAATAAGGGACTTCCAGACTTTTATAATGAACAGGCCAGAGCTCAATGGAAAAAATGATCTTTAAATATAAGACTCAAGAGACGCATAAAAAGGTAGACAGGAAAATAAAAGAGAAAAAAGAAACTTTATTATTTAATAAGGGCAAATTGTCTATATTGCTGCATAGGAGGATGATACGTGTTAATCTTGAAAATGGTATATTTATTATGACATTTAAAAGGGATATGCATAGATAGAGGATGTGTATATAAATTAATTGATATGATGATAAAAAAACCTAATTAAGAGATGCAAAGGTATTGTAATGGGAGAAGAGGAAAGATTGAGGCAGAAAAGGGTAAATTACATCACATGAAGAGGCACAAAAACTTTTTATAGTAGAGGAAGAGAAGGGAAGGAAAAGAGAATTGTTTGAGATGTACTCTCATGGGATTTGGTTCAAGGAGGGAATAACATACTCTGTTAAGTATAGAAATCTAACTTTGCCTACAGGCAGTAGGAGGGGAAAGGGGAAAGAAAAAGGGGGAAGTGGTTAGAAGGAACAGAAGAAGTAGTAAGGGAAAAGGGTAGGAGGGCTGATAGGGGAAATTGAGGGAGGTGATGGTCAAAAGCAAAATTCTTGAGGAGGGAGAAATAAAAGCATAAACGGGGGCAAGGAGGAAGGATGGAGAGAAAGACACAGATAGTAATCATAACTGTGAATGTAAGTGGAATGAATTCTCCCATAAAATGGACATGGATGGCAGAATGGATTAAAAACCATAATCCTACAATATATTGTTTACAAGAAACATGTTTGAAACAGGGATACACACAGGGTAAAGATAAAAGACTGGAGTAGAATTCATTATGCTTCAGCTAACGTAAATAAAAAAAAGCAGGGGTAGAAATCCTAATCTCAGACAAATCAAAAGCAAAAATAGATCTAATTAAAAGAGAAAAGGAAGGAAACTACATCCTTCTAAAAGGCACCATAAACAATGAAGTAATATCATTATTAAATATATATGCACCAAGAGGTATAGCATCCAAATTCTTAGAAGTTAAGGGAGTTACAGGAAAAAAATTGATGTCAAAATTGTACTGTTGGGGGACCTCAACCTCCCCCTGTCTGGACTTGATAAATCTAGCCTCAAAATAAGCAAGAAAGCAGTTGAGAAGATGAATACAACTGTACAGAAGGCAGATAAAATAGACCTCTGGAGAAAATTGACTGGGGATCTAAAGATTACCTTTTCCTCAGCAGTACATGGCACCTACACAAAAATTGACCATGTATTAGGACATAGAAACCTCACAATCCAGTGAAGAAAGGCAGAAATGTTAAATTCAGCCTTTCCAGATCATGATGCAATAAAAATTATATGTAATAAAGGGCCATGGAAAGATAGACTAAAATTAGTTGGAAATTAAATAATCTAATCCCAAGACTCTCTTATATTCTCTTTGGTTTGTTTTTGATAACACTTCCATGTTGTAGTCCAGCAATGGAATTATTGTGTCATAGGATCACCAATTTAAAGCTAAAAAGAGACCTTAGATATATATTATGTCATTGAAAGAGGAATAGGAATATGGACCTTAGATATATATTTTCTCATTTAAGGAGCAATATATAGTTGTTATTTGTTTATTTGTAAAGCAAACATCTTAGTAATAGAACTCTGCTAAGTAATTCTGTTGTTTGACAGGTGGCCTATACAAATCTTGGCCTCTTTTTTTCCCCTCAAATATAAAATGAAGATAATAACAGCATTTACCTCCCAGGGTTTGTAAAGCACTTAGCACAGTGCTTTGTCAGCCTTGACCTAACACTGAGTCTTACATGTCCCTGAAGTCTCCATAGTTTTCGGGTATGGTCCACATAGCCAATTCAAATTCTGCCTCACATTACACACACATACACAGACATGCACGTGCACACACACACGCACACATACACAACAGAGTAAATTGTAGGGATGGTGGGAGCTGAAGCGCAGGTAGGACTGGCAATTGCAAGGACTCAGTCCTTGAATAAGTATACATGTTAGCTTCCCCTTGAGGGAAACTTATTTCCGAGGGTAGACTTTCTAAGCTACTAAGATCCTATTGGATCTTTGGAGGGGGAAAAAAAAAGATGTGATTTTGATAGGACATGTTTTCTGATGCATATGGGCAGGTCTAGCAAATATATTATAGCTAAGGAGCAATGCTAACTAATTTAGCTAGAAAGAACAATGAAAAATAAAACAATGATTTAACCCTTATTTATAGAGCTTACAGAGTTTTCCATAAAGGTTATACCTGGAATACAGTGGTCCACTGATTATTTATTAAAAAAAAAAACAACTATGTTGACTTTTTAAAAATAGGCTTTATTATTATACTCAGCAGCCAACCTCAGTCACAGCTCTGACCAAGCTTATAAACCCCAAATATTAGGGGTTTGGAGGGTAATTTTTAATAGTATTTTATTTTACCCAATTATATGCCAAGACAATTTTTTACCATTCACATTTACAAAATTTTCAGTTCTAATTTTTTCCCCATTCCCTGTTCTGAAAATGGTAGGCCATTTGATATAGTTTATATGTGTACTATAAGGTAAAATATATTTATTAGTCACAATTGTGAAAGAAGAAACAGATCAAAAGGGGAAAAGGAACAGTGAAAACCTATGAAGTAAGTGAAAAAAAATATGCTTTGATCTGTATTCAGAGTCCATCAGTTCTTTATCTGGATATGTCTATGTAGGAGCAAGCACTGTAGCCTACCCAGTATGGCTGGTAGCACAGGTTCTTTGATCTGCTTTTCTAAAGGAAAGCAACTTAAAAAGGGTTAACAATCTTACTTTAATCAATCAAACATATATCATTTACCTAGTTCAGGGGGAAAAGTCAGCACCCTGAACTTCAGAGAATACAAACAGAAGTTATAAGAGAAAATAACACAATTTAGCAGACAGGGCTTCTGCCTGTCTGACCATTACATCCATATGTAGTTAGACACCAGAGAGAGAAGCACCAACTTCTTTTGTGGGTTTTCAAAACTGGGGGGGGGTTCCTAATGGCTGCCCAGAGACTCATCGGACCAAATCACAAAACTCTTCCCATCAGTGAGGCCCAAAGCAAAACCTTGCCTCAGAAATATATATCACCTTCTCCAGGGTCAGAGAACATCACAACCCTTATGACCCATTTGACTACAAAGTAACAAAAGTTGTGCCTTTTTGAAAAATAAGCCTCCCACCACAGGCTCCAGGTGAGCACATGCAGCCTAGTGGGGGGCAGAGCATGTTTTCAAATGAGGAAAGGTCCTCATGTTCAATTTAGACTTATTTAAGGGCAGGGAAGATCTTTAAATTTCTATTACCATTACAGGATAGCATTTTCCTTCATGAGTATTTTGTAGTTGTGTTGGATCATTGTGTTGATGGGAAGAACTGAGTCAGTCACACAACTGGTCATCACACAATGTTGGTGATACTGTATACAATGATTTTCTGCTTCAGCCCATTTCACTTTGGATCAGTTCATACAAGTCTTTCCAGGTTTTTCTGTAACCTTCCTGTTCATCATTTCTTATTGCATAATAGTATTCCATTACATTAATATGCCACAGCTTGTTCAGTCATTCCCTAATTGATGAGCATCCCCTCAGTTTCCAATGTTTTTCCGCAACAAAAAAGGGTTGCTATAAATATTTTTGCACATGTAGGTCCTTTTCCCTTTTTTATGATCTCTTTGGGTTACAGACCTTGTAGTGGGATTGCTGGATCAAAGAATTTTATAGCCCTTTGGGCATAGTTCCAAATTACTCTCCAGAATGGTTGGATCACTTCACAACTCCACTAACAGTGCATCAGTGTCCTAACTTTCCCACATTCTCTGCAACATTTATCATTTTACTTTTTTGCTGTTTAGCGTACCTCAGAGTTCATTTAATTTTCATTTCTCTAACCAAAAGTGATTTAACGCACTTCTTCTTGTACCTATAGATAGCATTAATTTCTTCATCTGAAAACTGCCTATTCATATCCTTTGACCATCTGTCAATTGGGGAATGGCTTGTATTTTTATCAGTGTAACTCAGTTCTTTGTGTATTTGAGAAATGAGGCCTTTATCAGAGAAACTTGCTGTAAAGATTGTTTCCGGACTTTATGTTTTTCTTCTAATGTTGGTGGCATTTTTTTTTACACAAAAGTTTTTTATTTTCATTTAATCAAAAGTTTCTATTTTATATTTCATAATGCCCTCTATCTCTTGTTTGGTCATGAATTCTTCCCTTACTCATAGGTCTTACAGATTGATTATTCCTTGTTCTTCTGATTTATTTATAGTGTCATCCTTTATGTCAAAATCGTGTACCCATTTTGATTTTATCTTGGTATACTTTGTGAGATGTTGGCCTCTACCTAGTTTGTGTCATATTTTCCAGTTTTTACAGCAGTTTTTGTCAAATAGTGAGATCATATCCCAAAGACTGGGGTCTCTGGCTTACTGTGATCATTGACTATTATGTCTTATATACCTAATCTATTCCGCTGATCCACCACCCTATTTCTTAGCCAGTACTAGATGACTTGATGATTGCTTTTTTATAATATGGTTTGAGATCTGGTGTTGCTAGACCACCATCCTTTGTCTCCAGCCCCTTACCTTTACTCTGTGTGTGTGTCTCTGCTTCAGGTGTGTTTTTTGTTAAAAAGGATATTGTAGGATTCTGATTTTTGATGCAATCTGCTATTTACTTCCATTTTATGGGAGAGTTCATTCCATTCACATTCACAGGTGTGATTACTAACTGTGTATGTCCTGCCATCCCATTTTTCCTCCTGTTTGTCTTCTCTGTCCTTTCATCTTTTCCCTTCTCACCAGTGTTTTGCTTCTCTCCATGGATCCCCTCCCCTCCACCTTTGACTTAATCTCCTCCCCCTCCTACTTCTCTGTCCGGTAAGATAGATTCCTATTTTCACCTGATTGTGTATATTATTCCCTCCCTCTTTGAGATAATACTGAGAAGAGTAAAGCTCAAGTGTGGGCCATTGCCCACCCTCCCATCTTCTCCTACACTATAACAGGTCTTTCACACATCCTCATGTAAAATAATTTACTCTGTTCTACCTCTCCCTTCCTTCTGCATCCAGTATACTCCTCTTTCTCATTC
The DNA here is from genome assembly GCA_028627135.1 of Pseudochirops cupreus. Taxonomy (NCBI): domain Eukaryota; kingdom Metazoa; phylum Chordata; class Mammalia; order Diprotodontia; family Pseudocheiridae; genus Pseudochirops; species Pseudochirops cupreus. The sequence goes on from CM053583.1 coordinate 110,529,978, forward strand.
CTTAATTTTTTTTTTTATGTTGTTCCCTTGAGTTCACCTTATACCTGTATCCTCTACCTATGTAAATTCCTTCTAGCTATACTATTAGTGGGTGGTAAAATTTTCAGAAATTACAAATATCATCTTCCCACATAGTGACATCAAGAGTTTAGCTCTACTGAATACTTTATTTTTTCTTTTCCCTTTTTATCTGTTTGTGTTTCTCTTGTATCTTGATGTTGGAGATTAAGTTTTTGGTTTAATTCTGGTCTTCTTATGAAAGATTGAAATTCTTCTGTTTCATTGAATGACCATATTTTCCCTTGATGGATTATGCTTAATTTTGCTGGGTAAGTGATTCTTAGTTGTAGTCCTAGCTCTTTTGCCCTCTGGATTAGCATGACCTCCTGTCCTTTAATGTCCTGCCAAGTCCTGTGTGATCCTGATTGTGACTCCCTGATATTTGAGTTGTTTCTTTCTGGCCACTTCTTGTGCTTTTTTCTTGAGCCAATAGTCCTGAAATTTGACTATAATGTTCCTTTAGGTTTTTATTTTGGGATCTCTTTCTTGAGGTGATCTGTGGATTCTTTTAATGCCTATTTTGCCCTGTTCCTGGACATCAGGGGAATTTTCCTTGATAATTTCTTGAAAGATGCTGTCCAGATTCTCCTTTTGATTATGGCTTTCAGGTAATCCAATTATTCTGGCATTGTCTCTTCTGGATCTTTTATCCAGGTCAGTTGTTTTTCTCATGAGGCATTTTACATTTTCTTCTATTTGTTTTTTAATTCTTTTGAATTTTTTGATTGACTCTTGATGTTTAATAGAGGCATTAGCTTCCATTTGCCCATTTATAACTTTTAAGAACTTGTTTTCCTCAGTTAGCTTTTGTTCTTTTCCATTTAGCCAATTCTACTTTTTAAACAATTGTTTTCTTTTTCCAAGATGTTGATTCTTTTTTTCACAATTCTCTTGCATTGTCTTCGTTTCCCATTTCTTCTACTTCTCTTACGTGATTTTTAATCTCTTTTTTGAGCTCTTCCATGAGGTCTTTCTGGGCTTGAGAACACTTCCTGTTTTTCTTTGGGGTTTTGCCCATAGGTATTTCGACATCATTATCCTCTTCTGAGTTTGTTTCTTGATCTTCCTTGTCACCATAACAAATTTCTGTAGTCAGATTCTTTTTGTTGTTGTTGTTGTTTTTTTACTCATCTTTTTGGCCTTTTTCCTTTCTTTTAAATTTGAGTTCTGCCCTGGGGGTGAAGGGGTACTGTCAAAGGCTTCTTGTGCCAGGACCCTGGCACTTTACTTTGCTACATAGATGTTGCCTTGAGACCCATGGGAGATCCTTGTATCTGGTGCTATGCTAAGGGAGTAGGGTATGGTATGGCTGGTGATACTGGAGACCCTAGGGGTCTGGCAGCTTACCGGGTGCTAAGCTGGGATCCTAGTGGTGTTATCTGGCTGGTTCAGTGTTTTCTGCACTTTTCCTGGATACAGTGAAGCACATGGTGATCTGGCCTCTGGAGGTTGCCTATCTGCCCAGGACTACATTGAAGCACATTGCACTTCTCAGAGCTGGAGTCTGCCTGTTCCCCTGGCGATGGTGAAACATGTGGGGAGTCCTCATGTTGGCATTTACCTGCTCCACTGCACTGGGGCTTATGATCTACTACTGGTTTGCCAAGGTGCAGCTAGCTGCTGGCTTGTTGGGATGCTTTCTGTCCTGAACTGTACTCACCTCTTGCTCAAGTGTGACAGACCTTTCCTGCCAATCTTCCAAGTTTCTTGGGCTCAAAGATTGTGACCCTTCCCCCCCATCTTTTTTGCCGGTTCTGCTGTTTCAGGATTTGTTTGGGGGGCACTATTTTATGGCTATCTGGAGGTGAATATGGGAGAGCTACAGCAGTTTACTGCTTACTCTGCCATCTTGGCTGCCAGAAGTCCTGAAATAATCATTTTAAAAATTTATTGGGAAGGGAATCTCATAGATTCTGCTAATTCTTCTTTTTCATTGTGAACAGTAGACTTTGAGGCCTTTATGTGACAGGTGCATCTGGGCAAAATTATGCCTTAATGCTTATGGAAATAGAATGGAATAATGGTCCAAACAATTTCAAGGGCAGCCTTTTTGACTCTTCAAAATGTCTATGTCTGTTTGTTTTCCATTTTAAGGAGAAAAATAAGCTTAGAAATTTGTTCTAAGATAAGGGAGGTGGTTTGTGAAAGAAATCAAGAAGTAAGTGGCCACAATCTATTTTGGAACCATATTTTAAGGTCAAGATTTTAAATACAGGAGGACGGAATTTTGCTCTTGCTTTTAAAATTGTTTTGTTTAAACAAAGGTTGTTTTTTGCTCCAACTAGATCCCATGATAATTTCATTTAAATTTTATCTTCAAGTAGGTAAAAAAAATCCATGTAGCCACTAAGTTAAAAGAAAAAACATCCTATATATTTCATCTTTTCTCTTCTAACACATGTTTTTCAATGTTATGTTTTATTACCTGTAATTTCAGATAGAATCAGATGACTGGGAGTTTCAATAGGGGAAATAAAAGGTATTATATAATCAGTTTCTGACAATTAAATGTGTATTTAAAGTAATCATCCCTTTGGAGTGGATAAAATATTATTGGGTTCAATTATTAATAGAAAGATGGCATTATGTTACCTCCTTGAGTTAAATATTTACCTAATAGGACCAGGGCAAATTATGATACTAAGGATGAAGTTGCATGTTAATCACCGCTCTCCACGAATTACCATTGTATTCTCCTAGTACCTTCCCTACCACAAGTGCCCCATGCAAACACACATTGCCCAGGAAGTACTTGGATGGTTAGAGTTCATGACAGGTGCTGGAACCTCTTTACTACTCCATAATTTCAAGTAGGGAGCAGACAGTTAAAAATTGACTCAAGGAGAATATTTGTTTCCTCCCCACACCTACCATTAGTCAGGGGCCACCAGAGTCCACCAAAAAGAAAGGAGTCTGACCTTAGTACAATACTTATTAAAAGTTTCTGACCTTAGAACTTTTCCATTAATTTATTCCTTAGCCCTAATTACTTTTGTACTTAACATAAAGCATCCTTACTAATGAAGTTTTAAGCAGTGCTGTTTCCCTCGTTATCTTGGTTTGTAAATTGGTTTTTCACAATTAAAAAAATTCATTTTAATTGAAAAATTTGTGTATATATATATTTTTATTTCAAGCTGTCTTTTGGGGAGATATTGCCTTAGATGATGAAGACTTAAGAATCTTTCCAATTGATAGGACAATTGATCTTACGCAGAACTCATTTGAAGAACTTGGACATATCACAGGTATGATGTTTATAGCATGTGCTTCTTCATGTGGATTACTTTCTTTTCTTTTAAATAATATTTAATATCAAGTGACTTAAAATCACCCTGTGGAACATTAATTTTAAAAATATTTTTTCTTCATTTTAGTTCAAGAGAAATAAACACACTGTGAAGTTAATCTTTTATTCCTAAGGTTCACTTTGGATATGGATTTGCAAGTGTAAATTATGCTAAGTACAATTATTTTTACTTTTGCTAAGGGAAAAAAGAAAATGTAAATATGCTTTCCTTTACAATTGTCAAATGAGCTCTATCCTTTTTTTTTAAGACATTGCTTCCGCTAAAACTTTCTTTGTTATTATATACAATGAAATTGGATTTAAAATGCTGAAATCACTTTGTCTCTTTAAAATATAAATTTCACACAATTTAATTATCTTTGTTATATTTCTGCTCCTAGTTTTGGTTTGTTTTAGTGAGTGGTGCAATAGAGTATAAGGTTAGGAAAAATTGTGAATTAGATTGGTGATCTACTTTTAAGTAGCAACAGCTGGTGGATTTTCTTGGCTTGTTTGCCTCCTCTTTTGCCTACTATATCCTCTGCTTCTGTAATTATTGCTTAATGATTTGCCAAACAGAAGTATTCTGGATTTGAGAAGTTTCTACTTCTGAATTAAAGATTCTCTCGTTGTTTAATCGACTTTTGAATACAGAAAAGAGTGGATTTGGGGCCACTTTTATAAATGTGGATAATTGCTTCTAAAACATGTCATGAAATGGCAACACAGAAAAGTATAGCTATCTATATATGGAGGGACAACTATCAGTATCTGCTCATAGATACAGACTGTTTTAAGCCTATGTCACCAAGCAATGGAGGGATAGGGGAAGGAGGAGTAGTGCTAAGCTGAATACATTTAATCCATTAAACTCAAATTATTTTTTGCAAAATAAAATATTCAGCCTTCCCTCTAATGTATATTGATAGAGCTTCTCACTGGGTAGTCTTTTTTATAGTTAATTAGTAGTACCTTAGACTTACTTTATCTTCATTTATGTACCATGAGGACAGCTAAAACCTTGTATTTGTGTTCGGTTGATTTTGACCTTTCTTGTCATATTCTTTTAAATTCCTAGGCACCATTGCTAATTCAGCATGTTCCTATTTTTATACTTTTGCATGTGACTTTGCTTTGCAATCTAATTTGTAATTAGACTGTAAGATAATAATAATTCCAAGAATAAGGGCACCTGTCCTTTAGAAATATCAGTAGAGTATGAAAAACTAAAACTATTCTGCTTAGGTATAAATCATTAAAATTAAAATAGGTACAGATTTGTCTCTTTTATAGATCTTTTTTAACTCATCACTTGGATTTCAGAGATTTTAAAAAAATTCAAAATTTGTACTACTTGATTTCTGTCTTTTTAAAAAAAATTTTCATTTATCCCTCTTACTGCTGAATTTTTAAAAAATTTTCTCTTACTGCTGAATTTTAAAAACATTTTCTGTCTTTTTTTTTTTTTTTACTAAAATGCACATCCTTGTTTATTAAATGGTCACTTGTTTAATTTTCCTTGGTTAGTTAGTATCTACCTAGGTTAATGAGCATTAATAATTTAATTCATAAATTTTTTATTAATTTAAACCTAATTTTGATATATTATCAACTAGGAGGTTTAGCCAACTACAGGGCTATGATAATAATTTTTTAAAAAATTGTCCCCAAATAACAGTCATCTCTAATATTTAAAAAAATATATTGAGATATTTCAACTGTTGTTATTAAAGTACTGGATTTTTAATTACATTAACCTTTTTTTTTTTGGCATTTTTTGGCATTTATCTTACTGGTTACCATCATGCTCATTTTCTCCTCATTTTTTTATTCTTAATCTATTATGGATGTAATTTTACAGTTGTTAATACTGCTTGAAATTTATGCTTATGAGTGGTAGTACGGTAAATGGCCATTGAAAAATGTATCCCACAATCTACCTGGGAATAAATGTATTTAATGATTATTTCATTCTTCTAAAATGTGAAATGTTAAAAATTTCAAAAGAATTTCTCCAGAGGTACAACAACTATGTGTGCAAATGTAATCCAAATAATTATCTACACAATTATTCAGTGAGCAAGCACTGTAACTTACTTGCCTTATAAGGATCTACTTTACCGTTCTGCTAAGTTAGGCAAGCAATAGATGTTTATTACAAAAGTAATTTCTCCCCCTTTCCCCACTATCCCCCACCAAAAAAAAAAAAGAAACTGACAAATATATTCAAGGAAAAAAGACAAACTGAAACAACAAAATCTACCATTTTATAACAAATGTTCTTTAATTGCTTTTACTGGGAGCAGATGCATGTCCCACAGATAATATTTACCATAAAAATTTACTTGTAATTATTCTATGATGCTTAGTGATTTTAAGAATATTTCTGTTATAATTATTGGGGTATAAGAAAAAAGTCAGAGTTGAGAGTCATAGCACCTGTGTTCAAGTTTTCAGTCTATCATTTAATACCTTTGTGACCTTGTGCAAATCATCTAGTCAATAAAGGTTTTTTAAGGGCCTGCTGTGTGCCAGGCACTGTGCTAATAAGCATTGGGGATATAAAAAGAGGCAAAAGAAGCCCCTGCCCTAAAGGAACTTAGCTTCTAATTCACTCGTGATCTAAGTCACTCCACCTGTCTTGGCCTCAGTGCCCTCTACTTCTAAATCCACAATACTAAATTGTGCTTATATTGTGTAAGGCATTGTAGCATAGGAGCTAGAATGCCAGACTTCAAGTCAGGACGTCCAGGGTTCTAATTCCCTCCCTGATTTTGTCCCTCTGGAATGAACATAGCCAGTCATTTAACCTTGATGAGCCTCAGGTAACTCTAAAAGAATAAATTATAGACCAATGGCTTGTAGTATGCATTTGTTATACTCAGTATATTCCTAAACCAAATTTATCATTTAAAAGCAAATTTAGAGAAGAAAAAAAAGTGGGATAAGAATCTTAAAAAAGAGAAACCGATCAGGACTGTGGATCCCAGGGATCTGGGTTCTAAACCTGGCCAAAAATCTCAGCCTACCATATGTCATGATCTATGACAATCTTTAAGTCATTCATTCTTGTTGAGCAGTTTACTCATTAGTAAGATAAGAGGCTTAGATCTGATAATCTCTTAAATTCTTTCCAATTCTACAAGCCTATAGAATACAATTTATCATTATGAATTTGGTTTATCCCATTAGATATGAATTATCCTAAAGCATAATTATGTTTCTGTTTTAATTGTTATCCATTTTACTCATTCCTCTCAATTTCTTTACTATTGGAATTGCATGAGGATGCTTTGGGGTCAAATTTTAAAGTATTAAGTACGTTAACATTTTAAGACAACTTATGGCTTTAAGAGGTTTCAAAAAAAGTACTGATGGAACTTATGAAAAATCTTTGTAGCAAAAATTAGGGAGCTATTTTTCCTCCTTTTAATACCTTGAATTATAGTTTACAGCGTGAAAATGCAGATACTGTTTTTCTGCATTTAGGGCAGTAGAGCATGTTATCTTTCAGTCCTTATTAGCACAAAATGTCAAAGCCACGGTGAAGAAAAATCTTTCGAGTAATAATGAGATATAATGTAATTGTTACAATTTGTCTGAATAACCAAGTCATACTGGCTTGCTTTCTGGAAGGTTTAGCTACCATATTGTTTTAAATTTCCTTCAAAGGTTCTTGGATATAGACATATATGTATATGAATATATGTGTGTATGTGTACATGTGTGTATGTATATGTATGCACTAATCATGTAATTTTGTGGACTACATTAAAAGTACATAATGATTTCTGTTGAGATATCTGTAGTTTTTCTAAAATCATGTTATAGAGTGAATCTAACTTGAATAATTCTATCTTATTTTTAAGGTGGCCTGGGAGACCATGGTGTGTCAGAGAAAAGAGGGGTTCTGTATCAGCTCATAGACAGGATAAGAAGATTTGGCTCTGGTATTTTCAGTTGCTTTACATGGTGTACAGTCAACATTTAAAATATAAGCAATCTTGTTCCTTAAAGCAATTCCTTTATATGATGTAATATTCTTAAAGGAGGAGTAACAAGGGTGGCATTTTGCTTGTGTCTACTGTCAGGTAGATCTTGTGATATAGAAACAATAAAATTTAGGGAAGCTAAAATTTGGTTTAGCTTATTTTTAGCCTCCCATCATTAAAAATGTATTCGGTGTTCATTATGTTACTGCTCATCATTATTAATTTATTTGTCATCCGCTGAGTGTGCTTTTATTAGACATTGAGCTATGTCTGGTTTTATACAATAAGTGAATGTAAATAATAATTAATTTTGAAAGTGGCGTGACATTGTGTCACTTCTTATGGCACATCAATGAGGCGTATATGAAGGAAAGACCATAGATCACCCTTTCAAAGAATTGTAAAATATTCATCATTTGTGATATTTCTCATCATTCCAGGATGTACAGAAGTACAAAAACTATTGAAAAGTAGAAACACTAAATGACTCTAACTTATCTGAATATGGTTCCACTTTAATACTGACTTATATGAGAAGATATAGATGACTTGTGTTATAAAATATCTACCAACTTTTTAGGGATCGCCAAATAATGTGCTTTTTTTAGTGCACCACAAATTGAATATTTACATCAATATATGATACTAAATTGTGAGATGATTACACTTCAGGATTCTGAAATGGATAATGGAATTTACCTCAGTGATGTGGTTTAGAGCAAGGCATGGGTGGCCTATTCTAGTCCAGAGAAACTCCCCAAAATCTTACTTTAATTTTAAAAAATCCATGTATTGATCCATCTTCACCTTCTATTTATAAATCATACTGTGCTGGGTCTTAGGTAATATAAAGGAACACAGAAGACCTTTGGCCTTTTATAGAATTTGGTAGTTTAATTCATGACAAAAGCAAACAAGGAAATCTAAAGACAGAATGAATAAACTTAGTGCTCAGTGTTTCCTGATATTGATGTTCTGTGCTGATTAAATGGGATATGGTAGGTACATAAACTACATCAAAGTACTATAGAAATGTATTATTTTGACACATCATAGTGGAAAGATAAGATTTAAAAAAAGAAAAAAGTTCTTCTAAGCTATAGCTTTAAGTGCAAAAACACTTTTTTAACTTGAAAATTGCCTGGAAACATGGCAGAAAATTAACAGTTATTTTAAAGCATTTACTACATGCTAGGTACTGTGTTAAGCACTATGGATACAATGGAGGGTTAAAAAAAATCTTCTTAAGGAGCTCATATTCTAGTGGGGAGAGACAACATGCAAACAATTATGTATGCAGGATAAATTGGAAGAAATTAACAGAGGGAAGGCAATCAAATTAAGAGGAAATGTTGTAGAAGGTGGGATTTTAGCTGAGACTTGAAGGAAGCCGAGAGGCAGAGATGAAGAGAAGAAGCATTCTAGGCATAGGAGATAGCCAGCTGAAAATGCCTGAAGTATGTTGTTCAAATGACTGTAGTCTCAAGATAAATGCTACCTACACCACCCCCAAAATCTGTACCCCTGGATGTGACCGGTGAGCTAATTCTAATGCAGATCATTGTCCCAGATGGCTAAAGCTTTTTAGCTTCGTTTTTGGAGTATATAACTCAGTATTAAAATAAGTATTATTGTATATCCTATAAACCAGTGATCACATCAGCAAAGAATATTTTATTTGATCATCTTCATGGTTGCTTTGATATTTTCATTCCTGTTAAGTTTGCAAAGAATTTATAGAGTGCCTCCTCTTTGTGCCTCTATGCCAGGCAGTATTCTAGATCCTGGGGATACAGTGATGATATGGAAATATACTTTGCTCTTAAAATGAGCAGTTTTGAACATAGCAATTTGACTTTGTCGAAGAATCATAATTAACCTACTAGTTATATCTTAATTATTAAGTCTGTCTTAATTATCTGGTGCTGAATTTTTAGTAATTTAGAGGAGGAAAACAATGGACTTAGTGCATGATAGTGTGAGGCAGCTGGGGGATACAGTGGTTAGAGGGCTAGACCTGGAATCAGGAGGACCTAAAGGCAAATCCAGCTTCAAACACTTGCCATGTGGCTCTGGGTAAGTCACTTAACCTCTTTCTGCTTCAGTTTCCCAATCTGTAAAAGAGGGATAATAGTAGCATCTACTTGTGAAGATAAATTGAAATAATATTTATAAAGCATTTTGCATACCTTAAAATGCTACGTAAATGTTAGTTATTGTTATTACTTTGTATTCATTATGCTGACAATGTGCTGACATTGCTTTTAAAGATGCTGGATTGTTACAAGACATTTTATGTTTGAAAGTAGCTTCATAATAATGCCTTTGTGTAGTATGTAAGTTGTGTGTGACTTTTTTTTTGTTATATTTTAACTTCAGAATTATTTGTAACAGTATAGAACTGAGATATTTAAACCTTTGTCCTTTTAAGGGCTAACAGAACCCCTGATGAAGTACTTCTGTTTCATAGAATATATTAAATGTCACTACAGGTTTAGAACAAAACAACACAACTACGGGAAAAGCAGCTGCAAAATTCTCAGGACAAAATGAGAAAAACCGGGTTCCTAGGGCTGCTACGTCAAGAACTGAAAGAATATGGCCTGGGGGTGTCATTCCATACCTTATAGGAGGCAATTTTACTGGTAAGAATCTGTCTGTGTATTTTGGTAAAAGGAAGAGAAATAATAAAATAATACCTTACTGACTAATCAAGCAAATATATTTGTGTAATAAGGTAATGATGTATGATGAATAAGGAAAAGAGAAGAATGCCTACCAAACCAGATTACTCTCTTTTACTCAGCCAGAATGTGCTTACATTTAAAAATATTTTTAATTCTTTAATGTTCTTCTTGTTTTTAAATCTGTGCTTCCCATATGTCACTAAATCTGTCTACTAACAGATGATTTCTGATGACCTAATTAAATAATTTATGTCAGTTAGCATGTCCTTGTATACATACTGGTAAAGATAATGGGCTTTATTACTCGGGATATTAGGTATGGATTGTCATTGGTTCCTATTGGAACTCATTCATGCCCTCCATAAATGTTTCATAGAGATCCTCCATCCAGTGTCATCAAGACTTTTTCTTTCTTTTAATTGCACCATAAAAAGTAATATCTTTGCCTGAAGCAATTCAAATATTTTCATGTCTTTTGCCAGCTTAGAAATTGAGAATGAGATTCATTCATGATTGAGAGTGGTGTCATTGCTCTAAAGATTTACATAGTCTTTACGAAAAGCAATATTGCTTACTAAACCAGTCTTGGTCTAGGGAAACCCCAATGATGGGGACGCCTTGTTTTTATGTTTTGTAACATGTATTGTTTATTAATGCCATGCCATTCTTTCAGGCAGCCAGCGAGCCATGTTCAAGCAGGCGATGAGGCACTGGGAGAAACACACATGTGTAACTTTCATAGAAAGAAGTGATGAAGAAAGTTACATTGTATTTACTTATAGACCTTGTGGGTGAGTTGAAACAAGAGATAATTTACCTAATCTTAGCTCCAAAAAAAATCTTAATTTTGAACATCTTTGGGAAAAAAATGGAGTTTCTTAAACTTTTTGTATATCATAAGTTGTTTTTGTTGTTATCTCTATTTGTGTCTTTTACTCAAGGAACTCTTTTTATTTTTTGGTCTTTATTAATTTGTTTACTTTTAGTTTACAAGTTTCAGTAACACAGAGTTTCAAATTTGGGGAATCTTTTATTTTTGTGGAAGAAAGAAGTATAGCATCTTTGAATCTTTAGTGAGAAGAGAATTAGCAATCATATATTCTACCTCTCTCATTTTACACAGGAAGAAATTGAGGCCCTATGTGAATATGACTCATTCAGGATTATTTTGTGAATTAGTGGCTGAAATAGGACTATCTCCATCTCCTGGCTCCTAGGACAGTGAATGTAGTGCCAATCAACACAGAACTCTTGAGGGCTGCTGCTATGAATAATTTTAAGGGTCTAATTGCAAGGTATAATAAGCACTCTATTCAAAACTAAACCTTAAGTCAAGAAACTAAAGCATTCACAATTCATAACAACATAACAATTTATTACTAAGGTGGTCATATGGCCTTAAACAAAACATATGATTCAGTATATAACAGAACACTCAGTATGTAACGTGGCACACAGCATATATCATTGTATTCAATATATAACATAGCATTGCATATCCCCTGCTTTATACAATCAGGGGATCCCAGGTGTAGAGCCAATGCAATATTCACAGGGCTGACAGCAACTATTAATGTGATGGCATAGTTCTCAACTGTGAAATATAACAGACTCTCCATTTAGAAGATAGAAGCAAAACATTTATTCCAACACCAGAAAGTCAAATCCCAACTGCAGGAAACTGAATCCATCATAGCAACAAACACCACAGCACAGCAGGGAGCCACACCATCCTTTAGCCATCCTACAAAGACTTAAGAGGCTAGCCATCTCATTGAGTGCATCCTCTCCTCCCTCCAGCTCAAACTGCTCTGACTCCTAGCTTCCTGTGGGTTCTGTTCCACCCTTCAGCAAATTCCTCCCACCACAGATGCCATGTGATTACATTCAGCCTATTGGGGGCAGGGAAGATATTCAAATTCCCATTACCATTACACCAGTCTTCCCTAGTGCAACACATCCCCAGCGGTAGCAGAAAATACTACACACTTTACCCCAGGGGTTCTCAACCTGTGGGTTATGTTCAGTTTGTAACAATGAAAATACATCCTACATATCAGATATTTACATTATGATTCATAACAGTAGCAAAATTATAGTTATGAAGTAGCAAGGAAAATAATTTTATGGTTGGGGGTCACCACAGCATGAAGAACTACATTAAAGGGTCACAGGCATTAGGAAGGTTGAGAACCACTGCTCTATCCCTAGGTCACAATCAGTTACAATCGTTGCAATCAAAATAGAGTAAAATCCTGGGGTGGGGGTGGGGGGCCTTTTCCTCATGCTGCTATTGCAGCCTCCCACCTGGCACTCTCACTGCTCCTGCCTTGCTACAAAGTTTTCATCTTGACTCAGGGGCTGACTTTTGAGCCCTGTAGCTCCTCTCTCGAAGGTCTATGGACCCACTGCTTCTGACTCCTGCCAGGATCCTGCTCCTGCTCCTTGTCTCAGCTCATGGCGGGAATGGACTGCCTTATTCCAAGCTCTCCCTGCTCCTGCTTGACAGCAGGCTCCAGCAGCTCCTGCCCTGGCTTCTTTCTCTGGGAAAAAAAAGCTTAATAGGACAACAACAATATTTACACTCATTACCAGCACAGCCATTTTAATTTATTTTTTATGGTGCCAATTTTAAACAGATTAATAGATTTTATTCTCCAGAACAAGGGTTGCATTTCCACTTGTTTAGGGTACTTATAAAGGGCAGTGTTGTTCACTTCTCTCTCTCTCTGCACACATTCAAGTATTCAGAATGCCCAGATTTACACATTAGCTTAAATGTTACTTTTAAACTGCTACTGCCTTGGCTACAAATTTGAATCCTTCAATTTTTGGAAAGTTGTGTGGAATGGTCTTTCTTCCGGTGTGTTTAGTTGACCTCTTCAGTGGTGGAAACACTAAAAGAAGCACCTCCAGATGGAGCTGCTCCATGCCCCTGGGAACCCACCAGGCATGCCTTGTGTACTCTGGTGCAGCTAAGCAATGATGGGGTTGCAGACCTTCTCCAATTCTTTCTGCTGGTGCTCAAATTCTTCCTTCTCAGCAGTGTGTTTGTTATCCAGCCAGTTGATTATTTCATTACATTTGTCAAGGATATTCTGTTTGTCTTCATCACCAATTTTGCCTTTCAGTTTTTCATCCTCTATGATAAGCCCTCGTGTTGAAAGCATAAGATTTGAGAGAATTCTTGGAAGACACCTCATCTCTCTGCTTTTCATCCTCAGCCTTGTATTTCTCAGCCTCCTGGACCATATACTCAATGTTTTCTTTACTTAGTCGTCCTTTATCATTGGTGATGGTGATCTTTGTTCTCCTTGCCTGCACTCTTATCCACAGCAGAAACATTGAGGATGCCATCTGTATATCATTGTCAAATATTACTTCAATATGAGGAAAACCCCTGTGTGCTGGGGGTATTCTTGTGAGTTCAAATTTGCCAAGCAGGTTGTTATCCTTTGTCATTGCCCTCTCACCTTCATAAACCTGAATAAGCACACCGGACTGGCTGTACAAATAGGTGGTAAAGGTCTGTGTCTGCTTGGTGGGGATGGAGGTATTGTGTTTGATCAGAATGGTCATAACTCCACCAGCAGTTTCAATTCCAGGGGAAAGAGGAGTGACATCCAACAACAGTAAGTCCTGCACATTCTCAGATTTATCTCTAGACAAAATGGCAGCCTAGACAGCTGCACCATAAGCAACAGCTTCATCAGGATTATACTCTTGTTAAGTTCCTTGCCATTGAAGAAGTCTTGCAGAAGCTTCTAGATTTTGGGGATTTGAGTGGAACCACCCACCAGGACAATGTCATGAATCTGTGACTTACCTAGTTGGCATCTCTTAAGGCCTTTTCCACAGGGTCCAGTATGCCATGGAAGAGATCAGCATTCAGCTCTTTGAAACAGGCTTGGGTGATTGATGTATAGAAGGTGAAACCCTCATAGAGGGAGTCAATATCAATACTGGCCTGGGTACTGGAAGAGAGGGTATACTTTGCACATTCACAAGCAGTGTGAAGATGGCAAACAGCCCTCTTCTTCTCACTGATGTCCTTCTTGTGCTTTCGCTTGAACTTGGCAATGAAATGGTTGACCATTCAGTTGTCAAAGTCCTCCCCACCCAAGTGGGTGTCCCCAGCAGTGGACTTGACCTCAAAGATGCCATCTTCAGTGGTAAGAATGGAGACATCGAAAGTACCACCTCTCAGGTAGAAAATCAGCACATTTCTCTCGACACCAACCATTTTGTCCAAGCCATAAGCAATAGCAGCAGCGGTTAGCTCGTTGATGATTCAGAGCACATTGAGACCAGCTATGGTTCCAGCATCTTTGGTTGCCTGACATTGGGAATCTTTGAAATTGGCTGGTACTGTGACCACAACATTTGTGACAGTCTTCCCAAGGTAAGCTTCAGCAATTTCTTTCATCTTGGTCAAGACCATAGAAGATACTTCTTCTGGATAGAAACTTCTGGTCTCTCCTTTGTACTCCACTTGGACCTTAGACCTGCCTACATCATTCACCACCATAAAAGGTCGATGCTTCATGTCTGACTGTACAACTGCATCATCAAAATCTGCGACCAGTCAGATGTTTGATGTCAAAAACTGTGTTGGTGGGGTTCATTGCAACTTAATTCTTTGTAGCATCACCGATTAATCATTCTGGTGCAGCTGACATGGCTTGGGGTGGTCCTGTTTTCTTGGTTATTAGAAGTGATCTCTACTTTCCCATGTTGGAAGACTCTCACACAGGAGTAGGTGGTGCCAAGATCAGTGCCAACTGTGAGTCCCTTCAACATGGTTGCAGGTGAGTCAGGTCGTAGCTGACCACAGTGGAGAGAGAACTGCTGCTGCTGTGCTGAAGAGACCTCCTTAATTCACTTTTAAAGCCTGGAGGCTCCTTGATAACAGCTCTTAAAAGAAGCTTAAGCTAAACCTCCTTCCCAGGGCCAGGTGTCTACCATTTAGCTCAATTTGCTTTCACAACTGGGAGGCTCCTTCAGAGTCTCCCCTGTAGCCACCTTCTCAGTGCTCCATGCTCACTCCTCGTTTTCTTCATCATCATGTGTTTTCTTCACGCTTTTTTTTCCTTCTTCGTCTTCATTTTCTTCTTCTCTGCTCACATTCATAGCAGGGCAGGGATAGGGGTAGGGGTGGGGGTGAGATGGGAGTGGACCTTAACAACAGCTACCCAGAATCTAGTTCAAGACATAAACATTTCTCAGGAGTGAGCCCCAAGGTGATATCAATCTTCCAGCTTCTATAGGTTTTACTTGGCATCTGATTGGCTCTGCACAGAGAGCCCTCCTGCAAAGACCACACGTGTAGTACCTGATTGGCTGAGCCCACATGCATAACCCACGTACATTACTTGGTTGACTCAGCACAGAGAGCCTACGTGTGTAGCACCAAAACTTGGCTCGAGTGGTCAGGAAGACCTGAGTTAATATTTGGCCTCAGAAACTTACTGTGTCACCTTGGGCAAAACACATAAACTCTGTCAGTGTCAGTTTCGTTAACTGTAAAATGAGGATATTAACAACACCTTCCTTGTAGGGTTATTGTATCAATCAAATGAGATGACACTTGTAAAGTGCTTCTTATGGTGCTCTGCACATAATAGGTGATTGATAAATGCTTAGTTCCTTCCCTTTCTCCTATTCCATTCTTCTAAGGCCAATCCTCTTTCTACTGTACCACATCACCTTTCAAGTTACAGAAGTTCTTAGAAGAGGTTGGACTAGATGATCCCTAAATTGCCTTTCCCTCTCAGCTTCTGTGATTCCTCTTTGGGAATTGCCCTCACTGCCTGCAACACATTGCTTTTGCATAATATCAGTGTTTGTAGACTTGGCTCTTGGGCAGGGCATTTAGTTTTCCATATAATCCGAAATTATTTCAGCTTCCAAGATGGGAAATACAATTCTTGTCCCAAACAATGTGTGATAATAAATCATTGTAAGTTTCTTTCCCATTGAGTGGTTCATAAAATGACTCTTCAGACAATTCCAAAGGAATTCCAAAAATACTTTGAACAAAGGGAAAATAATTAGAATTAGTTTCAACCTGGCAATGTGACTACTTTGAAGGGGACAGCACCCAGTGGAAATTCTGTGTTGGGAAAAAAATGAAATCAGCCCTACTACGTGAATAACTACTGAAATATGTAATTGTAGAGACAGAAAAAGCAGATATTATCAAGCCCAACTCCCTCATATTCTGGAGGAGAAAACTGAAATGCAATTTTTATTGTTGTTCGTTCATTTCCGTCATATCTAGCTCTTCATGACCTCATTTGATAGTTTTGTGGGGGGGGGAGGAGAGGGAAGGGTTTGGCAAAGATACTAGAGTGGTTTGCTATTTCCTTCTCCAGCTCATTTTGCAGATGAGGAAACTGAGGCAAACAGGGTTAAGTGACTTGCCCAGGGTCATAGTGCTGGTAAGTGTCTGAAGCTAGATTTGAACTCAGGAAGATGAATTTTCCTGACATCAGGCCTGGCACTCTATCCACTGTGCTACCTAGCTGTCAGTGGTAGCCATCTACCTGTGTAAAATGACAGGTACTAATTCTAACCTTAGCTGCCAGGTGGCCCTGAGAGATAATGATTTGCCTGGGGTCTCCCAGATAGGATGTGTCAGAGGAGGTGTTCACTGGAACTCAGGCTTTCCTAATTCTTAGGGAAGCTCTTCTATTGACTATAGCTCTCACATAGAAGTATCTAAGCACAGAATCACTCCATGTAAACACAAACATACAGAGTTTACATAGTCTGTTTCAGTTACTATCTTTACTTTCATTATAGTGTATGTAGGACAGAGAGAGGCAAGTCAGGTATCTTGACAGAGGAAACCACTCAGAAGACTCACTTGTTATCATTGTCCTTTATAATTACTCATTTTAAAATACTAGAGACTTCTGATTTCCATGTTACTTTTGTCACATTATTCCTCTACTGGAAGCTAATGTGCAGATGGTGCATGTTTCAGTTTTAGGGGCAACAGTTCCAAACCTTGCTTAGGGCACACAGATGCCTTCCTCTAGTCTAAACATTTCATTGTTTCATTTAGCAGTTTTCTATCTAACAATTACTTTAGGAATTTCTAGTTGGCTTGATAATTTTTATCTTGTTCCTAATTTGAATGTGAAATTGAAATCTCTGAATTCATTAAACCTTTATTAAACACATACTATTCTGGATTTGGGAGATATAAAACTGAAAGTGCTAGTTTCGGCCCCCAAGGAGTATACTTGCCTCATTGTATCTAGAGTTATTGTTTTCCAGTACATACTTTAAAATTATAGGGTTTTTCCTTTTTATTTCCTCCTTTGGATGAAAAGCCATGTTTCCTCTTTCCTCCACTCTGCTCTTTCAAGAAAAGAAGTAATTTGTCAAGCAACATTAGCCCAGTGATCTAGGTCTAGTGACTACATTCACAGTTATATTTAAATCAAACATAATAATGGCTCCAGTCCAGTAAAAATGTGCATTGTGAATTTGAATAATGCACAAGCATCATGAGATTTGTTGTTTGCAGTCATTGTACCTAGATGTAGCTCCTTTTTCTGTTTTTCCACAATCTTTAACTTTTCTCTCCTTTTATTTATTTTTTCACTCTTATATTTGGATCTGAAAAGTCAACACTCAGGGTACTGTTTATTTCTTCTCCATATTTCTGTCTGCGATTCAGGTAGGGTAAGATGTTAGCAGGTGATGATTCTATTCTCAGTTATATGTTCAGTGGCCCTGCTCAGAAGGAGACAAAGAAAAACAAAACATTTTCTCTCCTCCAGGAGCTTCTTTTCTACTGAGTGGGGAGGATATTACATGTGTACAAATAAATATGATGCATGGTAAATTGAAGAGAGATGGGATTGATGTGAAAGAAAACTTTATGAAATATGTAACATATCAACTGACCCTTGAAAGAAGCCAAGGATTCTGGGAGATGGACATCAGGAGGGAGTATATTCTATGCCTGGGAGATGGTTTGTGTAAATGCAAAAAGACAGGAGATGGATTATCACATGCAGAGAACAGATAGTAATTAATTTTGACTGGAATATAGAGTTT
This sequence comes from Pseudochirops cupreus, assembly GCA_028627135.1. Lineage (NCBI taxonomy): Eukaryota > Metazoa > Chordata > Mammalia > Diprotodontia > Pseudocheiridae > Pseudochirops > Pseudochirops cupreus. The sequence continues at coordinate 110,548,079 of CM053583.1, forward strand.
GTGAAAGGAATAACTTGAGTTGAAACTCAGTCAAAAGCTATATTGTTGTTTTGGTTTTTTGCTTTTTGGAGGGGGTAAGACAGGGCAATTGGGGTTAAGTGACTTGCCCAAGGTCACATGGCTAGTAAGTGTTAAGTGTCTGAGGCCGAATTTGAACTCAGGTCCTCCTGACTCCAGGGCTGGTGCTCTCTTCACTGTGCCATCTAGCCGCCTCAAAAAGCTATCTTGTTAAGAGTCTAAATGCCAGTCAATCAATCAAAAAACATTTATTAAACACCTGTTATGTTCCAGGGACTGTTCTAAATGTTGGGGAGCAAAGAAAGACAAAAGATAGCTCCCTGCTTTCAATGAGTTTATAGTCTAATGGGGGAGACAACATAAAAACAATTATGCATAAACAAAGTATAGACTGGATAAATTGGAGATAACCAACAGAAAGAAGGTATAGTGCTGATATTAAGTAGACCTAGAAAGACTGCTTTTTGAAGATCTTATTTTAGTAGGAACTTGAAGGAAATGAGGAAGCAGAGAATTGCAGGCATGAAGAACAACTCATGAAAAAGCCCACAATTAGCAGATGGAGTGTCTTGTATGAGAAACAGCAAGGAGGCCAGTGTCGATGGTATGGGGAGGGTTGTAAAGTGTAAGACCAGAAAGGTGCCAGGTTGTGAAGGGCTTTAAATGCCAAAGAACAAATTTTGTATTTGATCTTGGAAGTGATAAGGAACCACTGAAATTTATTGAATATGGTATGGACAGACCTGCACTTTAGGAATATTAATTTGGCAGCTGAGTGGAGGAGAGACTATAATGGGGAGAAAAGTGAGACAAGCAGACCAGCCAGTAGTAGTCCATGTATGATTTGATGAGGTCCTGCACCACCATGGTGGTGATAGTGTCAGAGGAGAGAAGGGGACACATAAGAGTGAGGTTACAAAGATGGAATTGATGGGACTTGGTAACAGATTGGATATGAGAAGGGGTGAAAGACAGTGAAGAGTCAAGTATAATACTTAGGTTGTGAGTCTGAGTAACTGTGAGGATGGTGATGCCCTTGATAGTAATAGTGGGATAAGCTTTTTTTTTTTTTTTGTCTTTGAGTCAGTGGGAAGCTATCTAAGGTTTTGAGTAGATGGATGACATGGTCAGATGACCATGGGCTAGATTATTTCTGTAGCTCTGTGTCAGAGGTTCGGGAGAGGATAGAGGCAGGGAATAGGAAGACTAATTGGGAAGTTAGTACAGTAGCAGGGTAAGATGTTAGCAGGTGATGATTCTATTCTCAGTTATATGTTCAATGGCCCTGCTCAGAAGGATCAGAGAGGAACAGAAGGAGCCTGCTTTATAGGTTGAGATACACCTGTTAACCAGTGTGTGTTTGAAATGTGCAGTCTGTAGCTTTCCATGATGTGACTAGCCAGTAATAGGATTGAAGCCAGGATGAAGAATATCTTCTTTTAGGAAGGCAGAAAGGCAGAAGGCAGAAACAGTTTTCAGACAATGAATATGGTATCCAAATAGGAAAATTTTCTAAAACTCTGTGATACATAATGTGGAATAAGCAATGATATTGTAATTTTAAACAGAAAGATGTTTTTACCACTTTTCCCAGGCCCCACTCCTTGAACAGAATTATTGATTTGTCCATTTATTATTTTTGAAGCATATCCAAGCTGTAGAGAGGTGTTTTAATATAATAGAGCAGAGGCTCTCATAGGGTGGGATATATCATTGTGAAAATTTGGATATTATAGTATTACACACAAAAGAGAATTTATAATGATTTTTCATTAAGTTTTACTTATGCAGCATATATAACATGGTAAGTATAGTAGTCACAAAATGAGTTAAACTTGATTATTAAATCTTCATAGTAACTTTAAAGCAAATTACACTTTGAATTCCTAAAGAACTCAGCAAGTATGCCTACCTATTAAGGGGAAACTGTGTATGTGGAAGTCTCTTGACCCATACAGTGTTACCAACTTAACCATTTGTATCAGCAAGCACCCTAGCATACCTAGGGCGGCTACTAGCACAGGTTCTTAGATCTGCTTTTCTAAAGGAAAGCAACTCAAAATGGGTTAACAATCTTACTTTAATCAAGCATATCATTT
>CM053583.1:110550695-110566801 GCA_028627135.1 Pseudochirops cupreus
GGAGGGACACATAATCAGTTTCTCACACTATGCCCACTGTGGAGAGGTTCTGCGTAATTACACATGTACAGCCTGTATTTAATTGCTTGTCCTTCCAGTGGCGGTGGGTGACAAGGGAGGAAGAGAAAGAATCTAGAATTTAAAGTTCTATAATCAAATGTTAAAAATATATATTATATATATAATTATTATAAACTACATCCAACTGGGACTTAAGATACACAGGCACTGTGATAGGGAGATCCATCCTGCCCTACCGGAAAGTCATCAGGGTGATGGGGGAGGATATAGGAGAGAACAGATTGGGGGAGGGGTTATACAATGGGATGGCTGTTTTGGGCTGATGGGTAGGGGAAAGATGGGGAGAAAATTTGTAACTCAAAATCTTGTGGAAATCAATGATGTAAACTAAAATAAACAAAAGTTAAAAAAAATAAAAATAAAAATAAAAAGATAAAAAAAAGATAAATGAATGATGTAAACTAGAAATAAACAAAAGTTAATTTAAATTTTAAAAATATCACTCTTTTTTGTTGTTGTTCAGTCATTTCAACTGTGTCTGACTCTTCATGACCACATTTGAGGTCTTCTTGGCAAGGACACTAGAATGATTTGCCATGTCTTACTCCAGCTCATTTTACAGATGAGGAAACTGAGGCAAAAGGGTCAAGTGACTTACCCAGGATCATACAGTCAGTAAGTATCAAAGGTCAGGTTTGAACGAAAGTCTTACTGACTCCAGGTCCAGCACTTGACTCTCTGTGCCACCTAACTAACTGCCTCTAAGAACACACATAGAGGTCAGTTTAAATACTATTCTTTATCATATTATAATAGTATTATAAAATAATAATAATATTGCATTTATAAAATATTTTAAGATTTGCAAAGCGCTTTATGGTTTAATTCATTTTGAATTCATCTCAATTTAATTCAGCTTTAATTAATTCAAAACAATTCTGTGAGGTGTGTATTATTATTATAATCATTTTACAGATAAAGAAACTGAATATGAGAGAAGATAGGTGACTTACCCAAGGTCCAACAGCTAGCGTATACTGATAGCAAAATTTAAACCTTAGTGTTCCTGACTCTAAGTCCAATGTTCTATCCACAATACTACCTAGCTGCTTCTAATAAATATTTATAGAATAATTTAACATAATAATACTCAAACCTGTTTTGATAATAATCTTCTAACTGAAAAATGAAACTTTAAAAAGCCAGGCCAGAATCAGAGTCTCAGCTATTCCCTAATAAATATAAAGAGAGACCTATCACATCAGAATGCAATGTGTTTTCTACAGGTACACCGTGTTGTTGTTTCTACACAGCACCAATCAAAATTAACTATTATTTTTAGTTAATCTGTTATTTCAAAAGAATATAGACATTAAGACATACATCTGGCCTTTAAAAAAAAAATCCGTATTTGTAAAGCTAAATAGAGGATGCTGAGTGAGAAAGATGAATATTTACAAAAATGATTATTGGCAATGAGCTATAATATTTAAAAGGAAGTCTAGTATGAATTAATGGAAACCCTGAAGCATCAGAGTATCTTAGAGGACTATACTTTGTACGGATGCATGCATGCATGTATGTATGCATGTGTCTACACACATATTTATATACACATGCATATACATAGATGCATGCACATGTATATACATACTACACAATGCACGTATGTGGTACATATATCTGTCAATATTACATATATACATATGTGAGAAAAACCAAGTAACCAATTTCTTGAAATAGGCTTAATATCTATAACATCTGTATCCTTCATAAAGGATACAGAATGATTTAAATTCAAATATCAATTGTATTAAAATGATATTTTCCAAATCATTTCTTTCACTCAATAAATATTTGTTGATTGAGTTTTAAAAATTTCACTCTGATAGCAACACAATTTTGCCATAATCTTTTTCGCAATATTTAATTTTTTAAAACATTTTTCCAAATCAAGTTACCAAATTCCTGCCCGAATTATAACCATTCAAAATGAGTGGATGTGAATTAATGATATTTTACTGTACTGTCATCACTTGATATCACAGATAAATATTCTCTGTCTTTATTTTACAAAAATATACCAGTTGTAAACTAAAGATGAAAGAAACCAAAAACTAGTTATGTACCAACAAGTCATGACTTTTATCTCTTTCAGGGCTTTTTAAAGTGAAAAGGAAATTACAGTGCCATAGGTCTGCTTATTGTGCCATAATTGATTTTTTCTGAGTTTAACATGTATCTGTCAAATCAATATGGAAATGAATCAGTTGGCCCCCTTTTCATGCATAAAATAGTCCCATCAATAGATAAAAACCAGTTGTTATATGAGATACCCATTTCCTTAATTACAATTAATCACATACTTGATTTCCTAAAGTGTGCTACAGCTTGAGTTCATTCAGGCATGAAATCACAAAAGATGCCAAGAGATATTGCATAGTTAAATGATTACTGTACCTCATCTAAGCCATTACTTGACTAATTTCGAATATCTTGCTTTCAATAAGTTGAATTAAACTATGCATGAATAGAGTAATAAAAAGTATATCGGTATATAACAATAGCATATGATTTAAAATTATATTTCATTTATTCACAATGGAAGGCTAAATTGAACAAATACGGACTGTAATTAGGCAAAAGAATCAATCCTGTTATTTTTTTATATATAGTTTTAAGAACAAAAGGCTTCTTAAACAGATGCATTTTTATTTCTGTAATATAGAATTTCTTTGTGCTATTGGCTTATCGGTCAATAGTACTGATGTGTACTTCTGAGAAATGTCCATCAAAATAATAAGATATCTAAAAACATTGTGATTTATAAACAAGAACTGATACAACAATGAAAGGGGTCATTTTTTCTTCATTTTGTAGCCCTTTCTACAAACTGACTAAAATTACAGTAATTTCCATAACATCCAAACACAGTAGCATGAGATCCTTTTATAACTTAATTCCCACTACTACTATATACCCAATATGTTATGTTGGCTAAACTTAAACTATTACACATAGTATTCAGGCCACATGTCAGCCAGTTTATCATATTTTTTCTGTGAAAGAAAATCAATTGTTTATTGAGCAATCCTTTGCAATATGACAGGCTAGCAAAGAGAAAAATTTAAAAATAAAAGAACCACATTCTAATGTCATGATCACCATACCATTTACTGAATTTTAGAAAGTGTATGAATCATTTTTCTTCAAGATTCATGGAGTGAAAGAAAATATTAAAAATTAAAAGTGGTGGCAGAGCCAAGGCGGTGGAATAGAAGCACAAACTTGGCATGGGTTCCAGCTCCAAACAATTCCAATACCAGTAAAATAATGACTCTAAACAAATTCTAAAGCTACAGAACCCACAAAGTGACAGAGAGAAACAAATCTCCCACTGAAGAGAGCCTGGCAGGCCAACAGGAAAGGTCTATTGCAGCATACTAGGAGCTGAGCAAAGTCCCACAGAAGCCACACAGGTCCAGCCCCAGGGTGGCTTGACCAGCAGTGGCCAGAGGGTACAGGCAGTTTGGGATTATATAAAGCAAGTTTCAAGGTAATTAACCACATAAAATATTAACAGTTATTTACCCTCTTGTTTTATTTTCAAATTGATATTCATATTATTTTTATTATTAGGAGGATGCTGGCCAAAACTAAATCCCTACTTGTATCTCTATTTATTGCTATGTGCGGCACATTTTTCAGTATTTCAGAATGTCCATTAGCAGCAAAATGAACCAAAGCCTAATAATAAGGGAATATGATGTTTTGTGTCACACATAGTCCATTCACAGTAATCTCTTATAGGACATAAAAGCACTTTGTCAAACCAACAAAGATATCTCTTTTTTGAAGTGTGTATAAAATGCTTTGTGGTATGTAAATCAGTGTATCTCAATGTTTGAAATATGCAATTATACAATATACAATTACTTAAGAAAAAGATTATGCTGATATTCTTCCTCTCCTCTCTAAACAAAGGGAACCCCAAACTTAGCTGTATTAGAAATTTCACTTTTAACCTTTGGCTTTTATTTCAAATTAAATGTGTTCTAGAATTCTCTCCTCCCTTATTTTATGATTATAGACTTTGAACTATGTGTGTCATTTTCCAACTTGGAAAGTATGTAGTAATTGATTTGCTACTACTGTGGAATATCACAGGCAAGCACAGTCTTGCTGCTGTGTTTATATGGTATAATACCTGGACATCTATACAGCTTTCTTGCCTGTGCAATATCTCCTTTGCTCAAGCGTGTACGTTGGCCAATTGTAGGACGTATACCATTGTCATCACGGGAAGGAAGAATGGTATCTAGAAAGATCCCCCTGAAAAAAAAATAAAAAGAGAGACATACAATTCTATCAGTTTTTAGCCATCAAATAAGTTTCTTATCTTTGCCTTTCAGTCTTTACATATAACATAGCTATGTTTTACAACACTGAGTGAACTGAAGAGCGAAGTTCCTAGGGCTGGACAAAATTGCTAACAATAGTGTATGTTTAGGAAGAAAGAAAGGAAGGAAGGAAGTAATAGAGGAAGGTAGGAAAGAAGGACAGAAGGAAAGAAGGAAGGATGGAAGGAAGGAAGGAAGGAAATGTGGGTTTTTTTCTGGTTAATGTAAAATAGCTGTTGACATTTCTATTTCTTGTAAAGTCAATGGAGGTACTTAAATTTTCTTTTGAAATTTAACACACATAGGAAAAATCTTTTGTGATATCGCATATTCTCACTTTGTGTAAATGATATCTTTTGTCTTGAAACGTCAAACAGGAATGTGAACCCCAGGGAAACTCAAGGAGGAATGTGTATTATCACACTGTGAAGCTTTCTTAATAAAGCAGTTTCCCTCAAAATCTTCTAAGTTATTTCCCCACTTGAAATTATCTAAATAAATTAAAAAGTGGGTCCAAATATCTCAAAAAGCACTGTGAGGAAAGCATTTTCTAAAACAGTATATAAATAGGAGCTATTACTACTATCTTAAAAGTTTCTTTTAAGGTACATGATAGAATAAGGAATAATTATAGTAGAGATTACTTGGGCAATACATTTAACTAATAATGTTTTTCCTTTTAAATATTTGATTAAACTATCCTTTCACGTGAAAGGTCTTTTATTATGAGACTTAATTAAAAAAATAAAACAACAAGGCCCTTTGAGAAATTATAATCATAGAGGTTCTTTCAGACCTGATTGTGTGTCTGATTGTTGACTAATATCAGGTACCAGCTCTAGGACTTACATTCCCTCTAGAAGGGAGGAGAACTTTAGAGTTGCTAGGATGTAAATATCCTTAACATTTAAGTGTGTCCCATTTCATCCCAGTAACCCATACAAGCATCCTGTCTTATGGTACCACTCCAACCCAGGGGCTTGTTACTCTCAATAGACTTGTAAGATGTACTTTCAATCACTATTATTCTATTTATCCATTTCTATTTCATGACCTGGATATAGTACACTAATAGTACTGGCTTCACTTCACATTCTATGCTAAACATTTAAAACCCTTAAAATAGCAATGAATTGGGAAATGACATACACCAAGAGAAAATGTTTTTGGGGAAAAATAACTTTCACAAACAGATTCAAGTTAAATGTTGAGCTACATAAAAGATACTTGACTTTATGAATCATGAGTTCAAACTAATGACAGAATATTCATTTTTCAAACTCATTAAAATATATGAAGGGTATAAAACTGTAGTTTTGAACTAGTTTTATTAAGCAATCTCAACTAGGCTGTGATTCATGGATGACTGACTGGAGATTTTACATTACTTTCACTCATAGTTGGCTCCTGTTACACACAGCAGTTTGTTCAATGTAGGGTTCAAAGTTCAAGATCTGGAACATTTAGCAAAAATCTTTTTGTTTGTCTTGGAGAGATGATTCCAACATGATCAAGGTAAAAGAAGGATAAGTCGCTCCCACTCCCAGATGGAGTCAGTCCCCATATAGTCAGTACTGTACAAAGAGGGGAATAGGACACACAGAGGAACTGAGCCAGGAATCCAAACAACTCTGGCAGTAAGAGAAGGAAAAGAATGGGGGTCTCAGGACAGGTTAATTTGGAGTAAATGAGTTATATATGGAGAAAATAGAGAAAGATTAATCTGTCAATGTGTACATACTTCAAGTGTCATAGCTCAAGCTGTGTTGAAAAAATTTTAAAACGGAGCTGAAATGTACCATAGTTTTGTAATAAGCCATACTATATTAACCAGGAAGCTAAATCAATCATCACAGATTCTCCATTAGTGATGTCAGGATTAATGGAGTCTTATTAGTATGTCTGTAAGCTACTGAAAACCATCCTTTTCACTTCTCATTTTATACAGAAAAAAAAGACAATTTCAAAACATTTTTTTGACATTTCCTCATCCTAAAAATGAAAGTTAAATTTGAGAATGCTGTCAGTTCATATATTTCTGATGAAGCACAACATCTGAAACTAAATGATGAAGTTGGCTTCATTGTGGCTGAGCTGACTCAGAAGAAGGATTTTCACAAAGGCTTGGATGCCTGTTTTAATTCCATTCTGCATTTCCTAGAAAAGGAGGAGGAAACATTTTCCTTCCTTCACACACCAGTAACCCTCTACTTCCAGAAAAGAAAATTCAGTTTAGTTTAATAGGTGTGATTGGTCAATCACATAAAGGCTTAAAAAAGCCTTTCCCGACTAGCCTGGGAACCCAAGTACCATTTGTAAGATTATGGTCTCCAAACTTCCTCCAGGACTTGGAAAAAGAGAAAAAAAATTGATTAATGGGTAACACTTCCTCTCCCTACCCCTGCCTTTTGGTGGAGATATTAACAAATAAATGTGAAAAATGTTGGCAGACAGAATAAAAGCAAGCTCGGGGCATAGAAAAAACACATATGGGAAACCAGTCTGTAATATCTGGTGGTGGGTTCTTTAATATAACCTTAAGTTCAAAAAACTGAGAACAAGTTAAATATGGTCTAGAAAATCAATGCTAGTTCTTTGCAGTAGCAGTAGAGTTGGATTTAGAATCAGAGGACTCAAATTCAGATTTCATATCTATGACTTATTATCTGTCTGATTTGGGGCAAATCACTTAACATTTCTGGGCCTTCTGCATGTATATAAAAAGAAATGAACAAGATGTTTTCTAAGGTTTCATCTAGGTCTAAATTATAAACCTATCATCCTTAATTGGAGAAGCAAAAAATTTAACTGTAAGAATTGGTTTGGTTTTTTTTGTTTGTTTGTTTTGGTGGATTAGACTTGTAATTTCATCACCATAGGGAACTCACGTTGAAGTAATCCTGTCTACCAACGTATTTCTTCAACTATTTTGCAGTGTATGTCATAAAGAGCTGACTGGTATATTAAGAGGTTAATTATTCACCCAGAGTAATACTGTACGTCAGAAGGAGGATTTGTATCTAAGTTTTCTTGATTCTGGGGCTAACTATCCACTGTCTCTTGATAGAAACTGACAAAATATAATTTCTTATCATTGGCAGGGAGAGCTTTCATCAATTCCCCTATCATCTCACTGTATTATTCAAATGTATCAATATTGTAATGCGGTATAGAAAATGTGAGCAACAGAAAACAACAAAGAATGCAAGACACAAATCAATCTGAAGAAGAGAATGAACATTTCAAATGCAGTACCCATAGATTCATTTTGACTGGTTTATTTTTATTTTAGTCTAATGCTTACTTGGAAGGTTTCTTAATTTACTCCTTGACTCATTAAAGTCCATACAATTAAATATGCCATAATAATAAATCAAAGCAAAATATTTTAACTGAATTAAACTCAGTAAAAAGATAATTTTGAAGCTAATTCCATCAAATGTGAAATCTTAAAATATCCTTTAAAGTAAAACCTGGAAAAATTCCATATAATTATATAGCATGAATAAAAAATATTTTTCTGATTTATTTCTCCTATAAGGCAGTAGCATTTGAAGGATGTTCTTCTATTTCCTAACATCAAAACAAAGGTTCTGAAGCAATCACACAGGGGAATAGAATTAAAATTCAAAAGTTATAACCTGAGACTCCAACCTTGAGAAGGTGTTCCTGGCATAGTGCATAATACTGTCAAAATCATATGATTCTCCAAGGGAGTTCACTTCTCCAGGCTCCATCTTCAGGAAGTTGTATTCTTGACCTACAAAACATTGATAAACACAGAGAGTTTCTCTCAGTAGATTATATCCAGAAAAGGAAGGGAAAAAAAAAGCTTTGGTTCCCTTCCAGAATTCATGCTTACTATTCACAAAATTCACAACCAGTATGGGGAGAACAACGACTTACTCCCAGCTAAACACAATGCAATTAGGTGGTACAGTGGATAGAGTGCCAAGTCTTAACATAATGAAGATTCCTTTTCCTGACTTCAAATCTGGCCTCAGCCACTAGCTGTATGATGCTGGACAGGTCACTTAACCCTGTTCTCTTTCTTCAGTTTCCTCATCTGAATAATTAGCTAGAGAAGGAAACTGCAAACCCCTCCAGTATCTTTGCCAATAAAATCTCAAATGTGGTCACGAAGAATTGGACATGACTGAAAAACAACTGAACAATAACTAAACACACGCAACACATGAGGCCCTGCCCTCAATTCAGGGTGGATCCAAATGAATAAAAATTAACTTTGTTAATAAACTGTTGGTTTAAAAAAATCCAGTAAAATATATATTCTCTTTGGATCCACATATACTTTTTACTAACATCTCTAATAAGAGAGACAGGAGGGCACAGTGGAAATAGCACTGGCTGTAGTATCAGAGGAAGTAAGTTCAAACTCTACCTCTGACACTACCTGTGTGACCTTGGGCAAGTCCTTAACCTCTCTGGGCCTAAGTTTTCTCATCTATAAAATGAGAAAGCTGTATTAAATAATCTCTGATATCCTATGTTGACCTACATCTAAAATTCTGATGTGGCATCTTTAAAACAAATGCCTACTCCCAGATTATAAGCTGGCTTTAAACAATTTAACTGTATTTTCATCTTATACATATACCTATTTGTATATCTACTGCCCGATTGCCAAAATCTACAAAGACATTCTTGTGATCAGTTGTTACTTCATTTTATACTAGAGTTTCAGCTCTACACAGAAATGCACATACAATTTTACTGCCCTTTAAAACTAGGAAAATTGCTTTCCAGAATCTACTTCAAAAAATAAAACTCCAAGAGACCATAAAGATCCATAGAGAAAAAAGCTTCCTGCTCTGGGAGTTTTATTTGACAGATGTGGTTAGGCTTCAGTTTAGCAGTTAGGTGGTACAGCAGACAGAGAGCCAAGTCTGTAGTCAGGAAGACCCCTCTCCCTAAATTCAAATCTGGCCTCAGACACTAGCCATGTGAGCTTAGGCTCAGTCTGTCTGCCTCAGTCTGCCTCAGTTTCTCATCTGAAAAACGAGTTGGAAGAAAAAATGGCAAATCACTACAGTATCTTTGCAGAAAAAAATGCCAATTGGGGTCACAAAGTGTCTGACACAACTGAAATGATAGAACAATAACAACTTTCAGCTTAGATATCAAACATTATTATACCATTACTATATATTTGTACTACTTCTTCAAGGTCAAAGACGTAACTAATCAAATCTAAGTTGTGCTCACCACCACTGCACGCATACACACACACACACACACACACACACACACACACACACACACACATTCAGACTATTCATACTTTCCTTTATCTAAATTTTGAAATCACAGGAAGTCACACACATCATCAGTGAATTAATCCATGAGCATTCATTAAATACACACTCTGTACCAGGCATTTCTGTCAAGTGGAAATAATCCTCAGGTGAAATATTAAATTCAGAAATTAAAAAAAAAAACATTGGTTTTATAAGAGAATATGACAGATCTCTTACTAGAAAGCGAAAGGCCGAATAAGTTAATACTTATTCTTCCCAAAAATGGAAAAATACATCTGAAAATTGGAATAGTACATTTACATATATACATTTGTCCAATGTCAACAACAGGCTTGAGGTTGGTTTGGGAAGAGGAAGCATCTTTCCTTTCCTACATGTTCCAAGGAAACCCCAGGCCACTCAGAAAGGATATAAGTTAGTGGGAATGATGTGGGAATGAGGTTGGGGATTTGAAGAGACCAATGGAAACTGTGGTCCCAGGTGTTCAGACAAAAGACTTCTAGCTTACTGACAACAGTGTGACCTCTATGAATTCTGGTCAGTTAACTCCTCAGGCTCCTATAATCACATCTTCCTGTCATGTTTGCGATCCAGACTTCAGTCCTTTACTGGAGGAATTCTATAATAACTCTGATTCTAAAAAAGAAATGAAACTCATCTTCAGAAGAAGCTGTTTTAGATGAATAAGGACACTATAATAACTATGGACAAGGGCCATAGCATTATAAAGTATTCAAAGAGAATGGGTAATACACTTAAGTTAAATACTTTCCATTTTTTTAAGACAGTATGTGAATCATTCATTGATTCATTCAACAAATATTTATGTGTGCACACTGCTTTAGGTGGTAATTGAAAAGAATGTACGTGCAAGGCAAAAACCAGGAGGACAAGGGAATGGAACTTTTAAAAAATATTATTGCAAATTATATATCTTAGATCTTAATAAGATTAGCATTCTTAATAAGATAGCATTCACAAAATTGACATTTTGTGAAGTTATTTATCTTAACATCAAAAAAATCACCCATTACAATCTTTTATTAGAGTGGAAACAAGAAGACTATTGTTTGACTTCCAATCAGCTCAACATTTATTAAATACCTACTATGTGCAGAGCACTGGGTTAGGCATTGAAAATATAAAGACAAGAAAGAACATAGTGCCTGACTTTGAGGAGTTTACAACCCAATTGAGGAGAACAAGACAAGTATACGTATGAGGCACTTATTTACTAACATATATTGGCCTTCGATGTTGGATGCATCTGTACTGAAATTCTAAATCCTTGGTTTCTAACCTAAGATTCACTGAAATTTAAGGAATGAAAAAAGGAAGGAAGGAAGGAAGGAAGGAAGGATGGATGGATAGAAAGAAAGAAAGAAAGAAAGAAAGAAAGAAAGAAAGAAAGAAGGAAGGAAAGAATGAAAGAAGGAAAGAAAGAAAGAAGGAAGGAAAGAAAGAAAGAAAGAAAGAAAGAAAGAAAGAAAGAAAGAAAGAAAGAAAGTGATGAGAAATAACCCAGAGAGGAGTGCTTTGATAATGAATTGTAAAGGAGAAAGCAAAGAAAGTGGCCCAGAGCTAAGGGAACACATTCAATTTTGTTTCCCTCCAACTTCTTGGGCTGGTACCCCATATGTGAAAATTGCTGCTACCACTACAACCTCCAATACGCATGTATGAACATAAAGAGAATAGAAATGTCAATAAAGTAAGAAGACCCTAAAAGAATTCTGATAAAAGAGGGAGAGTCCAGACATAGTAATAGAAGAAATACGAGTGTATTCCAAGAATTTATGAAGTCAACAGTCAGTCAGTAAACGAGCATTCACTAATGTGATTAAAAAGTGCCAGACGATATGCTAAGCCCTGGAGATACAAAGAAATGGGGACACGTGTTACCTGCCCTCACGTTCTGATGGGGGAGATAACATATAAATAATTTTGTATAAGGTGACTAGCGTAAAGGGAAGGTGATCTTACCAGGGAGTGACTAGCAGACATTGGCAGGGGGGTGACCGGGAGAGGCTTCCTACAGAAGATGGAATTTCAGCTGAGTCTTTCTGGGAAGTCAGGGAAGTCAGGAGTTGGAGGTAAGAAATTGGGAGTGTTCTAGAAATGGAGGACCATTGATGAAAACGTACAAACTTAGTAGCCGGGATGTTGTTCGGATATAAGGAACATCAGCTAGGCCAATGCAGATGGATTTGAGGGTATGTGGAGAAGAATGAATTATATGAAGACTAGAAATGTAGGGAAAAAAACAGGTTGTGAAAAGCTTTAAATGTCAAGAGAGATGAGATCTAGCTGAGCTAGTCATCTAGTTTAGTTCTATACTAGAAAACATGAATGGAACAAGAAAGAAATAGGGTTGGAAAGGTCATTAGGCACCAAAACATATGGGACATTAATTTCCAGACTAATGAGTTTGTATTTTATCCTACAGACAATGGGAAGTTACTCAAAGTTTCTGAGCAGGGGCATAACCTCAAGGACATAGTTAAATCTGTGCATTGTCAAGAGTGTGTAGGGGGAGTAAAGTATAAGATTTTCTACACACACTTTTACGTACCAAATTCTAGCCCTCATCACCTCTCCCATGGAGCATATGGTAATAACCTCCCACTTTTACTCCTTGCCTCAAGTGAATTATGAAGATTTAACAACCACATGAATGATGGATTGGAGATGGCAGAAAGAAATGTATTCTAACACTCCTGGGAAGAGGTGATGGGGTGTGATATTGAACTGACCTTAAGCCTCAGCTCTGAGTAAAATTCTATATGAAGGTTCTTCTCCTTCAAAAATTCTTTACTAACTAGTCCAAACTGGTCTTCCTGGCTCCAATTACTTCAATTATCCCACTCCATCTCTGCTCTTTCAGTATTATTGAATATCTATCATTTCTGCAAAACTGATTCTGGATAAATATTCAGAAAAAGAGAGTCAATCTCTACTTTTAAGAAATTTCCTTAACATTCATGTACATGTACATCTATATACAAGAGCTTATTTCTTTCACAATGATTTTCCATGTATATCTGTTTGCCCAGACTTTCTCATTCATAAGAGCATGTGTAATTTTTGAGAGTTACTTCTTTTCTGATTTTCTAAAACATTACAAAGAGTTTGCCATACATTTTATCTTTACAAACTTTCTGGTGGGCCAAGTTCAACTTATTTTTCAAACCACTGAAGAGAAACACATTTTAGAATTTTTTTTCACACAAACTTCCCTCTCCTAAGAATATGAAAGAATCAACTTTGGGCCCAACTAAATGAATGTTCTATTGCTTCCTCAACTGTAGCATCCTTCTTTGCTTGTTTGAATGTCAGGACCTCTCAATGCTGTTCTAAGCAGGGAAGTCTTCATTTCTAGGGGGACCAAAAATAGCTAACATTTTACCCTGGTCATAAGTAAAGGAATAATCATCCCTATTCCAAAACCTGAGATTGTTCATACATAAAATGCAAATCGCCCAGCAAGAGCATCCAGCAAGAAGTAATCTGTGTGGAAGTTTTAATGTACAGGTCTCCAAGAACATAATAGGAAGTAAAGACATATGTAGAAATTCCAACTAAAAATAGGACTAGTATAGCAACTATCAGAGAAAATTAGGTTTTAATTTTAAAATTTGTTCCAATTTTTACAAACCATTTTTGAAGCTGTACATATTTGTTATTATATCAGATCTAAACTAAATCACTCAGCAAAATTAAATAAAATGCTATACACAGCATTAACATTGCTAAACTCATCCTTCTTCAGAAATTTCCTATTTCTGGAAAGGCACAACCATCTTTCCACTCACCCTGGTCCTCCACAAGACTGATCCTTTACTTTCCCTCATTCTTCCCTCACATACAATCAAGTTCCAAATCTTGTGGACTTCATCTGCACAATAGTTCATATTTGTCCCATTCCTTCTATCCACATTGGCACTGATTTAGTTGGAACCCTTATTGCTTCTTGCCTATAACACAGGGAACAGATTCCTAGGTGGCCTTCTTCCTTCAAGCCTCTCCCCTCATCATCCTTACCTTCTGCAAGCTGCCAAAGTTATATTTCTAAAACACAGGTCTTGCAATGTCATTCTTCTGCATAACGAATTCCACTATCTTACTTTTACTCAAGATTCAAATACAAACTCTTCCATTTGGCAGTTAAAGCCTTTCACAACTCGGCTCCAATCTTCTACTCCAGATTTATATACAACTACTCTCTGTGCACTGCACAGTCTCATCAAAACAGCTTTCTTGTTCTTCACACACTTTTCCGGGCCTTTGCAGAGTCTGTCCTACTGCTTGAATCACAGTTCATCCTTTCTTCCACACCTTAGCATATATATTTTCCTTCAAAGCTCAGTTCAAGCACCACATGCTACATAAGGCCTTTCCTTATTCTCCCTGCTAGCTGCTGGAGCCTCTTGTTAAAATTACCTCACATTAATTTTGTGATCTGTTGTATGTATATTCATATGTTCATGTCTGCCATAAGAGAGTTAAATCTCTCTGAGTACACAGGCTGTTTATTTTTATTTTTTTGTCTTTCTATCCCTGGTACCTAGCATAGTGACAATGCCTGAAACAGTTGGTGCTCAATAAATATTTATTAACTAAATGACTGATGGATGGATGTTGCACTGTCAGGATCACAGGACTTAAAAGTGGGGGAGGAGCTTAGAGACAATTTAGTCCAATGCCCATTTTACAGAGGAGGAAATTTAAGTGTAAAGGTGTAAAACGTGTCTATACCATTTTAAAGTATCTGATCCAGGACTTAAACTTCGGTCTTTCCTGGATATTGGTCTGGTACACTTTCAAATTATGTAAATACTGTGGATTGATATGAGAGAAAAATGAAAATTGGAATTTATCAGGGCCTTGAAAATATAACATGTAATAGCTGTGACAGAGTGGAAATAGTACTGGTCTTAAACCCATGAAATTTGAATTATTGTCTCAGCTCAGATGCAGACTCACTTATGTGATTTTGGTCAAGTCACTTACCTTTGATGTCTATTTCCTTTCCAATGGAAATGAAACAGTAATACACTTCTTGCCTCAGAAGTTGGTTATAAGAATTAAATAAGATAGCAGATAATAAAGAAATTTTCATCATAAAGCATGATGTGACTTACTTATGATTAAAATATTTCCCATTTATTAAACATTTATCATTGTATCATGTGCTTTCCTCACAAGAGCCCTGTGAGGCAGGTAGACAAAGTACAATAGTAAATAAATCACCATACTTGGGAGTCAAGAAGATCTAGTTTCAAATTCAGTCTCAGATACTTACTAGCTATGTTATCTGGAACCTCAGTTTCTTAATCTGTAGCATAAGGATAACAATAGCACATACCTTAAAGGGCTGGATAGATATCAAATGAGATAATATCTGTAAAGTGCGTTGCAACTTTAAAGCACTATAAAATGCTAGCTATTATTATTATTATTATCAGGGCAAGAAATATTACCCTCATTTTAAAGATGAAGAAACTGAGGCTAACAGTTTACGTGACTTGCCAAGTCTCATCAACCAAGTGTAAGAGCTTGAGCTGGAACCCAGTTCTTCTAGCTCTAAGCTCATTCTTTTTACAAGAGGCCTCCAGGTGGGTGGAGCCAAGATGGTGGGGTAAAATCAAGGACTTGCTTGAACTCTCCCCTAAACCTCTCAAAATACCTGTAAAAATGATTTAATGAAATTCTCCAGTAGCAGAACCCCAAAAAATGATAGAGCAAAACAAATTTCCAGCCCAAGACAATCTGGAAGGTCAACAGGAAAGGTCTGTTGCACCAGTCTTAGTGAAGAGGTCAGTCCAACGTGAGCCCCACCAGCAAAGAATGGGCAGAGCAGGCCTCAGGACACTGAATCAATGGCAGCTGTAGCAGTTTCCAGACATAGCAACCCACAAATGTCAAAGACAGCTGTAATGCCAAGCAAAGGCAACTTCCAAGATTCGGATTACCAGAATAGTAAACCCCATTTATTCAGCAAACATTCACAGAACAGAGAAAGTCAAAATATGGTGTAACTTGTGCCTTTAGCAAGTAAATTCTCAATTCAATCCAGGTACTACTCCACCCCTAGACAGTACATTCATTTAGTTAGTCAAAAGTCTTCTCAAATGGAGATTAGTCTCCAACCATAAACAAAGTACATTTATTTGGTCAATCACTCAAAGGCTTCCCACCCCTGAATCTCAAAAAGGGCAGGAGAGCACAAAAGGCCATCCACCCTTAAATTACAAGGTTAAGCTCAGCATTGAATACCCAAGGAAAGCACCTTCTTTCATCTTCACTCCAGGCAAGCCCTCAGCAATCTCAGTTCCTGGGGAGACAAGGCTCAACAAAGCCATAGTTAGTGTCCTCATCAAATCACTCTCTGCCTGTAGAATAGTCC
>CM053583.1:110567301-110592658 GCA_028627135.1 Pseudochirops cupreus
AAATTATTGAATTTGGCTTAGGAAAGGAATGATGTAAACTCTAAACTGGGTATCTTGCCACACAGGAGAGTAGGGGGGATGGGAATGAGAGGCAGGATGACAGAGGGGAGGGCAGGGGTGGGGGTGAGGGTTGCTGGAAGCACACACTTCTGTAAAGGGACAGGGACAGGGTAGAGAATAGACCAAGGAGGGGAGGGATAGGAAGGAGGTATATATAATCAGTCTCTCACAATATGTCCACTGTGGAGATGTTCTGTGTAATTACACATGTACAGCCTATATTGAATTGCTTGTCCTGCCAGTAGGGGTGGGTGATGAGGGAAGAAGGGAAAGAATCTAGAATTTGAAGTTCTATAATCAAATGTCAAAAATATATATGTATGTATGTATGTATGTGTGTGTGTATATATATATATATATATATATACACATAATTATAATTATTATTAACTACATGCAACTGGGAATTAAGACATACAGGCAGTGGGGTAGGGAGACCCATCCTGCCCTACCAGAAAGTCAAAGGGGCGATGGGGGAGGACATAGGAGAGAGCAGATTGGGGGAGGGGCTATACAGTAGGGTGGCTGTTTTGAGGTGGTGGGTAGGAGAAAGATGGCAAGAAAATATATAACTCAAAATCTCGTGGAAATGAGTGATATAAACAAGAAAATAAATTTTTTTTTAAAAAGAGCCACAATAAATTGCCAAAAAAAAAGAAAAAGAAAATAAAGAAAATCAATTAAGAAGCACTGTGGTACAGTGGGAAGAATGCTGCTGAACTTAGGGTTTCTGGACCTGTTTCAATCCAAGCTTTGACAGTTACTACTTATCTGATCTTGAATGATTCATAAACTCAGTTCCCTCAGCAGTAAAATGAGGTGATTGGATAACATTCCATCTAAGGCAGCAGTCCTCAACCTGTGGGTTGCAACCCCTTTGGGGGTCTAACAACCCTTTCACAGGTGTTGCCTAAGGCCATTGGAAAACACATATTTCTGATAGTCTTAGGAACTGAGACTCCACTCCTCTATCCATCTCAAGGTGGTCCACCCACATGCAGATATGTCCACATACGAGTATTAAAGGGTCACGGCATTAGGAAGGTTGAGAACCACTAGTGTAAAGTCCCTTCTAGCTCTAGATTTTTGATCCTATAAAATTCCTGCCTGCTGTTAAAAGCTGGTTTACTTGAAGGAAGATGGCAGAATGATTGGTTGATTCTCAGGAAAATTCCCACCCATACAATACAACAACAAGAAATACATCAAATAAATTAATTTTAAAAGCAAAAATAAGAGAAGATAGGAAGAAGATTAACATAATATCTTCTGAAATGAAAGCAAAATACATTATAGGCTTCCTAAAAAAGCACAATGAATTAAAATTCTTTAATACTGTGTTGTAACAATTTTTTTTTAATGTGTTAAGTTAATGGAAACAGAGACCAAGTTACAGATGGTAACTATGGTCCTTTCAGGCTCTAGTTTTATGATCCAATGAGACAAATAGAATCTACATATCAATGCCAAAGATAACCTCCAAATTCAAATAATCAGGAAATACAGTGATTGAACTTAAGAATTTCAATATCAACAACAAATATTGTAGGTATCTTCATATGACTCAAAGGAATTCAACTTCAGTTTCAGAGTTCTCAGATCCACTGATATGCTGCAAAAATTCCATTTGAAAGGTGTTTTAGTTTAGAAGTGTTGCTTGATTAACTGTCCCAAGTAAGTCATAAGATTCTGATTATTTGAATCTGACCCAAAGAGACATTCATGGAATAGGTTTTCTCTTGCAAATTGATTAATCTCTCTGATAACAAATAATCAGAGTCAAGTACAACAAATTGGCATGTCTAAAAACATATGCCTCATTCTGTACCTTTGCTTCATCATCTCTGTCAAAAGGTGAGAGGCAAGCTTTTTTCTTAATCATTCAGGGTCATGGTTGGTCATCCAAGTTTTTAAGTTTTTCAAAGTTGTTTTTCTTTAGTCTTGAGAATTACTGTCATAGCACATTGAGTGATCCTCTATGAAAAGACATAGACAAGAATCACACAAGATGAGAAGAAATGGAGAGTTTTGGTCTCTACTGGGCAAGTATACCAACAGAGAAATTCCAGGTGTTTCAAAGGTTCATTTTCACCATTATAGTGAAGTATGACTACATTTATTCTTCTTAGAATAGTTAACCCATGTGTTCTTAAATAGAGTGAATACTTCTTAAAATAAGTGGTAATAATGTTATTAGAATTAAGATATCAATCAATCAGCAAACATCTATGCTATGTGCCAGGCCCTGTGCTTGGTCCTAGGAATATAAATAAGAAAGGCATCAAAATTATAGAATTTTACATTTGGTAGGAGATTTCCTTCTACTTGCTCTTTATATCCAATAATTTTCTTATATAAAATTGATAAAAGAAGGACACAGAACTTCTTAAATTGTGCCAGTCAAATAGGCCTGCTAGCTATTCCCAATATACAACACTCCACATACCGCATCCACTTTCCACAGGTGTTTGCTCCACACACTCTCCTCATCTCTACCTCTTAGAATACTTCATTTTCTTCAAATCTCAGTGCAGGTGCCATCTCCTTTATGAGGAGGATTACTACCCCCCAATTGGTAGTCTCCCTCTTGAAATTATTGTGTCTTTGTGTATACTTCACATTAATCTATCTCCAAACGTGGTATGTGCTTTACAGGTATACATAAACCCTTTAAAAAGAGAGATTATTTCAAGCTTATCTTTGTACTCCCTAGCATCTAATATAGTTCAAGGCATAGAATAATTAATAAACAAGTGTTATATTAAATTGAAGGGGAACTCTCTAATTGTAAAGGAGTCTCATCTATTTTAATTCTAATTGTTATACAGTTCTTTCTTATATTGAGCTACATCTTGACTTCCAATAACTTCTAATCAGTTATTCTGATTCTACTTTTGGGAATAACAAAGAATGCATTTACTCTCTCTTCTACAAGACAAATATGCCTTCCCTTACATCTTTTCTTGTATGGGCTAAGCAACCTCATTGACTTCAACTCTTCATCATGTGGTTTTCAGACTCCTTACCTTTCTGGTCACACTGCTTTTGGAATGTGAAGCAGAGAACTGGACATCTACTCCATTTGTGACCACCCCAATCCAGAGTTGCCAGATACAATTGAAAGACAATGCACCATCTTCGTGATCATAAGTAATTCATTTATCTTCTGTGGAGTACAGTTTCTTCAACTATAAGATGGAAGGGTTGGACTCAGGGACTTCTAAGGTCCCTTCCAGCTCTAAATGGAATGACTCAAGGGCAAAACTTGACTTTTTCTTGATATTTTAGATCCTTTACCACCTGTGATTGCATTAGATTTTTGGTTTTGATTTTTAAGCAAATCTTTGACTTGTATTTATGATCACTTAGGAGCAATAGGTTTGGTTTTGTTTTTCCCCATTAACTGCTACCAACCTATAACAGCTAATGTGTGAGGCAGTCTTACTTTTATGGTCAAAGAAGCAGTTAGCTAACTGAGCAAGTAGATGCATCAATTTCCAGAAAATTTACCATTGCATTTGAAGTAACTTCTGAATTTATTATTATAAGATAGCTTGTATTTATCTGTTTCACAATGTTGTGATAAGGATACGGAAGATGGCAGACTCTGTTCTGAGTTCTTTTGATGACCAGTATAAGTGAAAAAAACACATTATTGCAATCATTTTTATTTGGGGGAAATCTATATCAATAACTTTAAATGAAAACAGTTCACAAATATTTACTAGGAAAACCTGAAACATATGTGAAACATTTCAGTAAACCCTGTTCACCAAGCAGTTGTTTATTTTGTTCAGCCCAACACAGCTACTCTGGGACCAAGGCCAAGGCTGAGAAAGTTGTTGAATAAATCCCAGGGCGTCTTTCCTGTTACACTTTGAAATCCTGTTATAGATGTTTATTTGACACTATCCCCCCTCACCCTGCTTATGGTTTGCCCCTCATGAGGCAAATCTTCAGTTTTGATCTGTTGTCAACAGACAAATATTTTGATAATGTGCTGAGGGCAAGAAGCTATTTACTATAGTGCATTTGGGACACAAAGAAATGACCCTGCTGAGTCAGGAAAGACAACAGCACACTGAAAATATTACTAATACAAACACAACACCAATATTTGTAAAGGAGAGTGACTGGGATCATAGGAAATGGGATCTGACTTCATCCCCTGAAATGCTGTTACCCCAGTATGAGTCAAACAGTTGTAGTAATTTAATATTGGGATTTCCATCCTGACAAAATATACCACTGAAAAGGATATATGCATTTTTTGCATGTCAAATTCCCATGACACACTTTTTGCACAGTCTATCAATCTAAGTGTGAAGAAAATATTAAGATTTACCGTATCTGTTGTAGAATCATGCCAACTCCGTTAAAATTCTTGGCCCATAGACATATCATCAATTACTGAAAGAACAGAATTTATCTGAAAAGTCTGCTTCCTACATAAAAACAGATTTTCTCCACCCATTGTTGCTTTCCTTCTTCTCTCCCTTTTTCACAATTTCCTTTGAGAACATGGAAGCTCTGATGCTCTCATGACCCTGGTGAGTTCACTGTCCAATTACTTATTATCACCCTGCTGTGATTCACACCCTGAACTCACATTTAGTGGCTTCAAAATTCACTTTTAGCATAGTTCAAACGGAATGGGTCAAAGGGACACTAAGCACACAGATGTTCAACAGAGACAAGTTTAGATCTGATCTTGGAAATAGCATCACATTTGTAGTCCCACCACACTGTGCTCTTTAATAACAGAGAAGCCATTAAAAATGCTAAATATATGTTCACCTGTTTGTTCTGGCCTGTAATGTTTAAATCCACTACAGATATTTTTTCCAATAGTCTCACAATTTTATCCTGTCCCGATGGCCACGTATTGCTTTACCCTCTTAATAATAACTCTAAAAATGATTCAGTTAGAGATTCAATGGGTCTTCCATAGTGTGCTCTATTTACAACTTCTACAAATTTTCAAACTCCATAAAATATCTTTGAAACACTTTAAAAAATAAAATGAAATTTAAAAGTCAATAAAGGGAGCACAAATTAGATTAATGATCATAATCACTGGGAAACAATACAATGTGTATTGTTGACAGAAAATGATGAAAAAGAAAAGTAATAGAGAATTCTTGCCAAATAAGCTTTAGAGTATAGGTTGACCTGCAACCTTCACGAAGAAACAAGTAAGAAAGCTCTCAAGATCATGGATGGATATTTGCTCCACCTTGAGTCTACTCAGAAAGCCTGAAGAAGCTAATATCATATACATCATCGAAAGTTTGTTTTTTTAGTTTTTATTTATTTAATTTGTGGAAGAAAACAAGCATTTCTATGACATAGTATTAATAATAAAAAAGACTGCACATTAGAGAACTCCTATGGAATTCTTACATTTGAGAAATGGAGTTTCTGAAACTGAAGCACTTAATTTATTCATTAATTTTCTCAGGGTGAAAAAAAATGCAGCCTGTTTCTTCACAATTCACTGAGCTAGGTTAGAATTGTTCTGTGATGGTTCTATAAAATGTTCTTAATGGGAAAAATAGTAGAAGTCGAATCTGGTGCTTGTCAACACAGATATTTTAATGCTAAGTATCTTGAGCATCAAACAAACTCATATTGTGGAGGGCTGAGTAATCTGAAATAACTAAGAGCATGAATGCCTAGGGCAGTGGTTCTCAATCTTCTTAATGCCACTCCCCTTTAATACAGTTCCTCATGTTGTGGTGACCCCCAACCATAAAATTATTTTCATTGCTACTTCATAACTGTAATTTTGCTACTGTTATGAATCATAATGTAAATATCTGATATGCAGGATGTATTTTCCTTGGTACAAATTGAACATAATCCACAGGTTGAGAACCGCTGGCCTAGGGTGAAAATGTTTGCAAATGTTAAAAAACTATGTCTTTGCTGTCATGATCTTCAGATACTTTCTCTTGACTAATTAACACAAATTACATCAAGAAATGGAGATAATACAGAAATGCAAACTATGACCAAAAAAGAATAAAAGATGTGGCATTGCTTAATCTTACCTCAGTATTTCTGAATTAGTGATTTTTGCCAGTATGGGTGATCCTTCCACTGTTGTGGACTGCCATTTTCCACCCCCATAAGCTTTCATACACATACCTCATTAGATGGTCTTTATGAAATACTTTAGCTGAAAAGAAATCATTACCTAACAATCAATAATTCCTATAATGAGCCTCTTGAAAATTAGTTGACAATCTTTAGAAAATAGACAGATTCCATCATTGTGGCTATCTCGATAACCTTTCTGTCTTGTAGGATCAACTAGAGCTTGTCTTCCATTGTCATAGCCTTCCATATAGAGCCCAAAGTCACCAACATATAATAATGAGGAAGTAACACAGAAACTTGCAATCTACAGATCAATCTTAAAACCTCAAAAATCTTTTTTTAACCCATAGATAAAATAATCTTAATATAGTATATTAAGATATACTATTCTACAGTATAGAATATCTAATCTTTCCTCAAAAATAATTAAAGCAAGTATTCTTAACCTTTTTTACATGATGGACCCCTTTGGCAGTCAAGGAAAATCTATGGACTACAGGTTAAAATGATGTTTTTAAGTAGAAAAAACAAAATATATAAGATTACAAAGGAAAAAAATTATAAGTTATCAAAAGAATTTTTAAAAGTTAATAGATCCTAGTTTTTCATCATTGAATCTTTTTTAATAGAGATATTACTGACAGTCATTAGGGTTCCAAAGTTTTTGTTCAGAAAGCATTCTGTTGTCTTGAAAAGGGTGAATGATAAATGTCTGGTTTATTATTCTTTTCTTTATTTGACTCCATCCACAATCCTCATTTCCAAGAGAATAACTCATTAAAGAAATGTAACTTTTTTTAAATGAAAAGGCTTAATGATTAAGAAAGGAAGATAAGAAGATAAGAACCAAGAGGTAGGAGTATTGTTCTAAGTAAGATGGGAGTGCCCTGAAATGGTCTTGAGAGAACAGAAATTCAAGGAATGCCAGGAATACATTTTGGCAAGTGGTAGACGTGAAATGGAAAGGAGGAAATGAAAAAAAGGAAGAAGTTTCTCCATAGGAAGGAAGCATTCTCTTCTGAAGGTACAATGAAAGCTTCTTGAAGCAGCTAAATTTAATATAAAAGAGAGTTACTGTCCCTCTGATAAGTTCCTTAGAGCTATTGAATGTTCTCCATTTGAGCTAGACAGAATGTTGACAAGGGATGGTGCACCCTATTATAATTCACCTTTTAATCCTTATAATTATCAAATAATGCCACTAAATTCTGAATAGGAATATTATGTCAGTTGATTAGTAAAAGATTTATTTTTATTGCATTAATTAAATTTATAGGCAAAAGCATGTGGAGAGTGAACTGAAAGGGGCAGGATACTAAAAAAAAAGAGGGAATTCTTCAGGATTAGAAACGTAGCTCTTGTGTTTCATCTTCATAGTCTGATCCAATTGCTATCTTATTCCATGTTTATGGCACTTCTGAGGAGATGGGGGAAGGTATACCCAAGTTAGAACATTTTAGATCATA
The DNA here is from genome assembly GCA_028627135.1 of Pseudochirops cupreus. Classification (NCBI taxonomy): domain Eukaryota; kingdom Metazoa; phylum Chordata; class Mammalia; order Diprotodontia; family Pseudocheiridae; genus Pseudochirops; species Pseudochirops cupreus. Next base: position 110,574,930 of record CM053583.1, read on the forward strand.
AAGTTTTCAGAATCATTGGAGGACAAATCTCTCATATAATGAGGAAAACCTCCTTTAATTTCAAACTCTCTTCACCCTTGAGAAACTGAAAGTAAAAGAAATAACAAATGGCTACAAAGAGTGGCAGGGAGTGGGGAGGGAGGGAACTGGCACAGGGTGAGATTGAGGATTTACTTGAAATACTTAATAAATTTGTAATTTATGAATCCTTTTTCAACAAGATTCTGGAAAAGTGTCACCACTTGATTAGGTATATCAGTGCTGTCAAGATTTAATTCAATACAAAGTTGGTTTGATTTTTTTTTTAATTCCATGTGGATCAACTGCCTCATAATTTGAAAATGAATTGTTGAATTCAAGAAGATAAGTAAGTAGCTGGTGAATGATGATGATTATTTTTAATTTACTTTGGTGAATTAATCTTATATTTTCTATTTCTTTTGATTTGGGGCTGTCATAATAATACCTGAAACAGACCTATGGCAATTTTAAAGTTCATAAAATATTTTTTAACAAATCTACTTCATGACTATTCTGATGAGGATCAAAATGCAGAACTCTTTTAAGGCTTAGAATATCAGCAAAGCTAAGCCCTCACAAAATAAAAAAAAACATAAATATTGTCTTTGTCAAAGAGAGAAATCTAATAGCAACTATCAGCAGAAGACATTTGGGCAAATTATCAAGTCTGAAACAAATATACAACTCAAATATAAGTTGTATTTTTAAGCCCTTGGAGTAGGGGGGAAAATAGAAACTCAGTGATGAATATATATCCACCAGAAATTATTTCTATGCAATGAAAATAGAATCCTTATCAAGAATTTAAGGCACATAAGTATTCCAAGGAAGAAGATTATAATGGATTAAAATCTATACCTGTTCTAGGTACATACCTCCCTCTGCCCTTTTTGAAGTCACCCTGCCTTTCAGGTAGATGACCATATTCCAAGTGAAGGATCAGCCTATAAAGGAGGACTCTGGAAAGAATTTTGCCAGCAAATGACTAAGAGAGAGAGCCTCCCCTCTGTGATTGTCACAGGGCAACCTACTCCTTTTCCTTTATAGAGACATCCTTGAACTCCTGGGGGATCACTTCATCTTGTCATATAACCCAGGAAATTTCAGTCAGCTTTTGTATGAGCAATAGACTCCCTACCTTGTAAATCTCAGCTGGAATAGAATCAGCACCAGGTAATTTGCCACACAAAAGGAACCTAATAGCATTCAAAACCTCTTTGATTGGAACTTCAGCTAGGGAGGGTTTGACTTCAACTTGAGGTAAAGGTCAATGGCTCCAGCATTGCCTGATTGATGGTCTATTGAAAACACTATGGAAGTGTTCAGCCCATCTCCCTAGGATCATGTCCTTTTCACTAATTAATGTCCCTCCATCAGCAACTGAGTAGTTGAAATGCACCATAGGTCTTTGACCCATAAGTAGCATTCAGGGCATCAAAAAAGTGCTTTGGATTTTTACTCTCTGCATAAAATTGAATTTCTTCTGCCTTCTTAACTGAGTCAAGAGTCCTGAATCTCTCTAAGCTTTGCTTGTACTTTACTTTTGATGGAATTAAATGCTGCCTTCTTAGAAATGGACAAACTATCTTGCTGGTAAACCCTATGGAGTTCTTGTTTTTCATTTAGCAACTTCTGAATTTCCCCATTGTTTTCATCAAACCAGTCTTGATGTATGTGAGTGTTCTGACCCAGATGAGCAAATTCAGTGCTATACACCAAATCTCTGAAAGCTGCCCATTCCTTTTCTGCTTTACTGTTGCCAAAGTGTATGTTGGCTCAACTTTCCCTCCAAGTTAACAACAAACTATTCCTGTTCAGAGAAGCACTCTGTTGACATGAATTCTTCTGGTAGTCATTTTGCCTTGAGGCCTCAACTTTTGTTGAATGTGAATATTTAGTTTGGAGAGGATAAGTCTATGATCATTCCAGCACTCTGCATCACACGTTGCTTTCATCACTCTCACTTCCTGTCTGTCTCTTTTCCTTACAATCATGTGGTCTATAAAATGCGAATGCTTGCTGCAAAAGTACATCCATGAAGTTTTATTGCATTAAGGTAAATGGAAAACAGTGTTGGTGATGAGAAGGTTAAGAGATGCACAAGTCTTCAGTAATAAGTGACCATTGCTATTGCTGTTTCCAACTCCATTCTTTTCTAGGACTCCCTGCCAAGTCTGGTACTCTGAGCCTACCCCAGCATTAAAGTCACCCAGAATTATAAGCTTGTCCTTTTTTGGCACATTGATGATAAGGGTCTCTAGCCTTGTTGTCAAATGCAGGATCAGCTACTACACTGATGGTAAATTCTTCAACTTAAAAATATTACAAGCCAAGACCAAAGTGGAGGGAATATTGGTGCATAATTTTCTATTTGCTGATGATTGTGCGTTCAATGCAGCCTCTGAAGTTGAGATGCAAAACAGTACGAATCAATTCTTTGCTGCTTATGTTAATTTTGGCCTAACAATTAACACCAAGGAGATATAGGGGCTCCATCAGCTACCACCACACCATCCATATATAGAATCATCAGTTACAGCAAATGGGGAAATTTTGAATGCTGTGAATAAGTAGTATACTTTTCAGGGATGTACTCATTGATAATGAAGTTGATGCACACATTGCCAGAACCAGCTCAGTGTTTGGGAGGAAAGTAGAGGAGAGAAGAGGTATTAGACTGATTACCAAACTGAAGGTCTACAGAGCCTTTGTGCTGACTTCATTGTTGTATGCCTGTAAAACCTGGACAGTATACCAGCACCATGCCAGGAAACTGAATTGCTTCCATTTCAATTGTCTTAGGAAGATTCTGAAGATCATCCAGCAAGACAAGAAAACAGATACTGAGGTCCTTTCTTGAACTAAACTGCCAAGCATTAAAACTCTACTTCAGAGAGTGCAATTGTGATGAGCTGGTCACATTGTTTGAATGTAAAACGTATGCTTGCCAAAAAGATTATTTTGTGCAGGCCTCACACAGCGTGTGACATTCATTCATGTGGTGGTCAGAAGAAGCAATACAAGGATACTCTCAAGGTCTCTCTTAAGAACTTTGGAATTGATTGTGTGATATGGGAGATAGTGGCAGAGGACCACTCAGCATGGCATGCCCTCAACAGAGAAGGTGCTGTGCTCTATGAATAAAGCAGAACTGAAGCAGCTCAAAAGAAACGTGAGATGTGCAAATTTAGAGAATCCACCCCAAATGTTCACATGAACCATTTTTGCCTAACCTGTAGTAGAACATTCTGAGTTCATATTGGTCTGATCAGTCGCAGTCAGACACACTGTAACTTCACTCTAGCATAGAGATGTCATTTTGGTCCTCTTGAAGAACAAAGGACAACAACCAACCAACATTTATAATGACAATTGTGGCCTTATCCCCTACAATGGTTTATGGGAAATTTTTTTTAAGTACACAACACTTTGAAATAAATGTTGAACATTATTCAGAAGGAGTTTTCTTTCTATGCCTTGCAGGATTTCTTTACAATTAATAGCAATAGAAAGAAAATGCCAAAATATTGTTATAGGTTAGATTTACACAAAACATGTCCTCTTACTCCTCTCCGCAAACCAAATATTCCAAAGAGGCTTCCGAGCTCATTCTGCAGCTGGGGTACACCACATTCCCTCACCCGGCACCCTGGAGGACTGCATAAATGATGGTGTGGCTGTTGGCCAACAGCAAAGTTTCAGCCAATAGTGCAATGACTACCTGGGGGAAGCATGTTAAGGAAATGTTTGAGATTCACTGGTTTCATTTTTACCCCAGCCAAAATCATTCTACCTCAATTTGTAGAGAGATTGATTGTTGTATATATAGGACCATGGTAAATGGATCCAAAATGAAATTGAATTCAGGAGGAAATAGAAGCAATCAATGTGGAGAAAGACTACAGTATGTACTGTGTGTGCCTTTCAAATTTCAACACCCAACCCATATTTATAAGTGTTTTGCCTAGTCACAGGCATTGCTATAGTGTTGTTACTCAATAATACTTTTTAAAAACATAAACAATATAAAAGAAGCCATTATATTGTGTGCAATGCCTCTCCTTTACCTCATTTTAGATGTAGCTGTATTTCCTTGTTCCTAATTTCATAACCCACCAAAGGTACCAGATTCTCAGACATGCTTTGCAATCTCACAGTTTAAATCCACAGTAGCCTGGGCACACCAATCTTTTTATAAATATCTCTACTGTTTCTCTTTTTTTCTCTAAGGCACTTTCCTAATGGGTGTGTTCACATGAACACATACAGTATCAGATGGAGTGTTTCAATACCTCATAATACATTTTTTATAGCTTATGGTACCTGACACCCAAAGTACCAAGGACCTCAAACAGAGATAGTAGAGTCAAGACAAATTCTTTCTTCTCCCTTGAATGGAATCCTGACATATTGGGTAAGGAGGACTACATGACTTCATAGTACATGCAGAGAACTAGAAAGAATGTTAGAGATATGACTGATTGTTGAAAGGTTAAAACTGATAGTGGACTCACACAGTTGCCAGCCAAGGAACAAGACACTAAGTGAATAGGTAGTGGTCTCCTCAGTAAGTGGGTCTCAACAATACTAAATTAAGTCACTTAACAGTACATTTTGACACAATGTAGGGGTGGACATTACAGTACCAGAAATTTCTTTCTAAAGGTCATTCAGTTTAGCCACTACCAACATTCAGATCTGGGATGATTGACAGAGGGAGTCAAACATTTTTCACATAGTCAAATAAACCAATGTCAGCTAGTGTGAGGTACAGCCTGGGAAAGGACTAGGGAGATGCAATAACCACACAGACCTGCCCTGCCTCCAGACACATTGGGAATATATCTGAATAATGTGGATGCTGAATTATGATGAACTTATTTATGTCACATTTTTATATTGTGATAAAATGAAGATATGAATAAATATATGACTTTTATAATGAATCACAAAATTAAAAACAAATTTAAGCAGAGAAATTTGGGATTAAACTATCAATAATGTAAACTCCTTGAGAGTAAGGATTATTTCATTCTTCTCACACAGGATGTGTTGAATATGAAGGAATGATATCTAAAAAGTAAAATTAAGAGGTGAGAGAAGAATTTATTGGGAGAAGGAGAAAGGGAGAGATAGATTAGGGTAAATTATCTCATATAAAACAGGCAACAGACAATTGTTACAATGGAGGGGAAGAGCAGGAAGGTGAAAGGGAATGGGGCAACCTTATTCTCATTGAATTTGGTTTAAGGAGGGAATAACAATTGGATATCTTACCCTAGAGGAAAATAGGGGGATAGTGGATAAGAGGGGGGATAACAGAAAGGAGGGCAGATTGGGGAGGAAGGTAGTTAGAAGCAAACATTTTTGAAAAGGGACAGGGTCAAAGGAGAAAATAGAATAAGTGAGGGGCAGAATAGGATGAAGGGAAATATAGTTAAGCTTTCACAATATAACTGCTATGGAAACGTTTTGCATAACTACATATGTACAACCTATATTGAATTGCTTATCTTCCCAGTAGGGGAGGGTGATGAGGGAAGAAGGGAAAAATCTGGAACTCAAAGTTTTAAAAACAAATGTTTAAATTTTTTTTTTACATGCAACTGGGAAATAGGATATGCAGGCACTGGTATATAGAAATCCATCTTGGAATTTAGAAAGTTAGTGTGGTGATGGGGGAGGATATAAGAGAGAACAGAATGGGAGAAGGGGTATTCAGTAGGCTTGCTATTTTGGGGTGGGGTTTGGGGAAAGATGGGGAGAAAAAATTGTAACTTAAAATATTGTGGAAATAAATGTTGAAAACTAAAAATAAATTAATTAATTAAGAAAAAATTAAAAAAATAAAAAACAACAAAAAACCCAAAAAATAAACAAAAAAAGAAATACAATTATCAGAAATCTTTTTTTTAAAGAAGTTGATGTTAAGAAAAAAAAGAAAGAGAAAGAGAGAGATGGAGGGGGAAGAAGAAGGAAAGAACGAATGAAGGAAAGAAGGAAGGAAATATGACTTAAGTGCTTACTATATGCAAAGCACTGTGCCTTGTACTGAAAACACAAATAGAAAAATAAGACTAGGAGCTCACATTTTAACAGGGGAGACAATACCTATAGAAGGTTTCAGCAAGAAACCAGAAGTGATTAGAGTTTCAGACCTGGAATCAGTAAGACTTGAGACTTTGAATGATGTCTCAGACACTTACGAGCTATCTGGTGACCCTAGGCAAGTCATTTAATCTCTGTCTGCCTCAGTTTCCTCATCTGTACAATGAGGATAATAATAGCACCTACCTCACAGGGTTGCTGTTGGGATCAAATGAGATAATAATTGTAAAACAGTACAGAGTCTGGCAGGAAGTAGATCCCATATAAATAGTAGCTCTTATTCAGTCAGATGGAAAAGTTTCATGTACTTTAGGGTTCAGGGGCAAATTAAGTGTTGATGTTTCTTCTTTAATGTTAATTCCACTGATAAATAGATATCCATTTCTGATACCAAACCATTTATCAGTACCAAGAACTTTGGACACAATGACTTTCCTTTCTGGGTGTTATGTAGCTGTTGATGTAGCATCTACAGGAGCAGTTGCCAAGGTAGATCTCCAAAGAGTTTTCTTCTCGAGATGATGACTGGGAGCACTAAAGGTGAAAGCCTCTTGGTCCCTGAGCCTGAGCTGTCTCCCACTAGGTTTGAGGGGAAAAGGTACTCAAGGTGATAGTGATTGTTGTTTGACTTGCCTATCACATGCCACCTTCTGTCACTTCCCTCAGCCTGACCAACTGCTTCCGCTAGACTGGCTTACCTATAGGTGGAATTGGTGGAATAAGTATATATTTAAAAACTATGATGTCCTTAGCATATGGTGATGCAGAAGACTGAGGAAATTTTGTTGATATAACACTGTGCTGATGGCCACACCCAGACACATGATGGACATGCCAGCTAAAAATCAGAACTGAGCCACACACTTGATCAATGTAGAGCTTTTCCCAACTCCTCCTTTCTGATTTGTTTATTGTACATGCACACAGCTGCTTCTTCTCTCAGTCTCAACCACAGTTGTGGGCAGTAACCAAGGTCTTCTACATTAAGGGTTCATAACCTGGGGTTCATAAACAGAGAGACAGAGGATAGAGAGGTAGATAGATAGATAGATAGATAGATAGATAGATACACAGATACATAGATAAGAGGTAAATAGATGATAAAGAGATAGAAATAGGTGATAAATATAATGAATAGCAGATAAGTAACAGGTAAGTAAATAAATAGATGAAAGTTAGATCAATAGATAAGTACATAGATGATAGGTAGATGATAGGGAGAGATGAATAGCTTGATAGACAGATGGATGGTTACTTGGATAGGGAGATAATAAAGAGATAGAAAGGAAGAGAAATAAATTTACATAGTTTCCTTGTAAACCTACATATTTCATTTTACGAATTTATTTATTCTCATCATTTTGAGAAGTACATAGGTTTCACAAGACCGCCAAAGGAGTCCAAGACACAAAAAGGTTAAGAACCTCTGCTATATCCAGTGGAGAATAAATCCAAATATCCTGTCTAGAAAATCTGGGAGGGAGCCAAGGAAACCATTTCACTCTCTACCCAAAAGGGAGGTTCTACACCCTTTAAGATTCAGATGAAATTAAGTTGTCTGTAGGGAAAGATGGAATACCAATTTAATTTTATAAATGAGATAGGTGCAACAAAGTGGCACAGTAGAGAGAGTGCTTTATCCAGAGTCAGGAAGACCTGAGATCAAATGCAGCCAATGAAATCACAAATCCAGTTTACCTCTCCTCCTCAAAACAAACAGCTTTGAGATTGACAAGTTCATGGGCAACTCTATAAGAAGAAAACTTCCAAAGGTTTTACAAATTAACCTACACAGTTGTATCAATAACGCAGTATTCACAATGCCTACAGTAACTATAAATATGCTGATATGGTTATTAATCACAAAATATAACAGGCCCTCTATATGGGTGACAAAGCTAGAACATTTCTTCAAATACCAGAAAACTGAGTCTCAAAACCAGAAAGTCAAAGTAGCTATAGAGTTGGCACATGTAGTTAATGCAGTAAACACCCACATTCTCATGCCTTCAAAACAGAACAGGCTACTTCAGGCAAAGATCCTCCTCTCCTCGCTCACTGTAACTACTCAGCATCCACGAAGCTCGCTGCCAGCAGCTCCTGATCCCCCACAGTTGCTGCCCCCACAGTCCTCAGCAGGAGTCCTTAGCAGAAATTTTGGCTGGCTCAAAAAAAAAAAAAGAGGTGTTCTCACCACCATTGACACTGCCACTGCTGCCACCACTGCTACTGCCTCCAGTCACCACGCTGGCTCCAGCTCAGCTCCAGCTTCCCCCTACCCCACCCCTGCCTGCTATGTCAGCAATTTCAAGGGGCATGGAAGATCTTCAAATCCCATAACCATTATAACAGTATGTGATCAAGTATTACAAACAAAATGTTTAAAATATTTAATATCAAGTCAAAAAGTCCGAGAAATCTTAATTTTTTTTAACTTTCTACTTTACCTTCTTAAAATTGTATATAGTAAACAGGTTCTTGACTTTAGAGACTTTCCAGCAGCTACCAAAAAGACTTGAAACACAGAATTTTTTTTAAAAAAGTAATACAATTAACCCACATAAATCATCAGCATTTCTATATATTACCAACAAAGTCCAACAGAAAGAGAAATTACATTTAAAATAATTGTAGACAATATAAAATACTTGGGATTCTACCTGCCAAGACACACCTGAGACCTATATGACCACAAATTACAAAATACTTTTCACACAAAGGCAGATCTGAACAATTGGAAAAACATTAATTGCTCATGGGTAGGTCAATATAATAAAATATAATAAAAATTACAATTATACCTTAACTAATCTCCTTATTAAGTGCCATACCAATCAAACTACCAAAATGTTTTTTCATACAGCTAGAAAAAGTAAAAACCAAATCTATCTCAAAGAACAAAAGGTCAAAAATATTAAGGGAATCAATTTTTAAAAAGTGAAAAAAGGTGGCCTAGCCATCCACGTTTGATCTCAAACTATATTATAAAACAGTGATCATCAAAACAATCTGGTATCGACTAAGAAACAGAGTGGTGAATCAGTGGACTAGACTAGGTACATAATTCATTGTAGTAAATGATCGTAGCAATTTAGCGTTTGATAAACCCAAAGATCCCAGTTTTGGGAACAAAATCTCACCATTTGGCAAAAACTGTTTGGAGAACTGGAAAACAATATGGCAGAAATCAAGTACAGACCAAAAACCTCCACCATCATAAATCACCACAGCAGAAAAGAATTAGAAATTGAGGGGATGCCCATCAATTGTGGAATGGTTGAACAAGTTGTTTTATATGACTGTGAGAGAATACTATTGCGCTATAAGAAATGATAAGCTGGATGATTTCAGAAAAATCTGGACTTACATGAACTGATAAAAAGTGAAGAGACAGAACCAAGAGAACATTGTACACAGTAACAGCAATATTGTACAATGTACAACTGCAAATGACTTAGTTATTCTCAGTAATACAATGATCTGAGACAATCCTAAAGAACTCCTAATGAAAAATGCTATCCACCTCTAAAGAGAGAACTAATGATGTCTGAATGCAGAGCAAAACATACAATTTTTCACTTTCTTTTTTTCTTTTTGGTTAGAGTTTTCTTCCACAAAATGACTAATATGGAAATGTGTCTTACATTATTGCATATGTGTAACCTATATCAGGTTGCTTACTGTCTCAGGGAAGGGGCATGAGAAGGAGGGAGTGGTAGAATTTGAAACTAGAACTTTTCTTTAAAAGAATGTTAAAAATTGTTTTTACATGTACATGGGGGAAAATAAAATATTATTAAAATACAGTTAGATTTACTTTCATATCACTAGTCGTTTATAATTTGGAATATAATCAGAGGAGATAGGGAGAGACAGAATAGGGTAAATTATCTCATATAAAAGAGGCAAGAGAAAACTGTTACAATGGAGGAGAAGAGCAGGAAGGCAAAAGGGAATGGGTTAACTTTAGTCTCATTGAATTTGACTTAAGGAGGGAATAACATACACACTCAATTGGGTATCTTACCATACAGGAAAGTAGGGGAGAAGGGGATAAGAAGGGAGATGACAGGAAAAAGGCAGATTGGCAGGGAGGGTAGTTAGAAACATACACTTTTGAAAAGGGACAGAGTCAAAGTAGAAAATAGAGAGAGCAAGGGGGGGGGGGCAGGATAGGATGGAAGGAAATATAGTCAGTCTTTCACAATATATCCATTACGGAAATGTTTTGTGTAACTACACATGTACAACCTATATTGAATTGCTTACCTTCCCGGTAAGGGTGGGTGACTAGGGAAGAAGGGAAAGAATCTGGAATTCAAAGTTTTAAAGTCAAATGTGTTTTTAAAAATATTATTTTTTTTTTTTACACACAACTGGGAAATAAGATATACAGGCACTTGGACATGGAGATCCATCTTGCCCTACTGGAACGTCAGAGGGGAAATGGGGGAGGATATAGGAGAGAGCGGATTGGGGGAGGAGGTATTCAGTGGGATCGCTGTTTTGGGGTGGTGGGTAGGGGACAGACAGGGAGAAAATGTATAACTCAAAATCTTGTGGAAATGAATGTTGTAAACTAAAAATAAACATAAAATTTATTTTTAAAAAACACTTTAATTCATAACGTACCTAGTCTCAAATCTGAGCCAAGGTATTTTGGGTAGCATTTGTCGGTGTGAAAGCATGTGTAGTACAAAGTGTGTTATGTTGTATGTTCAGGACCTAAGGTATAGTAAAGTTGCATGATGCAACATAAACAAGTGCTGCCAGAAACACCTTGGGTTCATTAAGAATTTGATTTTTAATTAATTTTTGATCACTGAACATTCAGAAACCTTCTATTGCTGCCAAATTTGTCGCAATCCCCACATTCATTGGTCATGACTCACAGTTTAAGAAGTGCCACTCTAAGGTACATTATTCTGCAATATCAGAATATCCAAATGAGTCCACATGTCCATATGATATAGTTGATTAACCTCAGACAAAAGTGCCATTAACCTTGAGGATAAAAATCTTCTACTTAATATGTTTGTTTTAAAAGCCTCAATCAAAAAAGCACTCAAGAAATACACGGAATGACAAATATTCACTTTATGAGACATAAAGTTTATTCCTTACAATCATTTCCTTGCACACTATGAGAAAGACTGCTGTCTGAACCTGATCTTATAAGTTTCCTGAGTATCTTTAAATATTCCTATAGGTTTCTTATTTTATTCCTCATTCAGAGACTGAACAATGCATTGGGGAAAGTGTTGAATTTAGAATCAGCTATTAAATTCTGGCTTTTATGTTTATGATCTGTGTAACACTAAGCAAGTCAGTTCTCTTCTGGGTCTCATTATAAATTGAAGATGTTGAACTAACTGACCAATAAGGCAGAAAGAATACTGGGTTTGGAACCAAAGGGATTGCATATGGATCTTAGCTCTGCCACTTAATCCCTGGGTGACCTTGGACAAGGACACTTTAAATCTCTGGACCTCAGCCTCTTAATCTTTAAATTAAGCATTACAATCTTAATCTTTAAAATAAGAGGGGTCAGACTAGAAAACCTGTAAGGTTCCTTCCAGCTTTATCTGTACCAGGAATTTTTAACCATTTTCACATGTCCTTTTGACACATCAATAAAGGCTACAGCATCCTTCTCAAAAGACTGGTTTGAAGTACATTAAATAAAACATGTGAGTATATAAGATTACCAAGAAAACCAACTGCAGGTAAAAATAAAGATGTGTTTTTCCCACCAAAGTTCATAAACCTCTTATAATCTATCTGTGGACCCCAAGTTGAAAAGATTTTGTCTACATTGTCAAATCATGATCCTTCTAACTCTATGATCTGTTTACTGCCAAATTTTTCCTGCCATGAAAGAGAAATCTGGTATTTATCGATTCAAGAAAGGTAGAAAAGTGATACAAACTGAGATGTCATTGCCAAATTAAACTCTCAAAATAAACTGAGGAAACCAAAAATCTAAATAACATGCTATAATAGTAAAAGTTGCAATTTGGCCTGGCCATTCTGGAAAGCGATGCCTCTAAAAAGATTAAAGGAAGAGAAAAGCGATTCATATGTACAAAAAATATCTACAGATGTTCTTTCGTAGTAGCAAGAGGAATGCCCATCAGTTGGGAAATGGCTCAACAAATTGTGGCATATAAATCTTATATAATAGTGTCATACTATAAGAAACAAGGAGGACAGTTCCAAAGCAACCTGATCATAGTTTTCTAATGCAGAGTGAAGGGAGAAGAAAGTTATACAATAAGAGCCATATAATAAGTAAAAACATCTTTAAAAGGCTTGAGAATTCTAATAAATGCAAACCAATGGACAACAATAATTCCAGAGATCTGATGATGAAGCATGCTACTAAACCCCTTATGAAGAGGTATGGACTCAAGTTGCCAAATGAAACATATATTTTTGGCCATGATCAATGTGAAATGTTATTTTATTTGACTATTCGTATGTATCATGAGGACACTGGGGTTTTTTCCTTTTTTTTTTTCTTATCCAATGGTGCAGGAAAGCAAGAGGGTAGTATTGGGAGAAAAAATAAATATTTATTTTAAAATAAAATAAAATGAAGGCTAGGAAATATATACTCCAAATTCTGATCCTACAGATGAGAAAAATACAGCCCAGAGGTAAAGTGACTTAACCAAAGCTATGCAACTAATTAGTTGTCAAACTAGGGGCAAAAAGCAGGTCTTTAGACTACTTAAGAGTAGAGTTCTTTCTACTACATCATAATGACTCTTTGTGAAGTAAGGGATTAAAAAATCCCATATGCCTAAAATAAAGATCCTGCAGGCCAATATTATCAGCCTTTATGTCCTGTAAAAGATACCTCAGCAAATCTATTTATTAGCAAAAAATCCAGGAAGAAGTCAAGAAAGGAAAGGGAAAGAGGAAGAGAGATATTTAATACATTTTTTGAAGTTGTGAACACCAAAGAAAGAAGAATTTTTTGCCATTCTTAAAATCTGTATTACATGACACTTCTAGGGCTGTATCCCAAAGAGATTTTGACAATGGGAAAGGGACCCACATGTACAAAAATATTTATAGCAGCTCTTTTTGTGAGGCAAAGAATTGGAAATTGAGGGGATGCACATCAACTGGGGAATGGCTGAACAACTTGTGGTATAGAATGTAATGGAATACTATTTTGCTATAAGAAATAATGAGCAGGCTGACTTCAGAAAAAACTTGGAAAAACATATGAACTGACACCGAGTAAGGGGAGCAGAACCAGGATACCATTGTACACACTTACAGTTACATTGTGCAGTGACTAATTTTGATAAACTTGACTCTTCTCATTAATGAAAGGTTCCAAGACAACTCCAAAAGACTCATAATGGAAAATGTTATCCACATCCAGAGAAAGAATTACAGAGTCTGAATGAAGACTGAAGCATGCTATTTGCTTTCTCTCTTTTTTGTTTTGTTGTGTTTCTTCTTCCTCATGGTTCATTCTATTGGTTATAATTTTTCTTTGCAACATAACTAATGTGAAAATATGTTTAAAATGAATGTGTATGTAGAGCCTATATCAGATTGCACACAATCTCAAGGAGTGGGAAGGGGAGAAAGAGGGAGAAAATTTTAAACTAAAAGCTTGTGGAACTGAATGTTGTGAACTCAAAATTAAGTAATTAATTAAAAATTAAATGGCCATAAATCTGGTTTTTTTAATTCTATTGCATTGCTCAGTGAATCAACATTAAATTAAATTAACACTAGTGGTGGAATCCTAATAAAGTTTCCTCCAGCACCAATTTCTAATTTCCTTTTGGGCCATACTGAACAGCATGCCTACTGCCCCTAGCTGGCCACTGCCCCAAGATCCAATCCAGATATTTGAAAAAGTATGTCCTTGTACCCAACCACGTTCACATCACCCATTTAGTCCAAAACAGGTCCACAACACCTACTATCCACCTTGGCCAGAAAGGACCAAAATAGCTAGCCAATCAGAAAACAGCAAGAGCAGGATGTTTGATCACCGAACCATAGAAAGGACCCCACTACCCTATTGCCAAATGCCTTAACAGACTCATCCTGCCTTTTTATATCAATCGTATGCCTATATTCTATATAAATTTTTATGTGTGATCAGAATCATGTATTGTATAAAATTGTCTGTCTTACCTTCCTAAAATTGCAAGTTCCTCTAAGGAACTTAGAACTCACCAGAGTGAAAAACCTCAAAATCACAATAAATGTCTCTAACTGGCTTGGAGTCAGGCTGAGTCTTTGAAATTCTTTGAGACATCCTGCTGCATCACAACCTGACCCTTATTATTAATTTAATGAGATTAAATCAACATTAAATTTAATCTGATAGGGGAGCCAATATGGCAGAGTAGAAGCAGGAAAACTCTGTGAGCTCCCCCCATAACCACTTTAACCACTTCATGCTTGAAAGTCCTCCAGCTCATTGAATGGCCATATTTTCCCCCAAAACATTATACTGAGTTTTGCTGGGTAAGTGATTCTTGGTTTTAATCCTAGCTCCTTTGATCTATGGAATATCATATTCTAAGCCCTTCAATCCCTTAATGTAGAAGCTGCTAGATCCTGTGTTATCCTGATTGTGTGTCCACAATATTCAAATTGTTTCTTCTTGGCTGCTTGTAATATTTTCTCCTTGACCTGGGAACTCTGGAACCTGGCTATAATATTCCTAGGAGTTTTCTTTTGGGGATCTTTTTCAAAAGGTGATTGGTGATTTCTATGAAGTTTTGTTTTGCCCTCTGGTTCTAAAATATCTGGGTAATTTTCCTTGAGAATTTCTTGAAGGATGATTTCTAGGTTCTTTTTTCAATCATGGCTTTCAGACAATCCAATAATTTTTAAATTATCTCTCCTGGATCTACTTTCCAGGTCAGTGGTTTTTCCAGTGAGGTGGAGGACTTTCAAGCATTCTTGAGGAAAAAACCAGAACTGAATAGAAAATTTGACATTCAAAGACAAGAATCAAGAGAAGCATGAGAAGATAAACAGGGAAAAGAAATCATAAGGAACTTATCAAAGTTGAACTATTTATATGCCTACATAAAAATGATAATTGTAACTTATGAAACTTTTCTCAGTATGAGGATAGTTGAAGGGAATATAAATGTATATATATGCATGCATATATATGTCTATATAAAAGGATATATATGCATATGAATACATACGTGAGTGTGTGTATATATGAGTACAGGTATACATAGAGGGCACAGGAATAGGAAGGGATGATATTTTAAAAATAAAATTAAGATGTAAGAGAGGAATATAATGAGAGGAGATAGGGAGAGACAAAATAAGGTAAATTATCTCATAAAAGAGGCAAGGGAAAACTGTTACAATGGAGGGAAAGAACTGGAAGGCAAAAGGAAATGGGTCAACCTAACTCTCATTGAATTTGGCTTAAGGAGGAAATAACATATACACTAAATTGGGTATCTTGCCTTACAGGAGAGTAGAGGGAAAGGGGATGAAAGGGGGGATGATGGAAGGGAGGGCAAGTTGGGGGTGAGGGTAGTTAGAAGCACACACTTTTGAAAAGGGAAAAGGTCAAAGTAGAGAATAGATCAAGGGGGGGGGCAGGATAGAATTGAGGGAAATATAGTCAGTCTTTGTGTAGCTACATATGTACAATCTATATTGAATTGCTTTATCTTCCCAGTAATGGTGGGTGGTGAGGGAAGAAGGGAAAGAATCTGAAATTCAAAGTTTTAAAGTCAAATGTTTTTTTTTTAAATTATTATTATTTTTTTTTACACGCAACTGGAAAATAAGATATACAGACACCGGTATATTGAGATCCATCTGCTGGAAAGTCAGAGGGGACATGTTGGAGGATATAGGCAAGACCAGATTGGGGGAGGGGATTTACAGTGGGATTGCTGTTTTGGGGTGGTGAGTAGGGAAAGAGGGGAGAAAATTTGTAACTCAAAATCTTGTGGAAATGAATGATGTAAACTAAAAATAAACAAATACTTAATTAAAAAAGGAAATAAAAAATGAACAAACAAAAATAGTAAACATTGATGGACATGTCAAGTTGAACCCCTTCTGCTATAGCCACCATCACTACTCAAGTCTGTTGTCCAGTGTGTGTTCTGGTCATTGATTGTATTCTGACCAAATCAGAATTTCTTGTCAATTGCCTTTTTGTTTAGCATTTTCCATCCAGACTATACTAGAAACAAATACTGACTGCTGACCTTTTAAATCCATCTATTTTTTAAACTCAAGTGATAGAAAGAGTACTTAGGAAATGATGGTCTTTGTATGATGGTGGTTATAGAGTCCTTCCCATAGAAACTGACTTTACACTTGTTCACCTGTGAGAAATTCTCTTCTATTTCTTTCTTTACTTTAGATGAAGAAATGAATCAGAGAAGAATAAACAGAAAAAAAGGATAATTTATTACCTCCTTCTCTAGTCTGGTTAAACAACTAATCTAGCCTTCTAATCTTTGCCTGTAATGGAAACTCTTGTGATTTTCCTCACAGTCCTAGATCAGAGACCATTTATATTGGAGGGTTTATTCTGGGAAAGTGGGAAAACCAACAAACAGTAACCTGTTATCAATAGCTAGATTGAGTACATGCTAAACGCTTATAGGTACAAAAATTTCCTAATTACCAGCCTCCCTGCCCCCTGCCAATTTCTGCAGGGGGGGCTTGGAATAGGTCTTCCAAAATAAGGTCATTTTATCTACTCTTTATTTATAAAACACTTTAGTTTTTCCAGAAACGTAACAAACTTCAGATGCCTTGGCCTTTGTATATTTTTGCATGTGGCTAATGTGCGAATTCATTTTGCTGGACTATGAAACTATATATTATTGAGGCCTTTGGGGATGGATGGGTAATTTCCTGGGGGGAAGATAAATAGGAGGGTGAGAGTATTTTTTAGTATTTGTTAAATTTAAAAAAATTAATAACCTATTTTAATGCAAAAAAACACTGTGATTTTTGTCTTGTAATGAACCAAATCATTATTTTTATAGCAGGCTTTCATTTGCAATTTGGTGTCCCTTAGGCTAACATAAAAATGCATCTACTTTCCTTAAGCTCATAAGAAGCAACCTACAAATTCTACTTAAAGTTAGTTGGATTGGTCCATGTACATGCTATGTAAGGATTGATCCTTGCACGAAACTGGGAATTTCTTTAGCTACGAGAAAAGAAAACTAGAAGTAGGGGGAAGAAAGTTGTCTTCAAGTATTTGAAGAACTGTCGTGGGGGAAAAAAAAAAGATGAGATTTGTTTAGCTTGGCACCTGAGAATATCAAAAGAAGCAAGAGTGGAAACTGCACAGTTGGGCTTGATGTAAGGAAAATAATTAGAACTGTCCAAAAGTGTTTCAGGACTGTTTCTGACCATAGTAGTGTCCCTGTCACCGAGAAGTCTTCAAGCAAAGGTTGTATGATTACTTGGGCATGACAGAGAGGTAGTTCTATGAATTAGAATACAGGATTTCCCAAAAATCTTAATGCAGCTTTAAACCTTAATAGATTAAGAAATCAGCTAAAGGAATGTGTTTCAAAATGCACTAATATACATGGGGACATCCTGTATAT